>OX387264.1:2400000-3000000 GCA_947562075.1 Orthosia gracilis
ATTAACTAATTTGAAAATAAAAATAAAATTATAGATAGAAAAATAAATATGAATAAAATATCTGATGAATCATGTCAACCAATATTTAAAAGGCTTGGTTTGCTATCGTTACCTTCCTTATATTTGTATGAAGCATGTATGTTTTCGAAATTTTAAAACATATCCATAAAGTGGCAATAAGCGAAATTCTCTCAAAATGATTGCAGTTCGAATAAAGTTAAAACAATCGCATGAAAGGTGATATTCAATTGTTTTTTCAACTAGGCATAATTGTTTTTTTTTTATAAAACAATAGAAATTCAGCCTGTACCGGTAAAAAAAAGTTTCATGATAATTTTTTCTTGTTCCGCTAATTTTGCCACTGTGTATATTATGCTTATCATTAGTAAACAATTTTTGACAAATATTGGTAGGATCTACTGTAGGATTATCCCTATAAAAAAGTCACATTTCCATCTATGTTTTTATACAGAAGTAATGTTTGAGTTTTTTTTTATACTTTTTAGTATAAAATTAACCATGAGGCGCTTACAAAACACTTTTCACAAAAGATTTTCAGTATAAGTAAATCTTCAGTATGTAAGTAAATGAAACCACCCGCTGTTTTCATTTTGCATAAGTAATGAGATTACAGTTATATGGAAAGCATCTGCAATTCATTTCAAGTAATTGTGTTTTGTTATTTCCATTAGTTCTGAAACCATGTTAAATATTAATCCAATAAAAATCCATTCAGATTGAGAAAACGCTGAAAATTAATTTGAGGTAAACTGATAAACAGAATTCATATTTCATGGACTGAGCCTTATTAACTATCCATAGCTTTTGTGAATAAATCTGTCAGGAGCGTGTCTGCGGCATAAAGCAGGGTTCTGAAGGCAAAATTTTCGTTGATCTTCATATTTTAAACAAAATATTAGATTACTTTGAGGCTATTTGACAGTCGTTACGGGTTGTCAGAAGAAATTCAGACACCAGTCTTGCCAAGATTTATCATGTTTCCTAGTTACTGGGATGTTGGGATAAGGCATGTAGCCGGTAGACTCTCCGTGTCAAATACCTGCTGGATTCAGTTCAATCTGGGTTGATTGGAAGCCGGCCCTAACATAGTTTAGTTAGGAAAAGGCGAGTTCGATCCAGACTATGTGTCTATTCAAGTCAGATTTAAAACAAAAAGCCTATGGTTTTAAGGCAATTTGAATTTTGTGCTAAGAATCTTTTTAGAACTGAATAAGTTAGGTACTTGATAATGTCTGTTTCTAAAACGTTTATATTCAAACTATGTCCGTTTTACCTTCGTTCAGTTACCAATAGGAAAGGGTGTAAATTAAGTTACAAGGGTAAGCAACACTATTTCATGAATTTCAAGAAAGAATAGATAGGTAAGTGTCGAAATAAAATGCACGGGTTTGCTACCACGGAACCCTAAAACGCTTTGAAATTCAAGAACGCAAAGATGAAATTTCATTTAAGTTAGACCCATTTTTATAAAGTGGCGGTGTGCTATGAAAAAATTACCCGATAAATTATAGCTGAATAAAATATGGGTAATATGAAATACCAATAAAATTGATGGGGTATAGTAAAAGCCGTTATAAAGGTTAAGCATTGCTGCATCTAGGAGCATAAGTACCTACTTACATTGAATATGTGGGCTGATTTAATACCGCTTTACAAAATGATATGGGATGAATATAAATTCCAGAATATCGGCTTTTGATGTTCAAATGAGGATTATTGGTAATTAGCTTCCGATTTATCTGTTAAAAAGGTTGATCAAATGGGGAGGTATTTACCTTACTTGTGCGTTAACTAGCAAATTGATGGGGGTCTAATATAAGACCAACTGTTGCCTAACGATCAATCGGATTGGGAGTTCAATCCCCGCACATTGTACATAACGGTGTAAATTCATCCAAGCCAATATACAGAGTGGGCAAAAAATCGTGGATTAAATGAAACAGGGGGATAGTTTGGGTTACAAGGAGCAAAAAAAATAAAAAATTGTAACTATAACTTAATAGCCTTATCTTTGCAAATAGCGCCCTGTTTAGTTTGATCCCCGATTTTTGGCCCATCCTGTATATATTTTCCTGTTTTCATAAACTGTACAATATTTGAAATCGGTATGTTAGTTTTGTTTACTTATTGTGAGGGAATTCTTAAAGAAGCCAAAGTATATTCTGGCGTTCAATGATTTTGATCTCATATTTATCTATATTTTGTATAAATAAAAAGGAAAACCTGTTCGTTGGTACCGTATTTATTAAGAACGGAATTTATGGCAAGTAAGGATCTGAAGAGAAGGAAATGAAAAATAGACCGATAAAGCGGAAACTTCGGCAAAAACTAAAAGTGCTTTTGTTTGAATTTAGTTTGAACAGAATCACGTCTGTACCCATACACTGGTAATTATGTTGCTGTTATTAAGCTGAGTAATTCTTCCCAATCCAATAATGCTAACAATCCCTCATATATGATTGTACGGCTTTTGCACAATATATGGGGGCTCTTAGGAACTATCGATTTTCTTGTCTGACTGCATTGACGATTCTCAATCAGAATTCAGTTATTATTATCTATTCTCCTAGTGTCTGCTTGGTAATAGTTCATAGACGTGAATAACATGATGTCCGTATTCCCCGAAGGGTGAAGCTGCGGCACTCCTATGTTTTATCCTCAGGGGAATACGTGACATAACTAAATATAACTGGCAAAATGTGTTTAACCCATGACTGGGTGTTCCTAAAATAAATTGAGGAATTAGTTTGTTTATCATTTGGACAATTCTTGTGTATCAGTTGTCATGTTGGCTTTGTCGAGTTGAGTGGACGAAGTTTCCTTCAAAAGGACTTGGAGTAAGTCCCATGGGACTGAGCACAAAACTAGACTATGCTGCTTCTACGAAATTTCAAACGTAAAAAACTAACAACACTGTCCTTAACCCGGGCACGAACCCAGTAACTCAACCTCAACATTAAGTACGTATGACCACTAGACCAACAAGCCAGTATAGACGTCAACAATGTTAATAGATTAATGAATGCGTAATTAATTATTATGTGTTCGACCGCAGTCGGTCGTATGTCACCGTGGCCGGATGTATGGCGCTGGATGTATGACCGTGTGCCCACTGTGGCATCCGATTTACTCAGTAGATGTATAAAGGACGTGCAAATATGTAATTATAATCACTGTACATTTTATTTATGATCAATTTATGGCAGATGAGGTTCGCGCTAGGCATTTGTACATACCTACTCGTATGTACCATCGCGCCCACGGGAAAGCTAAGATTTAATTTGCCTTTGATTTAACATTATGTTCGAAATACAGCGACGGCTGATATATAACAATCTGACAACTTTGTAAGTTTCTGCCATACATTTTCTTCTGAATCATTTATCTCTCTTCCACACTCACTACGCGATAACCCTTCTCTCGATGTCTTTAAGACATGAATTAGAGAGCATTTCCTTTCAACGCAATGTATATATATATATATATATATATATGTGTATGTATTTATAAACGTAGGTAGGTCTAGTATGCATTATTATGTAACTAGTTTCATCTTACTATACAGGTATATATACTACTCAAAACAAAATAAGAGCCACTCGTTATTTTCAAATTTCATTGTAATTTAATTAAGATTAACTAATTATAAAGTAGCAAAATATTGAAGCTAGAAATTCTTCGATATTTAACCTTTTAGATTTTGTTCTAAGTCCAAAATAATGGCAATATATAAAAAAATTGAAAATTTCTTGTTATTTTGTTTTGATTTTTCTTTATGTTTCGTTTCGATTACATTCATGGTAATCTGAAATAATAGTAATTTTGTTTTGTTTATTTGTTTAAACAACATCACACAAGTACGAAAACATATGGACGCAATAACTGAAAGTGTGAAATGTGAGAGTACTATGTACCCAACTGTGAATCTACCATTTGCTGTACCTTTGTGTCGTTCGTTGACTTGTGTGCCCTGGCAGTTGAGTGTGTCATGCTCTCTCAAATGTCTCTGTGATGGTGACGCGTATGTTGGATCATTCGGTTCCCTTCTTGATGGTTGAGCTGGGTGGTGCCGATTCATGCGTCATGTTCGTGAACGGGCGCCGTTAGTTGGGATTGGTTATAACTTAACTGCTTCGGATGTTAATGTTTTTCTAGTACCTATTATATAACTGCACAGTAGGTACAGGTGTGAGTTCTTTTACTACTTTATACCTGTACGTAGTATAGTGTGCAGTGATTCTGGGTGCATTGTCAGAGTTATAAATGCAGAGGGCAACGTAAAGGTTGCGTTAGTTGCCTCAAAAACCAAATAGGTGCCAACACCGTCGTGCATCAAACAGGTGTCAATACCTAGGTTAGTACTACGTGGAGCCATCCTATTAGCTAAGTTTATGGTGGACGTGGCTAAAACTCTGGCAGTAAATGTATCAGATGTGCACGCTTGGACGGATTCCGAAGTTGTTCTTGCATGGCTTAGTAGTCATCCAAGCCGTTGGAAAACGTTTGTGGCTAATCGCGTTGCAGAAATCTTAAACACATTAGATTCGTTCCTCACGAAGCTTCGCATAAGCGAGGCTCATCAAAAAACGATGCATGGGCGTTCGACCTCAAGCTATGAGCGCTTACTTGAGATCTCGGTATTGGGTTGTAGGGATTAAAGCTTTAGTAAAGGCCTATTTTAGAAAATGCGTTACCTGCATTAGGTATTCAAATAGATCCAGATGCCAACTAATGGGACAGCTACCATCTCCTCGTGTTACACCAAATAAAGCTTTTCTATACAGTGTCGTCTTACGCTGGCCCGTTAAACATCAAAGTGTCTAAAGGACGTGGTAAGAAGTCGTACAAGTGGTACATCGCGCTTTTCATCTGTCTGTCTACGCGGGCGATTCATATCGAAGTAGATAGTGACATGACTTCGAAAGGTTTTTTGGCCGCTTTTAAGAGGTTCGTGGCGAGGCGAGGGCATTGTGCAGAATTGCACAGTGATAACGGCACAAATTTTGTTGGCGCTGCGCGAGAGCTGCAGTAATTATTTAATGAAGAAAAATCAAAATTCATTCCCGAATTGGTTGAGTGCCTGGTAAATAATGGTACAAAGTGGAACTTTATTCCTCCTCATGCTCCAAACTTCCGCGGTCTATGGGAGGCAGGAATAAAGTCCACCAAATACCATCTCAAAAGGGTTTCCGTGAACTCTACATTAACGTTCGAGGAACTAACGACGGTGTTGGCACAAATAGAGGCGTGCCTCAATTCTAGATCGCTTGCCTGTGTAGGTCAAAATGAGTAAACGGTGTTAACTCCGGGACACTTTCTGGTTGGGGAACCACTCGTCCTAGTACCTGATTCGAATTTCGAAAGGGCTAATATTTCCAGTCTGAGACGGTGGCAACTTACCCAAAGAATATTACAGGACTATTGGCCGCGGTGGTCACAAGATTATTTAAATCAATTTTTACAAAGCCATAAGTGGGCTCACACAAATCCAGAAACAGCCATAGGTGGCATCGTTCTGATAAAAAAGGTTGATTTACCTCCTGGTAAGTGGTTGCTGGGGAAGATCGAGTTAAAATAAATGTGACAATTCAAAAATCTCACATGGCCTTACATTTTGGCATTTTGACCATCGCCATCATTGATAGAATTACACTTTGTCGAGACTGAAGTCTAAGACTGAAATCTGCTATATTCACGAGTTTTTTTTAATAACGGTGAGTAAAAACGGACGGTCGGCCGTATTTGATGAAGGAACTTTAAGAAACCCAAGCTTCACAAATTGAAGAATCCCTCACAAATAGAGACCTTCTCCAGTCTCCCAAAAATAGACAACTGAAGCCGTAAAACAGAGTGAAACATCACCTCCCGTCACACCCTAATCACCAAGAACAACCTCTTCATTAAAACAAACGGGTTTATACATAATAAACATTCATTCATCACCTTCGCAGAGATAATGAGAAAATTTAATTTATTCTCTGAAAAATAAACAGTTTTCCCGTAAATTTTTGGACTTAATTAACTAAGAGGACAGTCTGCCGACATCAATCGTCAGTGTTTTTTATAATAATTTATCTTTTCAGATTATTTTGTTGATAGTGTCTGTTGGATGTTCTAGATTAAGGTATTCCTGAAGTTAGCTCTCAGAATTAAAATAATCATCAGGAAAATTGCATTGACTCAAGACTGAAAGGAATTTAATCTTTACCTTTTGTTTATCTGTATGATATGCACTGTCCCACTGTAAGGCCTTTTCCCTTGCATTTACAGTGTTCTCTTTATTTGTGCATATTTATTTTAATGAAATGTCGCTCACAATGGGCCTCATCATAGACCTTAATGTCACTTAAAGGGCAACGAAGAGAATTCAATTTTTTCTGATTGAACCAGAACCAATATACATCTCTGATCTGGAGTGGCGACCACTTACCGGAAGTCGCAGCATTGGCAGGCTTCCCACAAGGTGGACCAACGACGCACTATGGAAAAAAAGGTCTGTTTCTGATTAAAAATCAATAACTTTTTTATTTCTGAATATTATGTTCTAAAATTTTTCACAGATATAGAATAGTGTATATGGCTTCAAATCTAATATAATTTATTATGATTGAATGTAAAACCTTACATTAAAAAATAAAACAAATTCAAAATTATAAAAAATGTCCAATATTTATTTTTTAACAATGTTACATACTATTATTTTAATGTTTACGAAAACCTAATATCATATAGTACATCAAAATACATATCAATTTGAATAATAATATTTTTTTTTTTTAAATATTTATGATTAAAATCAGTTTTAATCGTAATATTTCATAAAAAAAAAATTTATGATTAGTAAATTAATTAATTGTAATCTTTACTAAATATTAGGTATGTTAATTATACTTGATGAACTTCGGGATCTGAAATTAATTCGTTTACTTTCAAAAGATCTAAGGTGTCTTCGTCAAGTTCCTTCACGTTTTTAGTATACGGTTTTCTAATGCTGGTTATGTATGGATCTGAAGTATAAAGAAGAGTATGAAATACATCCTCGTTTGTAGCGGATCTTGAGCATTTTCTAGCATGATGTAGACGAAATTTTTTATAATCCTTACTACGAGATTCTTGTGCATCTTCTGAAAGTTGACCAATAGGAAGTACTGCAAAATGCTTTATGACACTTTCTCCATGAATCAAAATTTTGTGAACGGAAGATGGCATGTAGTACCATTCATAATTGCTCACATAGATTCTGGCAGTCTCCATAGCATAACTGCCAAATTTTACAGCATTTATCATTATACCCGATGAAAGAGCTTGCAGAATTATGTAAAGTCGTTTAATTAAAGTTATATCCACTCCTGTAATTTCAGCAGAGCAGCTTGCATTGTGAAAAAATCTTCTGGCAGTATTACCGTCATTAGAATTACCACTTACTTGTCTTGGTTTATCGATGATCAATCCTAGCTCTTCACGGAAACGCCTTTGTACCAGGGTTTTCTTCTCTTGCTTTAGTCGTTTCTTTTCTTCACTTGTGGCTGACCAAGTTTGGAAAGACAGATTATAGGAAATATGTAAAATCATTTCCATACAACGAATCCAGGCGTGCAAAGTAGACAGTCCGTATTGATAAGAATCTTCATTTTCAGGCCTAGCAGTAACTTTAGTCAAATCGTTCATTTGGCGTGGAGTAGCTCCACATATTGTACATGTGGAACCCGAAGACGTATCTGTTAATACCTGAGCTACTTTGCCATCTATCATTGTAAGAAATAGATCATGCTTCACTTGCACTCCTTCACCTTCTTTGTTAATTAACGATGGACGCAAAGAATTTATTTGACCTTTTATTTCGTCCACAACAGCTTTAGTTTTCTCGGGAGTTTCTTTGCAAAATTCTATTACTATAGGCCGGCAAAAACGAACAGATGAAGGTACCGGATTTTGCCAAACAACATCACCTGTAAGCTCGTTAATTAACTTAATAGGCACCAAAGAAGTGATAAATAAATTTGCATCAGAAATTAGTTCAGACTCTTCTGGCAGTTTCTGTTTGTACTGACTATGACCAGATGAGCCATCGCAGCCCCATTTGCTGTATAGAAGTAAGTTATTCAATCCATTTTTATACACTGAATCTATTTTCAATATCCTAGCTGCAGTGTGATCTAATAAATCTTGAAGTCTTACTATTTTTGCACTTGTATCTGTAATTTCTATAGCTGAAGATGGTGGATAGCAAGTAATTTTAGCTTCTTGCACTTTGAAATATGGTGGAAACACAAAACATTTTCGTTCATTCGTTACATTTCTCAAGTACAAATATTGTGCTTTTGTTAAATCCAAGTCAATAAACACGCTCAATGCTTCTTCATCCGTTAAAATTTTTGTCTGCCTTGCATCTTCTATGAGACTCGAGAATAAGGTCTTATTTTCACTGTCAGCAAACCTTAGTGTTTCCACAAAATTAGCTTCTGTTCTTTCTCCTATTGAACGTAACCCTTGAAGATATGCATTATAGACGTGTTCAAATCCACATTCATTAAGTAACATTAGATTTTTTCTTCTCTTACTGGATTCTGACAAGTCAGGATAAGATACGCACGGTCTCCCACGTTTTCCAGAAGAAGTAGATGATGTGGAGACGGTTGTAACGTCTTCAGAGTTCGGTAAATTTACTGAATATTCTGATTCCAACCAGTTACTGTTTTTCGTTAAAATAAATCCTTTTTCCGTGAAGCTTCTGTCCATCGTTTATTAAAAGTGGGAATAATATGTCTTTGAAAATCACTGAGGATGAAACATAAGTTGTCTTCAGATACATGATAATTTTCTTTTAAAACGGTTGATAATGCCTCCAACGATTTTCCTCCTTCGATATACGAAAGTATTATTTCACGTTTAGAACACTTGAAAGTAGACATTTTGAAGAGTTAACAAAACACGTAATTATGTTGTATTGGTAACAATTACACTTCTTCTTCTTCTAATTCACCACTATTCTGTTATTTAAAATGAAACCACTGCTTATATACTATATGAAATATGAGGGTAGTGTGCATCTTGTTGATTAATATTTTCACACGCAATATGAGTGCAAAAAAGATAAGACATCCTAATATCAATGTTAATTACAAAACTTACCGCAAACTATTGATGTAAACAGGAACATTTCAAACCGCAATAGATAGCGAGCGGTTTTCTGTTTCCTGACTTTTATCACATTTTTACAAATTACTCCGAAAATCGCAAATATTCGCAACTTTTTTTTATTTGATCATGTTTATGGATAGCTAGGCTACAAATCAACATTAAATGTAAAGCATGGGTAAACATGGGTAACTGTCAAAAGTCTCGATGAACTTTAAATAAACTTTTTTTTTACCATTATTTATTTTGCAATTATTTTAAGGTAAACGTTAATATAATATTACATAATAGGTGTTTCATATTCTTCAAAAGACGAGGTTTCCAGAAATATATAATACATTATACCTTTTCCTGTAATGTATAACGATAAAATCAATTTGAAAGTGATGAAGTGAACGGGCTTAACATGGACGTCCGTCAAAACTATAAAGTTTGTAGAGTTGTAAAAAAAACATTTCAAATAATATGTATAATTTTTTGATATTATATTCTAGTTTGGTCCTTAAACTATTGACTAAAATAAATAAAGTATGCCAGTAGCGACATTGACAAAACCCATTTTTAATCAGCAGTTATTCTACGATTTTCCATAGTGCGACGTTGTGGTTGCCACGGGGACATACTGAATGCGAGACGCACAGGACCGGTCGATGTGTCGACAATTGGAGAAGGCCAGCGTGCAGCAGTGGACGTCTTTTTGCTGAAATGATGATGATGAATTATTTTTAATGTCTTTTCTGGACCACATTTAACAGATTATATTAATGGTATAGACTTAAAAAACATAACCCTTTCCTTGCAGCTGGGTAATTAACCGTGACAAACAAAATACAATTTCAAACTAATGAACAATTTCAAACAAGTTTTTTTCAGTTGAAAATCGAAACTCAATCACAATGTAGCCAATTGGATCGACTTTTCAATAAAACCTGTACGCTGATGACTTGCAACTTTATGCTCAATCAGACATTGCCAACCTTGACAATTGCATTTCATTACTCAATGCTGATCTTCGAGCTATCAGTGAGTGGTCTGGCAAATTTGGGGTTTCTGTTAACGTCGAGAAATGTCAGGCCATCCTCATTGGTAGTTCGTACTATTTGAGAAGTGTGAACACTGGCCAACTTATGCCACTGATGTACGAGAACTCCGTCATTTCTCTTTCACCTTATGTAAAGGATTTAGGTCTGTACATCGACAACAGTTTTAGTTGGGATAAACACGTGGCTCAGGTGAGCCAGAAAGTCGCGTTCTCGCTGCGGTCTCTCTATAGATTCAAGCATTTCCTCCCATCCAGCACCAAAATCACTTTGGTCCAGTCACTTGTGCTTCCCATTATCGACTATACTGATGTTTGTTATCCTGATCTATCCCAAGAACTTCTAAATAAATTGGATCGTCTTCTCAACAATTGTATTCGCTTTGTTTTTGGCCTTCGTAAATACGATCACATTTCTTCCTACCGTTCTCAGCTTAAATGGCTGCCTATCCGCCTCAGGAGGTCCCTCAGATCTCTCTGTTTGCTCTTCACTATAATGAACGATCCTTGTGCTCCCGATTATCTAAAAAGTTATTTCAAAGTGTTGGGCAGTTCTCACAGTCGTAACCTTCGAGCTTCTAAAAATCTACTCCTCCAAATTCCTTCACACCGCACCGGTTTTATGTCCAATTCATACGCTGTCTCAACAATAAAGCTCTGGAACGCGCTACCCTTTAGCATTAAAAAGGCTGAAAGCAAAGTCTCTTTTAAAAGAAGAGTTCGTGATCTCTATTTGAGTCAGACTAAATAACTCTCATCTAGAGTCAGAAGTTTAGTCATAATAATTAATAACAGGTTTATCGTTTTTTCTTTTTTATTTTTATTGGTATTTATTAGTTTATTTTATTTGTATATGTGTATTATTAATATTTATGTATTAATTTATTTGTATATGTGTATTACTAATATTTTTGTACCCATTCCACAAAGTTGTCCTTTTTAACCCAATGGTTGACTGGTAGAGAATGCCTTGTGGCATTAAGTCCGCCTATGTACCACTATTGTACATGAAGTTTAAATAAATAAATAAATAAATAAAACCTCTAAAAATAATCGAATAGAAAACCAATAGTTTCGTCCAGGAATTCGTTTAAATAAAGCATTATACTATCCCGATTTCCGGGAATGTTTAATCCTGATAGTCCATTATCGCAGCGGTTTCTATTTCGGATTTGGGATCTGGAAGAACCAGTTTTTTTTTTTTTTGTAGTTAGTAGGCAGGTACACAGGTTTTGTGACATAATGCTGTAATATTTATTAGCGCATGCAAGCGTTCTAGTTGTATTGCGGTAAGCGTTTCGAAGTGGTGGTTTTGTGAATTTATGATTCAAAACTGGAATTAAATGTAGGTTGTAACCATCTAATGTATGAATGCCATGACCGCAATGTCTATACATGAATGTATGAACAGTCACAGTTACAATAAGTTCGTCACATTAAGGTATACTTATTTTTGTTAGTTCCAAGTTTGAAATATAACATAAATACTTAATACATAAATACTTCTTTACCGAACACATTACCGACTCAAGATTGTTGTAACTAAAGATCACAGAATGTCACACAATTGCTCATTAAAAATATGACACTGACACTGAAATAAAACTTATTATTAATTATCCATACTAAATTTGTAATTTATTTATTAGTTTATCCTCGCACTGGAACGCCTTGCAGCAATTACACCAATGGAGCACAATCTTATAATAAACTCACTATAAGTCTAGGTTTCCTCACGATGTTTTCCTTCACCGTTGTCAGCAATGTCCAAGATAAACTTAGAATGTACATATGAATTGAAAAATTCACATTGGTACTTGCCCGGATTCAAACCCACGACCTCAAGCACAAGAGGCGATGTCTTAGTCGCTGGGCCACCACGACATAATAATACCTATCGTAAATTATCTTGGTTTAAAGTAATTAAATATATATCGTTTTCTGTGCAGCGGTCTGCTTAGCTTATAACTGACGAAGATATAAACGACTAGACTGTCCAAGTCCTTATTTAAGATCAAACATTACGGTCCCAGTCAGAAGTCAGAAATAGCGCTCATAATTAAATTACAAGATTCGTCATACATAAAAAGCCTTCAAAATATCTCCGTATCTTTCCGGTTCCCTTTTACGTTTCCAAATTCATTTTTCAAACGAGATTATTTCAATCTCGTCTCAATCTTGATCAATTTCTTGAAAAACATGACGTAAAGAAATGATTGGAAAATGGGGAATGTACGTAGGCCGAAATGACTTCAAAATAATGAATGTGTAATATTAGAAAACGTCGCCCACGCAAGTCTTCTAATGGTAATAATGCTGTAATGGACATTACGCTGCCCTTAAGAGTAAGGGACGACTCGCTACAGAGTGCAATTTATTTTGATAGTGCCTTAAATTATTATACCGTCTTTAGTGAGGAGGGTGAACTAATTGAAGCCAATGATTTAATGAAAGAGTAAAAGCATACCTTTTTCATTTTGTCTAGTAATTTCAAAATAAGTATCGTTTGAGAAATTCCATTCCTTTAAATATTATTAGGAGTTACAATATTTTTTTATTCTCCAAAACTATTGAATCGATTTTGAAATTTTCTTTTCTTCCGAGAGCTAGATATGTATAATTATTTTGAATTTTGTTATCGGCCTAAGATCAGCAATTTCGGTAGATTTTATAAGACTCTAACTAATATACATCAAACATTTCAATCTAACATTTAATAAACACCATATAGTGACTAAAAAGGAAAGATCTTTTACATTTTGGGTCACTCGCTTCACTGCAAAACCCATTCAACTGAAATAAACAATGTGCAATCAAAATCACTTAACCGCCACCAAAGTGCTCGCCTAAACCTCCTATGTACCTACACCCTTGGTACATAGTAACAGACTTATGTAATATAATACATCCTGTAGCTAAATGGCACCCAAAAGTCGCTCAAGCTAAGGGCTGGAGGCAATTACGTTAATTGTCTTTATTACATGATGAGCGCTTTTATCAAAATGCGTAATATTAAGGGCTGGTAATTGTAAGCTGAAGGAGCTTAATTGTTGTTAAGATTTTTTGCAGTTCTGTTATTATATGGGAGATCAGCTGTTTGCTGGGGCTGTGTAGGTTTATGAGTTTAGAGGATAAAAATGTAAAATTATTTGGCAAAATGTTAATATGGCGTAACACCACATATCCCGTTAGCATTCTAATGAATGCTAACGGGTTGTGTGGTTAAACTAGTCGTGGATAATAAAACTTTAAAAGGGTTATTTTGCCGAGGTGGTTCCATATAAAAGTGAAGATTTCATGAAGGACTTTGGAGATATTCACCATTATTTATCTTTTTTTATTTTTTTCGTTTTGACAGCCGACGCCGACCACAGATTGGCGCTCTCTGTCGTTTGTCTACGGTTTCAACATATGATCATTGAACCGTCGGGTTTTTGTTCGTATATTTATAGTGTTTTATTTATATATTTATTTTATACGTTATACAAAAACATACTGTGACTCGCCTTCTGTGTTTTTACTATTTTATTATTATTTGTTTTTCTATCTTATTCCTTATATATTTTATGTTCCGTTTCTGTGAAAGTGTTGGCATCAACAGTGGGCCCTATCAGAATATCAGCGCAGCGATATTTTCTTTTTAATATCGATGCACATGCTGAGATAGGAGTCTTTTTGGTATCGCACGGGGTTCTTTTTTATTATTGGTTGTGTTTTGCTTATCTCGTGTCTCCTTTGCGGGTCACAAATCATTTATTTTTCTTTCTTACTTTTCTTTCTTTCTATATACAACAGAATTCTTCAATAAATGACGGCAAATCTCTCGGAATTGCTGTAATCGTATGTCTATGTATTGCACATTATTATAGAACTTGCCAGACCGAAAATTTATAAAGTAAATGCATTCGAACGAATGTACAGAAACAGGTCTAACTAAACATCTGATTTAAATAAAGAATAGCCACTAACACACGTCGGTAACCGGAAGATCAAAAAAAAAAACAAATAATATTCAACGATACAACTACAACTAATGCACTTCCTCCAAGCCAGCTGGTCCCCGTGGGGGAATAAGACCAACCCCTTCCAGCACGATTGATAAGAAAAAACAACATCAACATCAAAGAAACGATAAAAGAAAACTTTATATTGCCACTTGAGAGAGAAGAGAGTCTAACCGAATTAGAACTAGTACTCTCAAGTATAAAGTGGAATGTTTTAAGATTAAGTGAAGCAAGAAGATTAGGATAAAGTATTGAGGACCGCAAGGAGTATATTTTATAAAACAAAAGCGAAACAAAAGGAAACTACGGAGTGGGATTCATGATTAAAAATCATTAAGAAGGAAACATAGAAGAATCCAAAGGCATATGAGAGAGAATAGCTGTACTTAATCGGAATCTGCCATCGTACAAAAATAAATGGTCGAGTATCCAAATTTATGACGCCACAGAACAGTACGAGGAATCTGCCAAAGACCTTTTCTATGGATAACTAATATCAGTCCTACAGCAATCGCACAAAAACGTAATGTTTATAAGAGATTTTAATTCAGAATTGGTTCTCAACAAACTGGAGAAGAAAATGTAATTGGCAAATTTAGTTTTGGCAGAAGAAGCAAAGGCCATATTGATCATTAGATCAATATGGCCTTTGAAAACAATCTTGCATTTATGAATAGCATTTTCAATAAAAATACAAAGAAAAAGTGGAAATGGCTATCACCAGATAGAACATATAGAAATGAAATAGATTATATAGCAACTAATAACAGAAAATCTTTCTATGATGAAAGTATTATTAAACAACTGAATTTTAACACTAACTATACAATGATCAGAGCAGTAATAAATAGTACAGAGCCAGAAAAAGCCAGAAATAAATTTAATGCCATTAAGAGTATTAGTAGACACCCGAATGAAGCAAAAAATGAAACAGACAAAAGATACGAATAAGGTATATATGTAACACTATAGGCTCAATTGGCAAAACCTAAGGCATGTTATACGGAAAATGAAACCAAAACCCTAAAAAGACAGCTTTAAAAAAATAAAAAGATAAACACAATTTAAGCGCTATTTCAGAAGAAAGTAAAAAAATAAGTAAAAGTATCAAGAAGGACAGAGCGAAACGAAGATTAGACATACTCAAAAACCACATACAAAAGACAGGAGCAGTAAAAGAAGCCTTAAAAAAACTGGTGGAGTCAAAACAATGGACACCAAACATTAAGAATAAAGCAGGAAAGCGGGAAACCATAAGAAGAACTATGATCCAAGTTGCAACAGACTTTTACAGGTCACTCTATGACTCTCTATGAGCCGACCTCAATGTTCAGATTCCAATTACAAATCTAGAAGACGACGAAATTGAGGATATTCTAGTTTTCGTACAATCAGAAATAGAAAAAGCTGTTCATAGTCTAAAGAGCGACAAGTCACCTGGGCTATTTCTGGCTACCTCTGGCATTTGGGCAATAAATACAATAACTCCATTATGTCCGTCTCTCAGCATGGATGTAGGAACGGGTCCCGCGGTACTAAGGAGCTAATCTTGTTAGATATGGCCATTAGCCAACAGGTTCGGCGATCCCGAAAGGATCCGTCAACATATTGGATAGATTATAAGAAGGATATGACTCGGTGCCTCATACATGTCTGATAAGAGCGCTAGAATTGTATAAAATATTTAAAACTCTACGCAACTTTCTGATGTCGTGTATGGGGCAATGGAGCACAGTTCTTCGCTATCCGGGATGTCGAAGAATTCAGGAAAACAGCGAACCTATAAGGATTAAGCGCGGCATATTTCAGGTCGACATTATGAGTCCTCTGTAGTTTTGTTTAGGCCTAAACCCTATCAGTACACTGCTGAAGGGTTCGGGCCTGAGTTATTGGTTGAGGAGCGGTGGTCAGGTCATAACACACCTCCTTTACATGGATGATCTGAAGCTCTTTGCCCCCAACAACTTGCAACTGATGAAGCTACTAAAGTAACAGAAACCTTCAATGACGCCATCAGGATGGAATTTGGTGTGGACAAATGTGCAGTCATGCATGTAAAGCGAGGGGATATTATGGACTCCATGGGAATACAACTCTCGGATTCCATACTCCTTAGATTCCTTTCCTCAACCGAAACTTATAAGAATTTGGGTATATCGGTAACACATCAATGCTACTGACGTCAAACAATCGTTGAAGCCACTCTTTGGCCGCCCCAAAAAAAGTAGTAAATAGTCTTTTATCAGGCGGAAACAAGGTGCGCGCCTTGAATGACTGGGTCATTGATGTACTTATTTCGGCATACTCAAATGGATTCAGACAGAACTTGACGCCCTGGATAGGAGAGACCGCACATTGCTTACCGCAAATCGTATGCATCACCCACGGTCGTCGGCTATGTGACTGTATATCCCTCGGAAGTGCGAAGTATGCAGTCTTAGGGAATACTTTCAAGCCGCCGACGTGGGTACGCATCGAGATGTGGTAGCGGTGGACAAGGGCCTTACCCCGCTCTCTATACCTAAAAACTGGCGCAAACCATGTAGTATTAGATACTAATGACCGCACGGGGGTATGACAGAGCAAGAAGCTTCATGGCCTGGCTACGATTTGGTGACCTTTTCGAACCGAAGGTTTTGTCTTTGCGATTATGTCACTGGCCGGTGGAATCCATTCCTCACAATATCTCTGGTTGTTCTAGTCTAGCTAACGGAGACTATTTGCATAGACAGCTAGGATTATTCATCAGCAACTTGCTCTTAAATACAATCTTGTGGAATCAGAAGTGCCTTACTATAAGTATGAGTTCGGCCCAGTTCTCGAAAATGGCAATGTCACGTTGTATTGGGATTGGTCTATCATCACTGTTAGGGCTATTGTTGCCAATAAGCCTGACATAGTGGTGATAGACCGACTAGAGCGCCGCGTAATGATTGTTGATATAGCAGTCCCTCATGATCCAGAAAGCGGTACTCCTGGACACGGCGCGTATCGTTAAGAGCCCCCTCTCTCAGGAGCCCTGACCACCAGGAGCTTGGACCCTGTTCCCGATACCGGTAGGCTACTAATTTTAAATGCTTTTTTTTAATGTGTTTTATAAAAATATTTAAAAATTTAATAAATAAGTATAAAAATATGACATAATAATAATGGCCAATAGCCTCGATGACCATCTGCCAAGACGGTCGTTGCGCGGTTGGATCAAGGGCCTGATACAGCAGTCCTTGATACGGCACGCATTGTGAGGAGGTTCTTGTCTCTGCAGCACTAACCACAGGTATAGCTTGGACTCTGTTCCCGATACCGGTGCGACTCTATTTTTAATATTTTTATGTTTTCTTTTTTTAATATTTAAAATGTATTAAGTAAGAATGAAGATAAATAAAGGACATAATAATAGAACTTGCCAAGTAAGTACCACAGTTCTTCAACTCAAAAGTCGGTGTCAAAACGAAGAAATGAAACCAGAAACACCGACTACCGAACTTGCATTTACTTTTTACTTTGTAGTGTTTTAATTTTTAGTCGGTTGTATTTTTTGTAAAAAAGTTTTAGAGACTTAAGTTCTGTGGAATACGATCACTTTTGATCCTTGACTGTACAAAGTACACCTCTACTTAACCCTTCGAATAACACAGGTATAATGTTATGTAAAACGTCTCTAAAAAAAATTGTACCTAAACTCTATTATGAGTTCCTACGTCATGAGCCGTAAAAATTAAAACTGTGCAATGAGCGGCGGTCGCAAGTTACGTAATCACACTTTATGTCCCGACGTCAACCCCTTCCTACCCTACCCTCTCTATAAAAAATGCTCTGGACAAGGGGGAGTTGGACCCATGTTATAACGTCTGGTTCAACATACGAATGGATCCTTGTTACTTTTTCTGTTTCTCCCTTTTTGCATACATGAACTGGTTTTACATTAGAATCAGTCGTCATAAAAGTTTGCTTACAAATCCATGTTTGGTATGTGACTTTTAATGCTGAATATTTTGTTCTGTCTCAGACTTTATTGACATGCCGATAATAAATTTGAGATTAAACCAAAATTTCACACCACTTTTGGAAAATAAAGAAGAATGCGGAACAGGTCAACAATGGAGCGAATGCTGAACTGATCAACAAAACACACTGGTTGAAGAAACACTTGATCACAATCACTAGTATAGGCCCCATGTCTTGTTCAAGCGTTAATAGAGAATTTTCAAAATCAAACATTACATGGAACTTTAACATAACAAGCAAAATTTGAGTGTAAAATATTCGTAGACCTTTGCCTAACCCTTTGAGGAATACAAGCACGGTTAAGGCCGCAAAAAAACAAAAAGACATCTGCATTTTTGCGATTTTCACTTTTTTACATAATTGAATTCAGAATTCTTTACTTTAAAATACAAAGACAAATATACCCTATTTTGACGAAGCAACGAAGTAATAACGCACATCCACAGTAGTTGTCCCTGCAGATGTGCTTCTTAATTGCCTGCATTCTAAACTAGTAAGAATACACGTAATTATTCCTACAACCTCATTTTTTTAATCTACATAGTTTCATAATTACAGAAACATGTATAGTATAAAAAAAAAAATATGTAGTAAAGTTTGGCAAGAAATCGAGAACAAACAAAGGACATGGCCAAAAATTGTGCCCCAGAATGGACAGATATAAAATCTATGTCTGTTAATAGTACTGATCTTCTAAAAACCAAATTAAGAATTGAAAACCTCCTTCTTTTTGCGAAGTCGGTTAAAAAGGCGCATATTGCTTAGCAGTCGTGAACAAAAGTTATTAAGGATTAAAATAGTTGATTTCTGCACTACGGGTAAGGTATTTTGTATCAACTAATGTACATATATCTGTGCCAGGCGTTTGATATATTATAATTTGGTTGAAAAAAACTAAAAGAGAGCTAGTTTTTGTAATCTGAGAAAGTCTACCTATAGTTTGTCGTATGGGCTACGACACTATAAAATATAAACGGATAATGAGCGATTTCGTATCACACAGTTTACAATAAGTGGAGCACTCGCGTGGGGCTACGACACTAAAATATAAAAGTGCGAAAACAAACACAATTCAACCGATTACCAAAAGAAAACAGGTGCGCGCGACGGCATTCGGCAATCGTGGAAGAGTCAATAATTTTTTTTGACATTTGTCGGCGGTGTTGCCAGTAGTAATGTAAAATAATCCTATCCGTAACTGCACTAATATTTATAATTATTTCAATCAATCAAAGGTGGTTCTATTTATACTTAAGAAAACATACAAAAATAATTAGTTTACGAATATATTTTACGAATAATTTACGAATATATTTTTTGTGTGCATATTAAAAAACAAAACTCCTAACAGTGTTGTTTTTTTACGTGTCGTTTAGGTATTATTTTTCCCTGGGTGTGAACTTTGTTAATATTATATGGCAACATTAAAAGGTATTATTGAGCAAAATCAAACAGAACAACTTTTAATAAATATTATTTCTCCACTGCTGCTATAGTGCTTAAAAAGCCATTTAAAATTCATATTTTTTTTAATTCAAATTAACTGCAATTAACGTATGTTTGCTCATGGGGCATATTTTGGCCATGTCCTTTAGTTATTTAAGTTGTGCAGAGTAGATAAAGACATCTGCCGTATATCGAAAAATATTTCATATCAGTTACCTCACTTTAAATGTTTTCTTTGAAATGCACTATTAAATAACTTTTGCAAATTTGAAGTAACACTCTCCTGAAAACGAGTGTTTTTGTTCAGCCGTTTGTTCTTTGCTGCCATTGATATGTTCAAAATCTAAGTTATTATTAGGGACAATAGAGAAAAAGTATTTCTCACTTCTCTTCTGCACGAGAAGAAATTATTGTCTTTCTGTGTGACGACAGACTGACTTCATTAAAATTTCCATACTTATACTTTCCTGCATTCAAAATTTCGATTCCGTCCAAACGAAAAGAGAACGGCTAAAGTTTTCCCTCTCACCAAATGTCCGAGGGACCCTAAAATCATCTAAAATTCTTGTCCTTAACTTGGATCGTTACAGCCCTTACAGTTGAAAGCTTAATTCAGGCGTTGCTTCAAATTCAGTCTTGCAATTGATTTAATTTTGCATTTCTGAGACAGGTGGTAGGGGGGAATCTGCGAATATATTTTATTATTGTAGAGTAGGCATTTTGAAATTCTTTCAACAGATGGGCGATTCCCGTATTATTAAGAAACGTTCGTCGCAATCTGTCAAAATTACCTGTCCTGTCATATCTCTATATTTTGAGAAGTCTTTGACATTGATTGTCGCTGGGATGATATTATTCCGACTTTAATTTGAACGTTTTTTACCCGACTGCGCGACGCAAAGGAGGGTTATGACTGTGTTTATCAGTCTATGTATTTATGTATGTATGTTTGTTTCTATGTGGCGTTCTAGAGACCACATGCGTAGGCTGATTTTAATGATTATTACGTCAATCGATTCGTCTCAATGTTGCGAGTGTCATGTCATCAATTAAAATTGAAAAAGAAAAATGGCCGATTTTGGGAGTCATATTGTAGGGGTCCCGATTTTTTTTTCTTCCAAACCCATCTTGTGGGACATCAAAATGAAGTATTTTAATAGGTGATTACAAAATATATATCACTTATATGTTTAAAGACATTGGATAAAAAAGATAGGTAACTAAAAAGATTTAAATAAAAAGTTATTGTGAAAAATCTAAAAACCCGACTGCTTAAGAAGCGAACTAAAAAGAAGTAAAGGAGAAAAAAATCAAGTTGGGCATCAAGCAGTTAGGTTTTTAGATTTGCCACATTAACTTTTTTTAAGCATGAGATTTGGCCTTAAAAATAATTAATTATTTATTGTACACCAAAAACAACATTAAATACAGTATTTTTCATCTTCTGGAAGTAAGTAAATAAGCAAAGAAGCGAAGACCTAAAAATTTGAATATATTCATTACAAGATGTTATCAAGCTGTGTGGCGTTTTTTTTAAGTATGTCATGTTTTGATTTCTTTTTATATCTTATTATGTTTAACCTTGTAATAAAAGTTTATATTTTAGTTTTTATTTAGTCCATACTCTAAAAAGCATGCTACTCTATAATTGAGGGAGTGCACTTGTCATAACTTAGTATTGGTGATTCATTGTGTATTTTGGGTACATCTTTCGTTGGAGGTCCTGAATAAATAAATATTATTTATTTTATGAAGAATTTCGTCTCTTCTCAGTTGTTCTTTTTATTTATTTACTAATGAGTCTTTGCCCAAAAGAACATCAAAGATAAGAACCCATTTACACAAGAAGCTTTAAACAAAGAGACATCCAATCAGCGTGGCATACCACGTGATATTTCCGTTGCACAAGTCAATCAACATTTTGGAATTCAATCGTTATCGTCAAGCTTATAGATAATTTTCCGTAGATCTAAAATATGTTTTAAATAAAGAAAACAAAATATCTTTACATTCTTAGCTCTGAGTTGAGAGATATTCAATTCTTATGCCAAGTTTTTGCATTAGAATTTCAGATCGAAGAGATCCAGTGTTTATTTTAGCATTCAATTGAGATTTGTAATCGTGAATTGGTTTGAAATTTCTTTCCTTCGTTATGGATTTGCCATCGGTTGAGACTGCTCAGTGTAATGTTCAAGCTTGATTTCAAGGTCGTGTGAAATAACACGAAGAAAAATATAGCAAACTAGCTGACCCCCGCGGCTACGCTTTCGTCAACTGGCTTCCTACCTACCTACCCTACCTGCCCTGCCTGTTTTGTTAAACCATTTATTTGAATAAGAATTAATACTTGCAATACGAATGTAACTTTTGTTTCTACCGGCGATCTAATTAAATTTGAGAACACAAAAGCTACTTTTGTGACTTAACTATTATAGTTAAATATATTCTCTTCCAGTCTTTTTTGTAGGTAATAATGAGTACTTTAATCATGTTTTAATGTGTCATCAATAATTTTCCCAGCGCACGCCAAATAATGAATTTTTAAACGTAAAATTTTGCTACTTTGGGTTACATTATTGCAATTTTTATAAGGATCTCCAATTTTTTGGATAATAATATATAATATTTAGATAAGCCTATGTTATGCGGAATAATGTAGCTTTCAATGGGTGAAAGAATTTTTTAAATCGGTCCAGTAGTTTCGGAGCCTAAACGGTACAAACAAACATAAAAATCTTTCTTTACAGTGTTAAATATATATATATAGTATAGATAATTTAAAAAAATAATATTACTGCATGGAACTAAAACATGTTTGTATCTAGCTTATGTCAGTTATCAGGCTTCGCCCGCGTTAAAGTCGATACTGACTGGATAAAAATGTCCATGTCCTACAATAGGAATTTTATGTCCTGATCCAGGACTTGATCGACGCGTATGCCAAGTTTCATCGAAATCTATTCAGTTCTTATGAAAGTTAACAGACAGACACAAAGAGTTACTTTAGAATTTATAATATCATCTAATTAAGGATTAGGTAAAATAATGTTGGTGGGTCTCTTTGTAGAAATGTCCTTGTACACCCTTGTCTGGCGCTCAAGGCTGCATTCACACGCCCCCCTATTTAACGATTTTCAAAAACACGATTATTCATGACAGATGGTCGTTCAAATTGCATACGGAATCGTGTTTTTCACGATTCCGTTTTGATAAATTATTAAGTTATTTGAAGAAAGTGATTTTTAAAAAGACGATAGGTACATGATTTAAGACGTCTCCGTAATTTTTCACGATTCGTGATGCGTGTGAACACGGGCATTTAAAAAGCATTGTCGCCGTCCAAAAAAAAAACAATTCGTGAAAAATTACGATTCGTCAATTCGTCCCCGTGTGAATGAGCACTACGTACATTTCAGATTGATGAACATTAAAATCCATTTGTTTGATACAGTTTTGACGTCTTTTGTTTTCTAGTTTATGTTTTTTTTTCAAATATCTAACCTTACAACAAAAAAGGTACTTTAAGCATGAATAAGTCTGTGTCGGTACAATACATTTGATATATTTATGTGTTCTACAGGATTAAAATATCTTAAAAAATTTAACTGACTTCATAAAAAGGCTGAAAGGTTCTCAATTCGTCGGAATCTTTTTTTTATGTATGTTTCCCGATTACTGAAAGACGCCTGACCGATTTGGAAAATTCTTCTTTTGTTTGAAAGGGTATATTTCACAGGTAGTCCCATGGTCATCAGGTCAGGATCTGATGATGGGATCCTAGAGAAATCGAGGGAAATCTTCAAATATTATGGGCATAGCAATTTTGGCATTTTCATCAACAATGCAATCATTTACATTCAAAAAATATCATTTATAGATGGCCATTGGAACTCTTTAAAGCTAAGTATGTCACGGGTACAAGACATCTCGAATAGTTAACTGACTATGATTAAGCAAATACTTATAAATGAATGGTATTGATGAAAACGGTACCACCGAACTATTCTGTTGATGAAGCCGGAAGGTAGGCACTGGAACTGGAACTGAAAAACAGTTTGGGTTTATTTTTATCGTCATGAGATTTACTTTGCCTATAAATGTTTTTCATGTTAATTGGAGGTACTCTACCAAAACGAAAAACAGAAAAATACAAAAACTTTTCTACCTTTTATTTTTTGTTGAAAAGTTTTTTGGACATAATAACATTATGTTTACCCCACCGCAGTATCTCTACGTTGACGTCGTGGTGGGTTTTGCGTGCTTTAATTATCTCTAGGTTTTGCCACTGCCGGCAGTTTGCTGTAACATACCTCGGCTGAGAGGCCAGACTAAGAGAGATACAATCCACAGGGCAGCTTTGTGGCGAGCCAGTGGGCAGAGGCGACCCCACGGACCTGGTCTACAAGGAGAAGCCTTGTTCCTCATCTCTGACTTGCCTTTATTGGCCAGTCGGAGTGAAAACTCACGGGGACCAGAGCTTCCACCTCTCTCTTGCTCTTGATTGGCTGGCTTGAGTGAAGATTCCCAAGAGCAAACGTGCTCGGAGGAAGGAAGTTAACCCAGTAAGATGCTGGTAGGGATCTTGACCGTACTTCCGGGATTGTCTTGATAACCGTGGTATACCTCTCCACTCCTCAAGCACCCTGTTGCCCCCTACGTCACTTAAGTGCTAGCGACCCTTTATAGGGGGCCCATTAATTAAGTGTGCAAGTCACCCCCTGCCATTTTATAGCCTTCTCAACACTGGTCAAGCAGGGGCCAGTAGTCTTCCTGTAGTTTTAGACAATCAATCCACTAGACACGATACAACGATATTTTGCAATAGTCCTGCACCAACCGGGGATTGCCCTTGGGTGCATTTGCTTATTGCATACAGGGATAATCGTCGGTTGGTGTCACATTTACTGACACATGCCTAACAGGGCCTCTGCGAGTTGGCTTCAGCCCCTCGCATGCCTTTCAAAGGACCGGAACCCCAGTGTTCCGAGATTGTAAAATATGTTTACTTAATAGTAAGTTATTACACTATGATATTTTTGTTTGGGACAAACGTAAATATTAAAAATTACTCATTTGTTAAATCCGTGTTAATCGAATATGACTGGGAGTTAGAGACTAAGAGTGAGTACGTTATAGTGATTAATCAGGGCACTATGTTTAATGCCAGATCAATTCGATAATTATGGTAATGAATTAGTCCAAGAAAGAACGAAGCGGGCTCGGGAGCTTAGGACACCCCGACATGGATAGGTTAGGTTCAAAGGAGATCACGGGAGCTGAAATGAGCAAGCAAATGGAGCGAACTCAGCTCCCGTCATCTCCTTCATTTTAGATCCTTAATCGTTAATTTACCTACTAGGTCCTAGGGACTCCGCGCAAAGTATATATTGGCTTAAAAACTTAAATATCGCAGTTTTTTTTCGTGCGTCCTAGTACCTTCCTGAAATAACATGCAAGAGTCCCTAACGTCTAAGCCTGTGTGTGTGTGTATCGGTGAGTAATTATTTCAATGGAGTCCCCTAGACTCTTGGGGGGTATTTATGTGACAAATATTTTGCTTTGCTAAGTTGTAATTTCATCATATTTTCAGTGTTTTTTTTGTAGTATAGATATAGAATACAAGATGGCTTCAAATAGTTGGTTAGTTAATTTAATGCGATAAAATGCTGAGTCAGTAGTACAAGATGGGATCAGATGTGGCCTTCAGGAATCCAACGATGAAGAGCGAGAGCAACAAGTTGGACCACAACAAGTAACAGTGTCAAACGAATTCTGAAGATGGGAGCATACCTTCTGATCATGACTCGGATTCCGAGTGCTCACCTGACTCAAACAACGTGGAAGCATGAGATATATTTCAGATCATAGATCGTTTTCATTATTGAGCAGTTCAGATGTAAATGTAGAATGATGTATGATGAAAACGAGTAATTACTGCAAGTTTTTTTTAAATTTTGTATGAAAGCATCCTATTTTTTTTTTGTTTAAAAAGTTAATTATATGAGAGACTGCATATTGGAAAAAAATATAATTTTTAATTGAAAAAAGTTGGCGATTATTTTTATTTCCTTATTTTTTAATTTAATATGTTTTTTCAATTGTTAACAAGACGGTTAGTAAGCTAAGTATAATAAAAGTAAAAAAGTAAGTAAGTAAGTTTTTGCTTTTATTTTAAACAAAATCTATGATTAATAAGAAAAGAGACCCGTGGACACCATGAAGTATATTGTGTGATTTGGGTTCACCAGGTAAACTAAGGGTTAATTATTAACTATACGCTTAATTAATTTCATACACAGGTGAAGATTACTCTTGTTTACTTAGTCTGCTCATTACTAATTGTAGATCTGTTACAAGTTATCATACATGTTTAAGTTATTACTTCTAACTGCTGTTTTAAGAATCTGATCAATCGACACACCTAATGACCTACCCATGAAAGTTAAAACAAATGTATGTGCGAATAAATAAATAATCATTTTGTATGCTGTGTGTTAAGAATAGTGATACATCAATACTGTTGGTCTTATGCAGGTGTCTCAGGTTCATGTTCCTAATAAAATTAAAAACAACAGAGCTAAGAATTTTGGTACGTCACTTTTTCATGATTGCAAGTTGTAAGAGATTTCTTAAGGAACATAAATGGTAGGGCAATTGGACTGAATTCCATCCCTTTTAAGGTTGCGTTGCTTGAGTTCTTTGATACTTTAAATTAAAATATATTTAAGTTTCATTTCCGCAATCCAACGGATTAGAATCTTGATCTGGGACAAGTTATTTGGTAATGGATTAAAAGTTTCGAGACCGAAGTAATTGGAAAAGGATTTGGTCCCGATTGAAGATTTAATTTTGTGTAAAAGAGATATTTGAAAATTAATGCTGTGGGTAGACCTATATTGAAGTTCCTTTAACTGAATACCGGAAAAAAACCGTATTTTCTTTTCGATTATTTGGATTACGTAGAAGATGGTAGATTTAGTATGAAAAATAACATGAAAGCTACATACAGAATCGAAGAAAAACACATTTTGTATAAACTCCAAGTAATATGAGACAAGAATAGGCAGAGGAACCATACAAACGCGATAAAATCACTTAGACACTATCAACGAAAAATCTCATCTATTGTAATGGAATGTATCTTTTTATGTCTTTTTTTATCGATAGACTCGCGTTTGACCACTATCTCGCCTGATGGTAAGCGATGATGTGGTCAACGGTGAAACACGCTTGCCTAGAAGTAACCTATTCACTCTTGATTCAAATACCCCAAGGTTGTAGCTATCAAGAAACAAAGAGTCCGGCAGGGAATTCTACTTCCTTAGCTGTGCGCATTTACAAAACGCTTTATACGTATGGGTGGCATGTCCACCACGTAACGGTGCCGAATGCCGTACTTATTGTTGTCCGATGATGGAAAGGGCTAGGTGGAATCAAATTGTGCTGTTCCATCCCACACTACCCGAAATGTAACCAATAACAGACATGATGGCAACTCGGCGTCAATCTTCAAGGATCTGGAGCTTTGAGGTGACCAGTGCATCGTTGCCGATAAGCCTCTTGGCTCGTTTGTCAATCGACTCAAGTGCATCAAGTTGTTATCTGAAAGATCTGTCCCAGAGGTGAGAGCAGTACTTCATGCATGTCCGAAGTTGCGCTTTATACAAGTTGAGCAGCTGTTCAGGCGTGAAGTACCTTCTCACCTTTGCAAGGATTCCCAAGATTTTTTTGCAGCCAACAAAAATAAAACATACCTGTCCGTGGTGTCCTGGTAACCTCCTTTTTCGCCGTGAAGAAGAAGGAGGTTACCAGGAAAAAGAACCGCATCCGCAATGCCACGCCGGTCCGGAGAGCGATGGTCGTCGACGAGTACCCGAAAGCGAAAGAAGAGTATGAGATGCAAGCAAATAATGCATAAGTCACCAGTTGGAAGGAGTTTTGCCGGAAGCAGGATCGAGACGAAGTTTGGGTGGGTATCGTCAGGATCATTGGTAGGACCGCCAGAAGGCAGGAAGAACTGACTCTACTCAGTGATGGTGCATTCCTTAAACCCCAGCATTCTTAAGGCAGCATTGTCGTTACAGAAGAAGCTGGACTACGACCAATGTCCGGTCTCATTTATCAAGCGACAGATCCGTTTGAAATCGCTTGATGAATGGAATCGACGATACGTGTCGGGCGAGACGGCCTCTGTGACGAAAATGTTTCTTCCGGATGCCATAGCGGCTTTCCGTATTATAAAACAGGTGCGGCCCACAGATGTTCTCACGCAGGGTTTGACGGGGCAAGGTGAGTTCTCTGAATACTTGAATCGCTTCAAGTGTAAGGAGAGCCCATCTTGCGTCTGCGATCCAAGCGTGGTAGAAAGTGTCCAGTACATAATTGTAGACTGCCCGTTATATATCAGGAAACGCTACCAACTTGAATGTGAGCAGGACATGAGACTGACGAGCGAGAGTATCTATGGGTTCATGACAAAGAAACACAGGGAAAGGTTCTTGATATACTGCACTTATGCAGCCACTACGGTCATACAACGAAATAAAACTTGAAGCGCACTGTGCTTCATTAATATTTATATATAATATTCAAAAGTAAGCACAGAATGCAGCACAGATATGTATGGCCGGTACTATGTCTGTTAGTACCTAATTAGTTGTGTAAGATTTACTGTGATAATATTTATGTGATAACTGCTTTTTTTTTTGTTTTTACTATTATAATATATGTACTTTATACTATGTTCTATTATCCCTATTGGAAATAAATAAAGTCTACCCATACGTAGTCAAACAAAGTGGGAGTCCCACCCAAATAATGCATGGAGATGAATGTAAGAAAGATATAGTATGAAGAATGAAAGTACGAGGGCACAAAAGAAGGAATGGAATGATAGAGGTTGAGCACATAGTAGGCGCCAACTTCGTTGGTGGGGATTAGTAATAAGAAAAAAAAAACCATATAGAAGGAAGCTTACCAATAAGGCTCTCATGCCAGACCCTGTCGAAAGCCTTCGAGATATCAAGGGAGACAGCGAGAGCTTCCCCGTGCCTCTCGATAACCTCACTCCAGATGTGAATGGCATACGCCAAAAGATCCCCAGTTGACCGATTATCGAAATCTATAGTGAATTTCTATAGTGTAAGTACATAAAATCAGATAAATTAATTGTATATCACTTTCAACAACAATTCCCAATAAATTCACTAAATTTGAAACACGGGCAACTGTTTAACTGCCACAGACAAAACTCGACCGCAAACCGCCTTCGTTGGTATGGTTACGTCAAAAGACTTGAGGACCATGTGGTGCAAATCTGAACAAAAAGGAATCAGAGGCCACCCGCCATTGACCTGGTGATCCAATAAAGAGACAGACCTGAAGCAAGCCCAACTGACAGAAAATACAACCCAATACAGAACAAGTTGGCACAGGAAAATGAGGACACCCGACCCTAAATAATGGAAAGGAGAAGAATATATAGAAAATCGTTTTATGATGTGCAAGTAACATTCGATCTTAATGTGATGAACAATAGTTTTCCTGACTGTACTAACACAGCCTATCGACTAATCTTTTTTTTTTTTTTTTTGTGTGGGAAATCATCCAATGACTTCTCCCGCTCTGGGTGAAGCGGAAGGGCGTGTTAGACTTTTACTGACTAAAACCCACCCGTGTTCCTTCGGTTGCTCGTGCCTGGGCCGCGGTAACTCTCTTTCAAATTTATTCGCGACCCAGACAAGCATCGTCCCTAGCGGACCCCGTCAGTTTTGCTGACATCTCTTTGAGGCGCGCGTGGAACACTACGCGCCGTCGACTCGGGCCTGGTCCTTATCGGACGGCGAGCTACTCATTACTCGCCGTCCGCAAGCCCGCGCCTACGGTGGCCGGGAGTCGGCTTGTGACTCCCGACGCCCGGGGCGTCTCCTGCGGTGGCTAGGGGCGTGAGGGCGTCTCCGTTGCGCCTCCCTCACGCGTTCTGCCTCCTCCTTTGCAAGCATTACTGCTTCGCTGAAGGAGGTGATAGCTTCCCATGCCCTCTCGCTCCGTACCATGGCCTGAACCAAGGCCGGACGCGAGAAGTCGCCACCGCTGATCGCCTCCATGAGGACACGGCGGTGCTCGGCCCAAGCGGGGCAGACCTCCACCGTATGCTCTACCGTGTCCTCCGGGCGATCCACACAATGGTGACACCCGGGCGTTTCCTCCCGCCTTATCCTGTACAGGAACCTCCCGAAACAGCCGTGTCCGGTGAGGACCTGCGTCAGGCGGAAGGTGAGGACGCCGTGGCGCCTCTCAAGCCACTCCTCAAAGAGGGGCCTTATCGCCGCAATTGTGGCGTGCCCAGCACTGGGTTGCAACAGTCGCTCTCCCCATGTCGCCATGAGATCCTGCCGGAGTTCTGTCCGCCAAGCCGCGATTTAGCCTATCGACTAACCTAACCTCGATTAATAGATAATTTATTGATTCAAAGGCAAGTGCTACCTACTAAAGCGCTCTAGTTCGGCGATAATGGAATAACCCTAGTGTTAAAGAGCATTAGGCATATCTCGTAAGCAATGACTTGATCCCTAGCAAACAAGATAGGTAGGTGCCTATGAACACAAACTAATAATTACCGCAGGAGCATAATTATCACTACTTTACAAATATGAGTGTGTACCATGTGTACCTGTATTTTGACAATAATATTGCCGTAATCATGACTGGCAAAAATATAGACAGCCAACTTATTACCACCGGCTTTGCACGAGATACTCAGCAATAGTGTGGCTAAAAGAAAAACATTATCTATATAATATATTACATATCATTATCAAACCTAATAAAAAAGATGCAAAAATAAATTATATTTTTTAAAAACCTCGCCACAAACAACTCATGTATAATCTAAATCTAGATAAAATCATGTATGACACGCCGATCGAGAATCCATCGAAACATTATAACACAATACATTGCGAAAATACCCCGATTCAAAGAATTCAATTCGCTTAACTTTTGAACCATTGAACCGATGTTCATTCAACATAACTAAGAACACTCTTGATAAAGCCAACTTTCAAACAAAAAAAAATCGGTTCATCCGTTTAGGAGCTATGAGGCCACAGACAGATACTCAAATACACAAACACTCAGATACACACGTCACACTTATAATACCTCTTTTTTTCCGTCGGGGGTTAAAAAAACTATTTAACCTCTTTATTAAATTAGTTTATAAAGAGGAGGCTTAGAAAAATTACGAGTATTCATAACACTAGTAACGAGTCCAATAAAATATACATTTTATGAAAAACAAAGGAAACAAGCAAGATAGACAACTTAAGCTTTACATTTAACTAGACGGCGAAGCATTCATATCTGATCCCTAAACCCGTGATGGAGCCTTGAAACAAATCTAACGGGTATTTCACGACACAGTTCCGAGAGGAACTCAGCGTGTTAAATTAGAAGGAAAACCAATAAAGATAACCCCTATACCGCTGCGTGAAAAAATACAATCCCCTTTGCCACTGAGGCTGAGGGCGATAGAAAATTGAAATTCAAGTAATATTGGAATGTGGGTCTGTATATAAAACGGGCTTTTGTTTTATCTAAAAATATCCCATGGGTATTTGTTTTGCGGGTATATTTAGTTTTTGGTGAACCCTTTGAAAGGGATTTCAGTATCAATGACTAAAAAAGAACCAGGCTTTGTTGGATTTTTTTTAATTCAACCATGTTGATATAACATAAATTCAATCATTTATAGGATAAGCAGCCTAAATTGTTCCCACTGCTGGGACTCGGGTTTCCTCTTGGGGATAGGAAATGGTTTATAATCCACCTCGCAGACCCAGTGTGCATAGGTAGAGGTCCTCCCGATGTTATTCTTCAACGTTTTGAATGCTGAAGTTATGAAATAAATTAGACAAAATAAAAAACCGGCTTGGGATCGATCCCACGACCTTCAAATTTGTAAGACGCGAATAGGCAGGTTTGTTTCTGTGGTTTACATATATTAGTTAAATACTAATAATAAACAGTAAAAAAGTTGTCAGTTGGCTACGGAACCCTTCAAGATACTTACTTTCGCTCTATTACCTGCTCCAAGCCCGTCGTCACCGTCGACTTCTAAAAAAAATCCCCCAACAGCTGTCACGTTATTTTTCACCATAACACACGAAAACAAAGCCAAAACATGCGCCAAACCTTCCATAACATTAACCCTAACTTTACTGCTAACACGCTGTAATCCAGCGTGACAAAAACTTCGTCACTTAAACCTCCTTACAATATTTTACAGCGTGCTTCTCTCGCAATAAGCAGGACTCATTTTGTCACAGGAATAAAGAAGGAAATCCTTTATTCCAATACAATAGAACTTTCTTGATAACGAATATATGCAGGCGGAGCAGATCCGCGAGACAACGCAAATCCGTTATGACACCAAGTAATTCTGTCATCGGTTGAGCAAGGTGCCTGCCCATTGTTGCGTAACAGATTATGCGAATAGCTTACGAAGTTCCCAACTAGGGTGGATGATTTTGATTTGTTGCTATGTTGATTAGGGAATGTAGGGTTAATAGAATTTGTTGAAAGCTTGTCTTTGACTTTACTCAATTATGATGAGAAGAATTGATTTGTTAACTGACAAGGTTAATTTTAAGCCAAAGTTGGTATAGTAAATTACTTTTAAGCAAGAAATCATAATTCTAGAAATTCAGAAAGCAATATACTGAATTTAAGTTATGAAAATACTGTCTTAGTCATTCAAGTAAATGGTTCTGTAAAAAAATGGTACCATTTTACTCTGTCTAGATCGTTAATATAAAGTAAATATAGATTCTATTATATCTCAACAATTTTACCATCTCCCAGTTTTCAAAACAACGTACCAGTATGCAAATACCTTCGAAAGTAAAAGATCACGTCTCATAGTTGAATACGACCTTTATTAAGGCCGCCCGCGGCGCGAAGCTTTGTGAGCCGTGTTTAAATAAACTCACCTAAAATACAGACAGCGCCCGAAAAAAATACTGAGCAAGTTCATAATGCTTCGGATTCTGCTTCTGAAAACGAACTGTCACTTTTATAATTTAATGAAAAAATATTTGATGTGGTTTTGGTGACTAAAAAGTGATAATTTATGTCTGTTTTGGCCCCTTTTGTTAATATTTTCAAGAAGCTATCCTTGTTTTTAGACTGTGGTCCCATTCTAGCACAACTCCCTTACACAGCTTCCTGAAATCGGTAGTTCCCCTGTCAGTAGAATCGGTCGATGCCCGCTGCAAACTGTGCAGAACACGTTTCCCCGACCCAATTAGTATTTACCACCAAGCGTGCATCTGCCCGCAGGGTCTACCTGCCGTGGTCTACCTGAAAGTCTCTGAACTGCCTCAGAACCCAAATAGGAAGGTGTATCGGCAACCTCGCAGAATGGGGTTACTCGACAGAGTAGCAGCAGGGTGTGCATGTGGCGCCGAGTTGCAAACCATGCCCCACCTCCTGCCATGTCCTCAGTGTCCCAAAATATGCGATCGGGGTGATTTATGCGCTGCCACCGAGGACGCCATGAAAGTAGCTAAGTTTTGGGCCAAACAAAATTGACCGAGTCTCGTGCCAGCGATACGAAGAAGACAATTACCTTAGAGAAGGCCTGATTAGACAAACTGATATTTTATCAGTGATAACGATTGTTAAAATTTCGCTTTTGAAATGTCATATACTTCATCCCACACATTTTAGATTTTTATTTTTGCATTCAACTATGATGATGCCTTTGGTTACGTAGGTACTAAAAGACTGCAAAGCGTTTTTACTTATTTTATTGGCACTGATAAGAACCTTTTTTTCCCAGATAGGATTTTCATCACTGGTAGGTATTTTCCTATCTATTTTTCAGCTGTCTATTTTTACACAGACCACATCCAATATCAATAGAAACAACAAAACAAACACAAAAACTATTATCCTTTTGTACATATTCTTTCAATCAAACTGTAGTTTCCAATTTTTTTCTGTAGGTACTACATTTACATAGCGTTTGGATGCAGACTCCAATATTCTTTGCAATCCAATTTTCTATCGAACGAGTTGTTTCATAAAACCAATATGTTTTGTTGATCTAGACTAGAAACAAGTCTGGTGTAATACCTACTTGATGTTACGAAGTATTTGAAAATTAATTGTTATTGATTTTTCAAAGGATTCAAGTTTCAGGGAATCTTAAAAGGTTTGAATGTGCTGTTAATTTTGGCAAGAGTGTTAAATACTTCTAATATTATAAATGTGAATGGTGGGTCTTTGTTCATGTCACCACAATGACTGAATGAATTTGGATGAAAAGAGATTAGTAAAAATGAATGGGCCCAAAAGTTCACCACAAACGAGACTTACCTATGTCATTGAATAGCTTATCTCAAATGGAGTACACAGAGAGAACTGATCAGAAAGAGGAGCTTGGTTCAGATTCAATCCTTCTTCTTCTTTTCGTGTGAGGATGTGACGACCTCTGGTGTCAGAGTTAGTTAGCCGTCTCTGGGAACCCCGCAGGCCTCTAACTTGGCTATTTCAGACTTACATTAAATATATAAGTCCAGGTTTCCTCACGATGTTTTCCTTCACCGTTGCCTGTGATGTCCAAGATAAACTTAGAAAGAACTTATTCAATCCTATACTACTAATATTATAGTTGTCTAAGTTTGTGAGAATGTTTGTTATTCTTTCACGGAAAAATTACTGAACACATTTTGATGAAATTTTACAGTAATATAACTTTTAAGAAAGAATAACACAGACGCTAATAATTTATAAATATATTAACGACTACCACCACGTTGCTGTGGATGTCAGATAGAAGAGTATAAAATCAAAAATGTATTTATTTAAACTTCATGTAGAATAGTGGTACATAGGCGGTACTTAATGCTACAAGGCATTCTCTATCTGTCAAACTTTGGGTTAAAAAGGACAACGGTTAAAATGTACTCGTATTTCCTAAAGTTGTTTAATTCAATCAAAATAACACATCAAATGTCTAAACTTATCATATTATGTTTGAGTTCTGTTATTATTCATACACCATACCCTGGACCCTCGTCAGGTAAACGAATAAATATGTGACATATGTAAGGTTTTTATACGAATACAAATATTGCCGTAGGATCTGTATTGAAAAGTGGAATTTCATTTTCATCTGTATTGTGACATACGAACAAAATCATTTACGAATAAAACAATGTATATCTGAAAAATCTGCTTTGGTAAAAAGAGTTTTTACTGAAACGCTTAAAGAATTGCGTTCCTACAGGTTATTCCTTTATACTAAGTCATTTCCTCCAATCCACTCAATCATAGCTATAGCTCGTTACGTATTAAAAAAATACATTTTTTTTTGCTATCATGGCAATTGAATTGGGGACTATATTTCTTGTCGCCAAAATTGATATTTGTCATCAAGTTGTATCACCTAATAAATAGATCCATCGCCACAAAATATTTTCGTTCTCAGATAAACAAAAAGTGTTCCCAGGTATGAATTATCAAACTAATGTTAATATATATGTAAAATAAGAGATGGATTGCCAATAAAATTGTAGTGCTTTAGATGAATATAAACTTCATTCTTAAAGTAATAGTTTTATTACTTATATAATAGCTTTGTGCTCAGAATGGTAGATCTGTCACGAAATGAATCGTTTATCGATCCCTGACTGCGACTCCTTTTCATTTGTTACATTTTATTTCATTCAGTTATTAAAATAATAGTATTCGTTACCAATTTAACACATCAATTTATAATTTGAATGAAAATGTCAACATTAAAATAACAAATTATGGTCAATGAATCGGTCCAAGAGCGAGCAAAGCGAGCTCGGAAGCTTAGGGCATCCCCTCATGGACAGATTAGGTTCGAAGGAGATGACGGGAACTGTAGTGAGCGAGCAAAGCGAGCGAACTCAGCTCTCGTCATCTCCTTCGTGTTAGGTTACTTTAAACCCTGCATTCAGAATGACACACACGCTAATATACACTAATCTAACTGCTACATAACTATAACTATCTGTTGCATATACACTAATCTAACTTTGTGAAATTTTCTAGTGACATAATATATAATTTACTGGTGATCTCTTTAAATTAGTTTGCTTAAATACTTATTAGGACAAACCTATTATAATACATACAAAAACTTTTATTTGGTACTAGACCCTATATCTCCATGATTTTAGGTGATTTTTTGTGGAATTGATTTTATATTGTTTGGTGACTAGGTACATTTTGGTGACAAATCTACTATTTTGCGGGGAACCCTTTTACTTAACAAACACAAAACTAATTAAATTGACGATAGCTTAAATGATACCCATTGAATTGTTTGAACTGGAGGAATTTTCTTTCAAAAGGTCTTAGAATACAGGCCTCAGTGTTATAAGAAATACATTTCTGAGACAACCATTTCAAGACTTTTAATTATTGAATAAATCACACGGAACCTACCCTACCCTTCAGTAAAATACACCATCCTAAGTCCAAATGGACCCTGTTAAACAGAAAAGATCCAACTAACATTTTGTTACTTTTGAGTAAACGCGATTTGAAGTTTAAGAGTGAATATAAATATAACAAGCAGAGGAATACAAAAATGGAAAGTTACTGATGGTAACATAATATATTAGCATTTATTGAAAACAGGCAAGTTGAATACAGTTTTCCTGATTTTCTTAAAAAACTACCCATGGATCTTTTATGCAAATGAAAAATTGTCGGTAACATTTTTACACACTGGTTCCAAACAAACAATATATGAAGGTTTAAAAAATCTTTATTAAGGGAAACACATATTTTTAGTTACATTAACTTTATTATGTAGTCCAACTTTTTAAACACTTGCCCATTGACCAAAAATCGTAAATAGTTCGGAAACTATTTACGATTTTTAGTCAATGGGCAAGTGTCAAGTGGCAAAATTTAAGCAAATAAAACGAGATATACTTGATAAAGGAAAAAATATTTTGCATTTCAGAAAAATTAATCAAAATTATTTCAGTGAAATGAATTTTTTTAGGGTGCAATTATTACCCTAAAGTGTATTTCCACAATCTAGTGACGAAGTGGGAACAATGCGTCAAATAAAGGAATGAAAGACATTTTTCTACGCAATGAACTAGGTAACTAATTTTCCCTTAAGAAGGTTTCTCATCTAACAAAAAAAGGTCTTACAGTTTGTGAAGATCAGAGAGGTAGTCACTTCATCGTATTTCCTAATATCTTACCAATATTATAAATGCGAAAGTTTCGATGGATGTGTGTATGTTTGTTACTCAATCACGCCAGAATGGCTGGATGGATCTGGATGAAATTTGGTACTGAGATAGATTATAGTCAGGATTAGCACATAGGATACTTATCATCTCGGCAATATTATGTTCCCTCGGGATAATTGCGACTTTCACGCGGGTGTAGCAAAAGCTACTATTATAAATGTGAAAATTTGGATCGATAGATGGATAATTTTGAGAAATTGGCAAAGAGATAGATTAATGTCTGAAATAGCACATAGTGTATTTTAGAATCCGGTAGGATATTCCCGTGTGATGTGAATGGAGATAATTCCTGACACCCACGCGAACGAAAAAGCTGGTGTAAAATACTTTTATGTATTTAGCTGAATCCGGTTGATGAAAAGCCGATGCAGTTAAGAAAAGGCAGTCAGATGATGAGTGATTTTAATAACCATTATTAAGAACAACAACTTACCCCTTCTTATTATTAACTTTTCGATATGCTTCAAGTAGGTAATACGCACTAGGAAAATACGCTGACCTTGTAGGAAAAGGTAGGCTTTGCGTAAACAAGAGGGCTAGGCATTTCCATACCGGTGTAGCAGACGAAAACATGGAATATTTTAGGATCTCATCTCTTTCTAGATAAGACTAGCTTTTGCCTGCGGTTTTAATCTTGTGGCCTATCCCACAGAAACCGGACATTTTCCAGGATGAAATTACTGTAATTGATATTGTTGCTTACTATTAGTAGTAGAATTTTGACTTTTACAGATTACCTCATAGAAACAAAATTCTTTTTTTGAAATTGTTAATCAGCTACTACTTTCCTTACATGATTGGTCAGTGTTACTTACCTCTTTCGGCACTTGTCCCACCACCGGCGATCAGCGACGAGTAGATCTAGAACCTAGAAACGAGTTGGCGAGATGCGAGTGTGTAGTTCCGATAGTTTTACCGCTCGGCTATGAGCGAGTGTCTTTGTGCGACGGGCGAATGGCTCGGGCGGTCAGTTCTGCACGCATTGGTTGGTTCGTCTCTCGGCGTGAGTTTAGACCGCCAAGCGAGCATCGCTGAGCGAGTATCATCTCTGACAAAATTGTGGCTCTTGTCGCTGCGACAAAATTGTGGTGAGAGAGTACTCGCCGGCAGTGTGAATAGCCAGCGATCAACTATTAATATATTTGTATCTTTTATTGACACAGGATCTGTATATTTTGATCGTTTCTTCAGCGAGAATATATTCGATAACTAATCGCTTCATCGCCGGCGGTGGGACTAGTGCCGTAATAACCTGTTCTTAACCATTATTTTATTTATACGCTTTATCTCACGTAATAGTAAGCGATGATTCAGGTAAAAATGAAAAGGTATCTATAAAAAGGTATCCTAGCGTGCATAATTGGGGCGAATCGGAATAAACTATTTGACTTTCAATCTTATCCCTCACTTTGAATACCAAGACTCAATTAAATAATATTATGTTTTGCCAAAATATTAAACCTATACCAGTAATAATAAATAATGAAAAATACTCTGATTTATCTATGAATTATGTTTTATATTCGCTCAAAATAATAAAACCGGCTTTTCAATTATGTTTTCAGTGGCAATAGATCCCGCAGACATTCCTAATTTCCCTGGAGTACCAACGTAAAACCGAGTATATAATAATATGTAGATTCTTCACTACAATTTGTTGTTATTAGGCAGTCCTTGTGAATTTATTTCGTAGGTTTCCTTTGATCTAAAAGTCTAGCCGTTTAGAGGAATGAGGACAAAAAGACGATCTAATATCAGCCATTTCACTGCGTAAAATTACCCGTATAGCATTTCCATTAAGACTTAAACAAATCTGAAATTTTGATAAAGTACTATTTTATGGTTTTGTCCTAGAAATGAGTATGAGATAGAAGGGATTCTGGGTCCTAGCTGTGGGAACGTAATAGACTCTTCACATGCTACTCCAAAATTTATGAACACGGTAAGCCTTCTACAACTTAGCTGCCTAGTATTTATTAGGCAGCTAAGTTTTGTTATTATGCTTTTATGCTTTTGCTGTTGCTAGAACACAGTCCTTTTTTCTGTGAGAGGGAGTAGGCTTTAATTCACAACGCTAATGCCAGTTTCCTCTTTCTTCGTTAAAGGGTAATTAGCATGAAATCATCACATATTAATAATTATGACAAACAAGAGCGGTTAGTTTGCAAATAATATACTTTTGAGACAAGTTCAGATGCTTTTGTATTTATTTATTCATGATTTTTCATGGCAAATGAAGGGAATAGAGGTATATTTTCCCTTGCATCCATTATCGTCTCCTTTTTTACGTAAGCGTATAAGTACATTTCCAAGCGACTTCACAAATCACCCTAGAACGTGCAGTCGTAAAAGATATGAATTTACACACACTGCAAAATTACACAAGCGATGTTTTTATAACTTTATGCATAAAGATGTCTTAAAGTCTTTGTGTTTCCTGACTGAAAATAAGCTGCTCCGTTTATTTTCCTAGAGATTTGCAAGGTCAACTGCTAAGACGGGTATTATTTGTTTTAGAAGGCGTATTATGTATACTGACTGAGAAGTAATAGCTGAAGTGGAGCTGAACTTAATTAACTTCTAATTCTTTATTCGGTGGTTGCAACCTAGATCCGATTCCCAACTCGAACAATTGATTAGCTATATATTTTTTTATCTAGACAAACAATTCACAGCTTGCAGATTTTTTTTCTCATTAGTAGAAAGAGTCTTAGTTTACTTGTAGGTAGGTATTGCTTTCTTCAAACTGCCGCGGAGCCGAGAGCCACCCAGCTCGTCAGTGACTGTTGGAGATGCGCAAGTCCAGATGGGACGGTACATAAAGTATCTTGGCCTAACCCTGGACGGTCGGTGAGGCTTCGAAGAGAATTTTGAGCGCCTGGTCCCCCGAGCTGGCAGGGCAGTGGGTGTTTTGCTTAGACTGCTGCCCAATCCAGGGGGACCTTGGGAAGAAGTTTGCCGCCTCTACGCGGGTGTCATGCGATCGATGGTCCTTTATGAGCGAGAGACCACGGCAAATTGCCACCATTGTGGAGGCGACCTGGATTCAGCACAGCACACGCTCGAGGAGTGTCCTGCATGGGCCCTTGAGCGGCAGGTCCTGGTTGCCAGGATCGATCGGAATCTATCTCTGCCAGCAGTAGTGAAGGCTATGTTGGCAGACACAGAAAACTGGACGGAAATGGCCTCCTTCTGTGAGACCGAGATGGTCCAGAAGGAAAAAAAAGGGATGTGCCCTAACAGGCGTTGCACAGAGGGGATTCCGGGTTGGTCTTTTAAGAGGTAACGGGGCCTCCTCCATGTATTGAGGGTGATCACTGGGGTGGTTTTAGTGAGGTAAAAATCCCACACTCCCCGGACTTTTCCCTAAATTTCCAGGCGCCTTTTGAAAAAAGGTATTTCTTCGGTCAAACGATTAGTCTTTTCAACCGACTTCAAAAAGAACGAGATTCTCAATTTGACTGTATGTTTTTGTGTTTGTGGCACGATTACTCCGCCAATTATGAACCGATTTTGATGAAACAAGATTTGATCAAGATCTGACGAGTAGTTTTTAAGTTATCCTTAATAATGCGTATTTTCATGGTAATATCAAAACTTAAAAACTTTTTAACAAAAAAATAAACGGGCTTCCAAAACAAAACACTACAAAGCGAAAAATAACTTTATTTTCGGAATCGGTGTCAAAAACTAAAAAAAAATAGGTACCAAAGACACATTTTAGTTAAAAACTTTTTTTGAATATTTAATTAGTGCTTGCATATTTCAGTTATTTGTTTCTCTTTTTCTTCTAACTACAACCATTTGCCAAGTAAGCAGCTTATCTCAAAGTTTATACAAATATGAAGGCCGTGAATATTTCGTGACAAAACAAGATATTTTCTGCTGGAGCCGACGCGGCGTTAAATGAAGCGTGGGATGTATTCATGGGCTACTTAGGTACTGTGGACTTGCCGACTGTACTGAGTGCCGTCCTTACGTAACTCTCACGATTTAAGCTCACTTAGGGCTTAGTAGAGCGGAATCTGTGATGTCTGATTATGTTCTTAGAGGTCATTACTGACAAAAAAAATCTAGAAAACTGAACGTAAATTATAATTTTACTTTATTAGAAAATTATGCAGGTACTGTTTCTTTTGGAATAAACATCCATTTCTAACGAACATTCAATAAATAGATCTTTTACCGACATACATTTTAGCTTTCCTATTTTAGCTCGCCTATTCTTTTAAAATTTACAAACGGAATAAAAGACAAACGACGGATATTTATACTTGCTTTGACATATTTCCTGAACACTGAAATTCCTCCAAAAGCAACACTCCGAAACCCTTACCCACTAACCCAATGAGTAATCTCATCACAAAAACAAACGAAAGCGCTAACCGACACCCCTTATTTATGAACGAGCGAGTTGAGCCAACCCTAATATATCCAACGAGCGGTCGGCCCGAGATAGGCCCAAAGAATTAGCCCGACGATCATAACGTCGGACAAAAAACAAGCCTAAACTTGCCCATTTAAAGCGGTACAAAGCCAAAGAAATGGCCCAACGAGTACGCAAAACGTCAAAATAGACCATTCAACTTTCGGGCCATTTAATATTAGCCTAGTTTGGGCAAGGTTGGGGTGGCGACATTGCAATGGTGATAGATTATGTTTTTCAGTCGTTTATTGAGTGTGTAAGGGATTGTAGGTACGAGAGGAAGGATAACAACATCAGTTCTTCCGAACTGAAAAAACTGGCCAAGAGCGAGTCGGACTCGCGCACCTAGGGTTCCGTACCGTTATCGCAAAAAAACAAAAAAAAGTCAAGTTTGTGATATGGGAGCCCCACTTTAATATTTATTTTATTCCGTTTTTATATTTGTTGTTATAGCGGCAACAGAAATACATCATCTGTGACAATTTCAACTGTCTAGCTATCACGGTTCATGAGATACAGCTTGGTGACAGACGGACAGAGAGACAGACAGACGGATCGTCGAGTCTAGGTACGGAACGCTAAAAAAGACATTGTCAGTATGATTCAAAACTTGTAAAATTAAGTTACATGAAATCTTTAGTCTGAAGTGGCTTCAGAAACCACCAAACAATGATATCGTTAGCCGTAATCAATAAATTTATTAATTAAAATTCACCCAAAATGCTTGATCATTCTAATACGTATTAAACTTCTCTCCAAGAGAAGTTTAAACCATTGCACATTGGTCATCGCTGACAAACGATTAAACTTAAACAAAAGACGGAATAAGCTTAATAATTATAAACGCCCAAAGTCATTAGTCTAAACATACAAACAACAAACAACCTCATTTATTCCAAAAACGGTCATGAATGAACTAATTACACCCACATTTTCATAACATATCATAGCTTATACACCATTACAAAGAATGCCACATCCAGCCATCTCATCCCATGCATGTAGCGGCCGACCAATCAGTGGGCTTGAATACGTGAATTATTATAAGGCGTTAACCGCTAAATCGATGACCTAGTTAGACGGTGGTCGGTGTTGGAGCGATTAGCGGGCTGGTCGTGAGCACGTGACCAACACCGGGAGCACCGTTCACGTTCATTGTTCATGTTATAATGTTGAGTCGAATGTTTTTATTCAGAAAGTATGATCTTGGACTTACTGTCTACTGTTTTATCCGATTAGTTATGGTATCATACACACACTTTGTTGCTCTTGTTAATTGCTTTTCTGCAAGCAGAAAAGTTAAAATGCATGCAAGTGTTTTGACAATGTATACTTTTTTGGTTAGAAGCCAAAGGATACAAGACAAGATAATTAATTTGATAATTCTATTTCTTGACATGCTCTAAACAACCTTAAGTAACTGACGGATACATAGAACAAACTTCTAGTTTTTACTCTTACTGTACAGAAAATTGTTATTGATGATTTTATGAGTTTTACTAGCAGTCTAATCTACACTAATCTATACTAATATTTTAAAGCTGAAGAGTTTGTTTGTTTGTTTGAACTCTCTAATCTCAGGAACTACTGTTTGGAATTGAAAGAATCCTTTTGTGTTGGATAGACCATTAATCGAGGAAGGTTATAAGCTATATAACATCACGCTAAGACCAATAGGAGCGGAGCATAAATGCAAAATGTTGCAATAACGGGCAAGAAACACTCCATTTTGAGAGCTTCCGTTGCGTGTACTGCGTAAGTGGTTAAAGTTACGCAAACAATCATGTATGTAGTATAGGTAGGCTAGGGTAGGTAGGGTTAATGGGTAGGTAGGTAGCCAGTTGACGGGAGCGATGCCGCGTGGGACAGCTAGACACTGATAGAGAGAGAAAAATATTAAGTTGATTTATTTTGTTTATCACCGCTGTTTATATGACCCAAGCTCATAGTTCATACATAGCGAAGCACACCCCACGTGCGTACGGCATTTTATGATAAATCGCCCCAAGTTTCATGTTATGATCAAACCTTAACTAGCTACGCTTAGTATATGTAAGTCTGGCCGCATGTGTATCAGTAAGTCACCGTATCAGCGGTTTGTGGTTAATAACATTGTATTGTAGCTATTAAGATAGATTATTAACTTGTGTTTGTCGTAAAATATTGTGTTAATTTTGATCACGTTTGTTGCATTTAGGGATATTAATACAACACGTGACCACACGACAATTTACATCCGATAATGATAATTTGGAGTTAAGAACTTATCAGAATCTATTTAATTGATTTTGAGAAGTTTGACAAATTTTCATGTTAACTTCGAGTTCGACTTAAAGTTTCAATTCTTAATTATGAAACTGGTGTGAGCTATACAAAGAGTTTGGAACGTTAGATTGCCACCTATGTTCTTATTACAAGGTAGGTCTAAAGTTATTTTAATTACCTACACATGAACATCTACGTAAGACTACCCCGGGTATTCAGTTTTAGTAGGTTGTACATTAAAGGTTTAGCGTACGTCTGTTAGAATTTTCTAACTATTCTGGTTTCGTATCAAAATGTCAATACCGAAAGTTTTGAAGATAAACTCCAAAGTTTCATCCATTATCTAATTTTCGAACTTGCAGATTGGATGTTATACCAGCAGTTCCAAATGAAACAAAGGTTCAAACTGATTTTAATTCAACATTACAAATTCAGGATTAATGGTATTTACCTTCGACAAATCCCGAAAATGGCATAAGATTGATTGAACTGATCTATTGCATTTATAGTATTGATTTGAATAGCTAATGAACATAATGTTTAACATGAAAGTAGCGCATTGTAATAAGTCATATTAAGATATATTGGTGAGGACATTTTTACGGTTTTGAATTTGACAGTGAGATGTGCTGTTTGTGAACTGTAATTTACCTAACTTCTGTCTGTATAATCTGTGCCCATAATAAAAATATTTGATTTGATTTGGAAAACACATTTTGGGGTTTGACAAAACAAATATCTGATTCTGTTCTGTAAAAATACCATTATTCTTGGGATTTGTTTGATAAAAATCTAAGTCTAAATAAAAATAAAAGCTTAAAGTAATTATCAATATGCACCCAAATCCGAAATTACCCATAAACATACAAAAACAATAACAGCTGACATCCGCCATTTTGTGGAACAATAAACCATTTGAACAGCTGTGGTCGTTTGCAACCCTTTCAAGGTATCGTAAAAATTGATTGGCTTTCCAAATTCCTTCCCAGTGCAATGAAAATTAACATTTATTTACATTTTTATATGTGTCCCGGTGGTATAAAATTTTAATGGAGGTAGAGCCTTCAGTGGTATTGGCAGCAAGTAGGAAAATACTTTCATATTTCCTTGCATTTACATGAAAAAGTTCAAATTCATTTATTTATTGTTTGTCACAGGTGAAAAGACTCTAAGAGGTTCTTATAATTAGCATTTTTGTATCACTGTTACATATCCATGGGGTGGACAATATTTATATGTATGTCGACATTATTGGCTATGTTAAAAATAATTAATAGTAATACAATTACACTCCTAAATTGTTGGTAATTGCTATCCATTGCATTGATCGGTTTAGACAACCTCATTTTACATTCATTATTATACACAATTATTATGATCATACACTTTACATTTCTTAAGTAAAAAAATAAAAATTCGTTAACATTTCATTTTTTTTATAGTCTACCTCATCTTACATTCAAGTTAAGCTAGTTCTTGCTAACTTCTTTTTCGTGTTGATGATTCCATTTTCTTTTTTTATGTGAGCTTCGACAAGGACGAAGCATAGTGCAGGTATTTTTGCACAGAGTAAGGCAAGCAATAAGGCATCTTTTGTGTTATGGCTCCAAAGTCGCATTGCAGCTCATCGGAGTGAGAGATCTGTCTAGGTTGAACCTACTGCTGCAAAAGCTTTTCATTTCTTTCTTTACAGCCTTCCACTTGGCTTCGTAGCTGTTTTAGATATTTCTAGATTGCCTGCTGGATGTTTTTCAATAGGCTCACGTATCTTTTGTCTTAAAACAAAGAGATGTAGCACCACTAAATCGGCAGCATTCAATAAGTGATGTTATTGTACTTGTATTTGTAATCTATTTTATAAATATTTATCTCAAAAAACTCAACGTCATACCAAGTCTTCCCATCACACATCAACATATTCAAATACGCCCAAAATAAGATAGCACAACCCTGAAATCCCTTTATGTCGTTCAATTTCAGCGCAGCCCTAACCGTGAGCCAGACTCGGCGTACTAACTAAACTCATTTGTTTCCGATATCGCCGATACAGAGGAGACTATATTTTCTTCACTTCATTCCCATCACGGGATATGGTTTTCGTTCGATACGGCATGCCATAGATTATTAAAATGTAGAGTAGATCAGTTTGTAGTCATAATTATTTATTTTTCTTAACAGTCAGCAATTTATTTTGTTTGATACAAACCTACATAACGAGCACTTAAAAATGGTCTGAACCGTCAAGATACTCTATCGTAACTCTTTCAAAAACATATTTATAGATTTAATGTTACTAACATCAGTAGCAATAAAGTGTTGATGGGTATGAGAGGACAATGAGGACCTTTCGACAAAGTACTGAGTACTTTGTAAAAACGTAAATCAAAACTAGGGAATGGGCAAAAAGTCGAAGAATTTATGCATCTCTTCACCAAAAGAAGCTTTGAACTTAAACGGTAAATGAAACCTTATTTGAAAATTTACATTTATATATTCATATCGACAAGTTGTCACTCCTAATAATTTTTAAATGCTTTCAGAAACTTTGCATACCTTTTAAAAACCGTGATTTTGCTCTTAATAAGTAGGCTTAGTAAAATCGTTCCATTTTTTAAAACTCGAATTATAAAAGCTTTCTTTTGAAAAAGTATTCATTTTCCAATTAATGAGAAGGCCTTTCGATCCTATCATCCAATTATAAATGTACTCGTGTTATTCTGAAATAACATTAGGGATCATTTTAACTGGATATCGTTGTTAAGCCATTTTGCTATTTTACTCCCTGGCAAATTCCTATTTACAAATTATAGCTAGTATTTTTTATAAACGAAATAGTAAGGTAGTATTGAAAACAAATTATTTAATACATTGAACTACAACGAGGCCCAGTTTCTAGAACGAAAATTATTGCAAAATTATTGTGGAAAATTGTCAAACACGCATTAACTATAAAATAACTTAAATATAAAAAACCCCTATATTTCATGCATATTTAAATTTGAAAGTGAATTGACAGGAAAGATACAATGTATCAATGCTATTTTGATTTTCATAATAAATTGTTTAAGTTTTACAAAACTGATCAATAAAATTGATTACGAAATTTAAAAAAAACATCATAAAAATATCATATTATCGTTCATTGAAAGTATGAGTAATATATATTGCATAATAATAAAAAAAAATTAAAATGTTTTAAAATTATTTATCATGCAATCATGCAAGAACCCACCCCTCTTGTGAGGTTGAAGGCCTCCTCTAAAACTTTCCACTTTTCTCGACCTTTGGCATTTGTTAACCAGTTTTTAACTGTTATTTTTATTATATCGCTTTCGCAACGAGTTACTAATCTTTTTTTTATACACTGTAGGCTCGCGCTTGACTACTATCTCACCTGATGTTGAGCGATGATGTGGTCGACGGTGAGTCACGCTTGCCTAGAAAAAACCTATTCACTCTTGACTTAAAGACCTCTAGATTGTAGCTGTCGGGAAACACAGACTTCGGCAGGGAATTCCACTCCTTAGCTGTACGCACAATAAAAGTGTTCCCAAAACGTTTTGTGCGTATGGGTGGGATGTCCACCATGTACCAATGACGCATCGCCGTACGTCTGGTAGTCCGATGGTGAAACGGGCTAGGTGGAATTAGATCATGCAATTTCATAGCACACTCGCCGAAATGTAACCGATAAAAAACGTACAAGCTGGCAACTAGGCGACGATGTTCAAGGCTCTGGAGCTTTGTCTTGACCTGTGATTCATCGCCGATGAGCCTTTTGACCCGCTTTTCGATCGACTCTAGTGCATCAAGCTTGTATTTGGCAGATCCGTCCCAGAGATGAGAACAGTACTCCATGCATGATCGAACTTGCGCTTGATACAAGTTAAGCAGCTGTTCCGACGTGAAGTACTTTCTCACCTTTGCAAAGATCCCCAACTCTTTGGCAGCCAGCTGAGCCTTTGCCTCAATGTATGCGCCAAAATTGAGAGTCGATGTCAACGTAACGCCAAGAAGCTCAAGATGGTCTGTTATTGGCACGGTTACATCTCGGAAAGTTGGAGCCGGGTGAAATTGGCTCTTTTTAGCGGGAAAAAGACACGCCTGGTCAGCATTTTTAGTAGCATTAAACCTGACTAGATTTGCATCGCCCTATTCGGAGACTGCCTGCAAAGAAAGGTTCAAACGCTCCCCCATGGCATCACGGAGAGACTGGATCTGCGGCCCGGTAGCTCGTGCGAAGTATTCCTCTCTTCCTAATGCCTGCGGGACCTCGGCTTAACGTCAGTCTAGAGGTCCAAGGGTCATCGCTCATCCTGGCTACATGGCCTGTCCAGCGCCACTTTAAATTCTGTGAGAAATTAAGTCCGTCTATTAGTTGAGTCTATTCCCGTACGGTATCGTGTGGGTTTTTTTTGTCTTCTTCTCACATTTGATATGCTTCTCTTCATACTTCGTTGGCAGGATCTAATTTTGTTTCTCACTCGTAGCGTAAATTTCCATGTTTGACATCCGTGGGTGATGGAGTGGAGCAGGCAGATGTCCATTATTTTTTCTTTAAAAACATAGGCACCCTTTAGTATTTCTATTTGACTCCAAAAAATTTTCCATGTGCCTGAAATTCTTCTTTCAACTTCTAATTCGTTGTGTTTTTTTCCAAAGGAGACTTGTTTGCCTAGATATATGTAACTATCTACGTATTCCAATGGTTTCTGGTCGAGATATTATGAGTATTGTATACTATTAGTCATAATATTGGTTTTATTTAAATTCATTTCCAAACCCACCTTGCTCACAGATTTCAGTGAATTTATCATTGATTCTACTCTTTTTTGGCACTTTCGAGAAGTAGAATAATATCGTCGGTGAATCTTAGGTTGCTAATGAATTTACCTTTAATGTTTAGCACTGTCTTGTCCCAATTGAGTTTGCTGATGACCGCCTCTAGTACCGATACAAAAATTCTCGGTGATAGGGGGTCGCCTTGCCTTACACCTCTCTATGAATATCGGCAGTCCTGTCGTCTCTAGTTGTATTTTACTTCTGCAGTTGTTGTACAGATACTTCATAACTTTTATATATTTGTGTTCGACGTGTTGTGAGCTTAAAGTTGTCCACATAGAAGAGTGCAGGATTATGTTGAAGGCTTTCTGGTAATCGTTTAAGGCAATATAGAGTGGTCTCTGAGAATCACTGTATTTCTTGCATTAACTGCATATATTAAATGGTTGAATGAATTTTCAACAGACAATCCTATCAATAGACATTTAATTTATGATACGTTAAAAAATTTTGCAAGAGACCGCAGGCGAGTCTGTCACAATAATCTTTGTTCAGGCGCTTGGTATTACCGAATTGTCGCCGTGTGAAGTTATAGAGAGACGTAATGGGAAATTCTGCGAAACGCACGAGGGAACATAACAAGTGATGATAACTGGGTTTATGGGGTGAGCAGAGATGGCGGTAAAGTACGGGTATGGTAGTTAAATTCGAAAGTAAAATGAATAGATTGCTAAATCTTCTTATTTTCGATTCATAGATGATTTTATATACTTAGGGGCAATCAGGTAGCCACGTTTATAGTAGTAACAAAATTCAAAATTCAAAATTTTTTATTTCACATAGGCCTACATGGGCACTTATAAAACGTCGGCAAAAGGTGCACGGTTCGGGTTGGTCGTTTCCTATGGAGAAGAACCGGCAAGAAACTCCATGGTTACTCTTTTAAAATGGTTTGGTTTTACAATATTTCCATGTTACAGCATTAGTACTTAGATATGGGGGGACAACGTAGGCCCGACAATAAGTCGTAAAAACTAAACAAAGTAAATAAAAGATTGTAAAACAAGATGAAAAGTTAACAAATGTTAACAAGCATATCTAGAAATCTAGAAGGCCTACAATGTTCACACATTCACAAAACAATCGGTAAAAGAATCTATACAAAGGTAGTAAAAAGAAAACCGTATATCAAAACTAAATTTAACATGAGGCACAAATGTTGATATCAGTGCTGTAACTATTCTTTGAGGGTAAGGGCGTATAAATATGATTGAAAACCATTGTAAAGAGTCTAATCAAAAGAAGAAAAAATGAGATTGAGAATAGTTAGAGACATCCACATATTTGTGCCGTTTATGAGTTACCAGGGAAGCCACATGCGCAGAAGGAGCTATAGCCAAACTTTTTTATCTTCAACGTAGTCCTTGATTTTATAATATGCTTTTTTAATAAGGACACGTTTGATGTAGTTTTTGAACTTTCCATCGGTCAGTTCTATAACTGCCTTTGGCAACTTGTTATAAAAGCGTATACTGTTTATAAGAAAAGACTTGCTAGTTTTCGTTAATCTGAATTTGGGTATTACAATTTCATGCTTACTGCGTGTATTTAAATTATGGAAGTCGCTTCTAATTTTGAAAAGCCTTCGATTTTTGCGGACATACATAATACATTCCAAAATATAAAGTGAAGGCAGAGTCAGTATATCGATCTCTTTAAATTTTTCTCTGAGTGACTCGCGAGGGCCCATTTTAAAGATCGCGCGGACTGCCCTCTTTTGTAGGATGAAAATTGAGTCAACGTCTGCTGCAGACCCCCACAGCAGAATGCCATAAGACATAATACTGTGGAAATAAGCATAGTATACTAACCTAGCTGTAGCTACATCAGTTAACTGTCTCATTTTTCTTACTGCATATGCAGCTGAACTTAACCTACCTGAAAGAGTTCTAATGTGCGCGCCCCACTGCAGTTTTGAATCGATAGTAATCCCCAAGAAAACAGTTTCCGCTATAACTTCAAGATTTTTGCCGTCAAGATACAAATTTAAATCACGCTGTGGTACATTTGGTAAAGAGAACTTTAGACATTTTGTTTTATTCGCATTCAGTAAAAGATTGTTAGCTGCGAACCATTTTGAGAGAATAGTTAGGCTTTCGTTGACATGTAAGACATCCGTATCTTTCCTATCTATTTTAAAAATTAGCGAAGTATCATCAGCAAATAGAATTATATCAGATAATTTGGCCATCATAAAAGGGAGATCATTAATGTAAACAAGAAAAAGGAAAGGGCCGAGAATTGAACCTTGAGGCACGCCCATCTTGACTAGAGACCCGGAAGACGTCGCCCCATTAACATTAACTTTTTGCTGCCTGTTTGATAAATAGGAAAGCACAAGATCAGCAGCTTGTCCTCGAATTCCGTAGTGGTGTAATTTACAGATCAGTGTGTTGTGGTCAACGCAGTCGAACGCTTTTGAGAGATCACAGAAAATGCCAATGGCATCCTGGGACTTCTCCCAAGATTCCAAAATGTGGCTGATGAGTTTTACTCCCGCGTCCGTTGTCGACCTACCTTTCGTGAAACCAAACTGCTGACTATGCAGAATCCCATTTGAGTTAAAGTGAGACAACATCTGGTCCAGCATGATTTTTTCGAATATTTTACTCAATGCTGGAAGCACAGATATAGGTCTATAATTAGAGGGATCACTCTTACATCCTGATTTGAAAATTGGTACTACTTTACTGTGTTTCATTAAGTCGGGAAACGTGCCGCTGTCCAAACATTGGTTGAATATGCCTGTCAGGATAGGAGCAATTGAGTCAATAATACCTCCAAGAACCCTAACGGATATTCCCCATAAGTCTTCAGTATTTTTTATGTTGAGACTTTTGAACGCGTTCTTAATTGTATCAATACATATTGGTTTAAAATTAAAGTTTGGTATCTCTTTAGTAAAGTTTTCTTTAAGGAGATCTTCAGCTAATTTAGATGAGGAGGGAAGAGACTTCGTAACCTCTAACGGAATGTTGGTAAAGAAATTTTCTAATGTCTCAGCGACTTCTTGCTTATCAGAAATGGTTTGATTAGCTATTTTCAAAGACAACTCATTTTGATCGCGTTGTTGTGTCTTTCCAGTTTCTCTATTAATTACTTGCCACACAGTTTTTATTTTATTACTAGAAACACCAATTTTGTTAATAATTATTTGAGATTTTGCTTGGGCGCAGACTCTTTTGAATATTTTGGAATAGTTTCTAACATAAGTGTGAAAAGCTTGATCGGAAGTCAAAGATTTTTCGTAATATAAATTATATAACATATCTCGGCTTTTTCTTATGCCCACAGTGGCCCATTCACTAAATTTCGATTTGGAATTGTTGACTTTAACTGTTTTTACAGGACACGTTTTGTTGAATTCTTTGCAAACCGTAGAGAACAGCGTGCCGTAATTTATATTGGGGTCTTTTGAATCAAAACTAGCGTTACAAAGGTTGCTAAGAACATTATTATTAAAAGAGTTTAATTTATTTTTGGTAAGAGGTCTTAATCGAATTGATTCAGCCAGGTTAAACTTTTTATCTGACTCAAAAGATACTAGTTGACCAGTATGGTCTGACCTAACGCCACTAATTAAAAACGAATCTTTCACTTTACAATCAGTGAATACATTATCTATGCACGAAGCTGAAGTTGCCGTTATTCTTGTCGGTTCATTAAATAAATGTTTTAAATTAAATGATTTGAACAATGAAATGAGCTTACATTTTTCAGGTGAATTGACTAACAGATCTATATTTAAGTCACCACATACAAAAACTGATTTATTATCTCTAAAAACTTTACTTAATAATTCTTCCATTGCAATTAAAAACAAAGACAAATTCGATGCTGGTGGTCTGTAAACACACAAGATAGTATGGCCCTCGACCTCTGCACATGCTACCTCACATAAGCGATCAACAGAGTAAGCAGTGATATCCCTCCTTTCTTTATATTTAAGATGACTATTACAAAGTATCAGGGTACCACCACCCACTGTGGATCTGTTGTACGCGCTGGCAACTGAAAAATTATTTACATTAAACAACATCCTATCTGGTTTTAACCAGGTTTCACAAAAACATAAAATATCCATGTGGTATTTATCTGCTAACAATTCCACGTCTAAAATTTTGCCGGAGAAGCGATTTATATTTTGATGATATAGTAAAATATTACTATTCGTCTTCTCTTTTGTCGGCTCTAATAGTTTAAAGTATCTACTGTAGTATTATCAGAAAAACTGGATAATACTGTTAAATTACTAAACCTAGGCTCAGTTAAATCATCAATAACTGCGTGTATATTAAAAGCTAACAATGTAGCTAATAAATGTCGACTTTTTTTGGGAAGAAACATATGCTCCCGAATCAAAACAAAATCACTAACAAAATTGTTAGTGTCAAAAAATAATAAACGGTCACTATGACGACACGATAAAATATGCATCAAGTTATTTAAACTTGAAATATATTCATTTTCCTGAGCAAGTAACTTGTCAGAATAGGGCAATGCACATAAAATTAATTTGCCTAATCTTAACTTAAGTAGGGTGTCGATACCATTAACTATGTCCCTTTTTGTTACACTAAGACTATTTCCAAAAAGAAGTACTACAGTAGTTTGCTCATTCAATTGTGTATGTTGAATTTTATGAATAAGCTCATTAAAATGCAGTTTATGATAACAATGGTTCACTATTGTATGTTTAGAGTGGTTATTTAATAATGACCCAAAACCTGTTCCTAGTCCATCAGAATATACTAAGACATTACTTTGAGTGGGGTTCAAAGTTGTTACAGTATGAGCAAGAGGTAAGGTTGAAGGAGTAACATGTTGTGACATGAGAGGTAGCGGAGTGGCAGCACAACTACAGGTGAGGTTGTTAGTCAGTGACTCATACCTCTCTGCACTATACTTCACCAGGTCCACCAACTCACAAGCCTCCTGCATGCGCTCACTTAACATCTGTTGACTACATTCATATTTACAAAATATTTCCTTAAGTGTATTTTCCCTACTCAATAATTCCCTTTGAAGGTTCTGAATGTCAACATCATACATTTGTGAACTAGTTTCTAATTTACTAATACATATATTTAATTGGCCTTTTAGGTTTCTGAAATCTCTTCTAAGTTTAACATTATGTTTGTAAACATTTTGAGTTTTTAAAAGTTTCTTATATTTCTTAATACTCTTGTTGATTTTAATATATTTCTTTATTTTATTATGACTACTTAGAATTGGACATTTAGCTATGGTATCATCCACTGTAAGGTCTATGGTTATGGTGGGCCGCTCACATGCCAGTCCGGATGCACTATCCATCAGCTCATGGTACAGGTTCTTGGTGTTAGAAACCTCTTGGCTGACTTTCAGCGAGTCCATGGAGGTTATGGTGTTATGGGCCTCGCACAATTCTGCTTCTAGTACAGATATACGCTTTAGTGCATGGTCATGAGTGTCATGGCACTGCTGAAAATCAGATAATTGTTGACGGAGACGGTGATGCTGGTCCAGTACATCCAAATGCTGGGAATGTAGTTCTGCAAGCTGGTTTTTGAGTTGAGCGTTTTTGTTCACTATCAACTCAATCTCAGATTCACTCTCCTCCCGTTCCCGCAGTAGCTTGCTGCACTCATCTCTAGATGAATCCAGCTCTCTCAGCGCTGCTTTTAGTTTGTCATTCATGTCACGAACGGTAGCTGCCCGGGTCATCATATTGACTGTTTTCTTTATGCAACACCTGTAATGTGACAGAAAACAGCTGAGTAAGCGAAGAGAATATTGAGTTAATTGAAAACTTAAGAAAGTAGGAGGAGTTTTAGGTTAAAAAGAAGCAAAATGTTTGAAAACAATAGAAGTTTCATAAAAAAAGACAAAAGAAAAAATTATAAAAAAAATATGGAGGTATATGAGAAAAAGAGAAAAAAAAAGAAACTAAGAAGAACAGCTATTTGATTAAATATTCTCAGACTTAATTACAGGTGATACTTTATGGAAAGGCTTTATTAAACATTAGTGTTTTTAACTAGATTAAATTTTTGTTGGATTGTTATGAACATTAGTTTTAGTGGGAAAGTCTATTAACAATGTGATCTTTGCGGTTTATATAAAATATTTAAGCTAAATTAAAGACATATATTATGTGTGAAGTAGGGTTTGCAGTGAATGTTTTGTCTGGGCAAGTGTTTTCGTCCTCGATTTTGCTTCCACAATTTGTCAAACAAAATGAGACACAAACGTAGCCGGTGTGTACTGGACGTCGCTCAGAGCCCTGAGCAGTATATGAGTGGTGTATAGTATTTAAATAATAAAGCAATAACACGTAAATCAAAACAAAATACTCCCCCGGTTCAAAGAATTCAAATCCACAGTTCAAACGTTGACAGCCGGTACATGACTTGGTGAAATATCAATTGTTATTGAGTTAACACAACAAAACTGGTCACAAACACTACGTGTGTCACTTTGCACGTTAATTCTAATATAAATAAAGTATTTTTAACAAATTAAACACAATAAAACAATAATTTTAAAATAAATTAGCTAAGAGTAACGTTCTTTAGATCCTAAGAGGTGTAGGTTTATGGGCACATTGAACACTCCAGAAATGGGTTTTGGACAGGGGCACCAGAATAAGAATTGATACCAGAGAATCTGCAAAAATCTATTCAGCCAAGTTGTTTTCACTTACATAGTTTCAGCTAGCTCTTGTAACGCAGTCTATCTGACTGTATAATCCTTTCACCACGATGGTAAACTCAAACTGTTCTTTTCAGAATCATGACCAACGGCCCTCTTAAGGCCTCGTTTCTGGAGACGCGTGGCGTCGCGCGTCGCGTACTATGTGACGTCTCGCGGCGCGTCTATTCTACGTACGCCAATGCTGCTCCGTAAACGCCCTCATATGAAGCCGTTTGTTTGAATGTATTGTAATCCGCACCGCAAATCGCGACGCGCGACGTACCGCCTCCAGAAACGAGGCCTTAGGCTTCATATCAAAAACAACATCTCTAATTATGAAATTGATAAATTATTGTGATATAGTCGAATCGAATTCGTATGGAATACAGGTTGATTTTAATAGCTCAGGTCATGGTTGAAGGACTAGCTAAGGTTTATTTGAGAAACTACTGTCCAGGATGTACGGGAAGAATAAAGCTTGGGTGTCTTCCAAGGCTAAATTAAGAAACGGTGCATCATCTTTCTTGATACTCTCGGAACGCCTAGCTCTGGAGACAATCACTTCAAATAAGCGTATGCTATACCAATATGCCTTTATTAAGCTTATCAATGATATTTACGAGTACATATTGACAACCTCAAAATATAACCCTTGGTACGTAATTAGGCTGCCATTCTATGTGTGAACCATTTGGATAATCAATGACACCGCCCAACGAACATCCACCACTACTTACAACTGAATTAAATTTACTCCAGACGGCCAATTCTTGTACTTAAAAAAGGTTCACACTCAAGGCGCAATATCATCTCAGCAATGTCAAAAATTTCGTAGTATTGCCAAAATAGGCTTATGACAGTTTGCGACGAAGATGCGAATGCGCACGTTCCCTATATATACAGGAATTGCTTTTCTGTATCTAAAGTCCGAAATATTTGACCACATACGGTAGCGTATGACAATCCAACACATTTTGAACTTCTTTGGCATTCGATATATTAAATGTCACTTTGTAAAGTGTAACTTGTCTAGTGGCTCTGTTTGGTCCACATGCTGACACAACATGTTTCGGTAGACTCTGATTGATACAACACCCCTTCTTTTGTTACGTTCGCAAAAATCATTTTCTCTGCTAGGTCAAAGAAAGAAAGTAGAGAAGAATAATATTTATTTGACAACAGTTCAACACGTAAGCAGATATCATTAGTCAAACAATTCAAATTAACACACGACTACCCTATTTCTCTAGTAAAACAATTCGCACATAGTTTTGTCCATTACTATAGAACAATGAGGCTAACAAGCAACAGGTGGACAAATATTTTTTCAACGTTAACACAATTTATTAGTTCTGCGCATACCATACTTTTCTCACGAGTTTTTAGGATAGATTGTTGGCCTGAAGGCAGCATATTGTATGAGGGATCGACGGTGTTTTGTTTGGCATGTACACTTAAGTATAGTACAGTTGTACAGTGTTGTTTATGTCTATAGTCAAATTTTAGCAGGTGCGAGGTGTATTTATCAGCAGCATTTATCCAAGAGAAAATTTGGAAGGTTGAGTTTACAGCTAGTTTTTACTTAGCTAGCGAATAATTTGGGCTGTGTGAATAGTCCAGTTTACGTAAAATTTAGTTATCAAATAAAAAATATTTTAATCTTACTAGTATTATAAATGTGAAAGTTTGTATGGACGTATGTGTGGATCTATGTTTGTTACTCAATCACGCTAGAACGGCTGAACGGTTCTAGATGAAATTTGTCACAGCGATAGATTATAGTCTGGAATAGCAAATAAGCTACTTTTCGTCCCGGTATAATGTTTAATTGGGATGATAAAACAACTTTCACGGGGGCGAAGCCGCTGTCAGAAACTAGTAGATAGTGTATTAGATAAAATCTCGATTATACGAGTTTAGTTTTATATCAATATTATAAAGAGGCAAGATTTTTTTTTGTTTGTTTGTACCGAATAGGCTACGAAACTGCTGGACCGATTTAAAAATTCTTTCACCAATAGAAAGCTACATTATTCCTGAGTGACATAGGCTATTTATAATCCCGAAAACGGGTCCTGTGAGGTGGTCCACGGGAGCGAAGCCGCGGGGAACAGCTAGTAATAAATAATTGCGCCATGATTCTTCATCATCACAAGATACAATTCACTATGACAGTTGGTATATTACCTATATCTACAAGGTTTTTTCGCTTTTTTGCCAAAATAGGCTGTCTCACAGGAACCTTGCATTTTGCCGAGATAGTATGATTTTCTTAGAGAGTTCTGTTCGTAATCAAATCAGCAATTCCAGAGATTACCGCCTACAAATAGTTTTACCTGATTATAATAATAGTTTAGATATTATACGATGAGTTTCGCACCCAACATGTGGCATCGCAATAAACCCATATTGTAATAAACAGTGCACAGCTGATAACCATTTAATAGATATCGGCTCAATTTGATCCTAATTCGATTCCGATATTCAATAGTGTTAATTAAACGGTATCGATTTGATCAATTAGAGCAGTGCTATTGATATGGCTGTTTGAGAGTTTAGCTAGCGGCCATTTTATGTTTGAAACCTGTAGAAGGCGTTTTTTCTGTTTTTTGTTTGAAACTAAGGTTTGAAACATAAAAATCAATCTGCAGAAATCGAGATGACACTAGAAATAGGGGAAATAGATAGTCTTCAGAGACTGGGTAAAAAAAGAAACAATGATGTCAAAAGCAGACCAATCTTGCTAGCTACCCACAACCCTTGAGAAACAATCAAGATTTTAATAAACAAAAAGAAAATGAAATCGTGCACCTACATTACACATGATTTACCAAAAGCAGTACTACAAGCAAAAACTAGAAATAAAAATAAAAACCTCAATACAAATACAGACAGTGAAAAAATAAAAAGATCTGAAACTCCAAGCCCCAACAAGCAGAGTACAAACACCTCTAAGATGCAGAAGAAAGATGCATTTCGGTACCTGCGGGAAAGATCACATTCTGTTTCAGAGAACATCACTTACAGAAACTAACACACCACCAAGGCCTTTGACAGAATTAGCCATAAAGCTATATGGGAACGTCTAGAAAACCAAGGTATCCCCACACAATACATAAAAACCATCAAAACTATTTACTCCAACACTAAAGCAAGAATACAACTAAAAAGTTTGGGAGAGACCTTCAATGTAAATAGAGGTGTCAGGCAAGGAGACTCACTCCAGAGAATACTTTTTTTGGCCCCCCCAAGCTCTTCTCTGCAGTATTGGAGAATTTATTCAGAAAGATGGAATGGGACCAACTTGGTTTAAGCATATACAGACGAAGACTAAACTACCTAAGATTCGCAGATGATATTGTCGTCGACGAAGAAAACCCTGAAAAATTTGAGAAAACGATCCAAGATCTAAACAGGGAAAGCGAGAAAATAGGGCTATCCATGAATATCACCAAGACTAAGCTTCTCAGGACATTTATCAGGACAGGTCACATGTTAAGGAGTACTCAGGAAAAGTGGAGTAAAATTGTGACAGACTGGTATCCCAGATATGCAAAAAGGAAGCGGGGAAGACAACTTAAGAGATGGGAAGATGAGTTGAAGCTTACAGCGGGCCCTTATTGGAGAAAGGTTGCCAGAGATAGAACACAATGGAAAATGTTAGAGGAAGCCTTTGCCAAAAGGCACACTGAATTTAAAGATATCCTCTAAATGAGGAAAACAAACACTTCAAAACGGCGGACAGAACGGGAACGGGAGACGGAAGTTCAGGACAGAGATCTAGGTCTAGATCTAATCTCTATTGATTGATTGATTGAATCAATCTACCCATCATCAGTCTAAACCGGATTTAGCGGAGTACCAGTTGTTTGAGCCTAATATCGATAGTATTTGCAGCGTGTGCGCGAGTAGAAAGAAAAACGTTAATATGAGGTTGGTTTCGGCTCCTTCCTATGTCTCTATCCTGACCCGCACAGTGCCATCGTACCAAATGTGAGCGAGACAGTCACACCCTACCGACGTATTTTCAAGGCTGACAGATGTCAAAATCACTAACTATATAGCAGCCCGCCACTCCTGCGTGGGCCTCTTTCTTCAATTCGAATCTTCACCAAGAAGTCGGGAACGGTCTTCTCACCGACTTCCAAAACCAGGTACTGTGCATTCCTTAACCTTATTATAAGCGAGTTCATATTCATTTTGATCCACAGTCGCTTGTCATTCCTTTTCGTTCGAAACCAGCCTATCGCAATTAACCGCAGTGCGTCCAACCTACGCACCCACCAGTACTTTACATGGATTGACTACCTACCTCCACAGCTCAGTAACAGGGTTACACTTTACGCCTTCGCAAGTTTGGTGTCGGAGTTATTTACTTCTGACTACCCGTAATCACAGCCAGGATCAACGGCTTAACGTGCTTACCGTGGCACGGAGGAATCTCAGTATGTAATGTATGGTCACCTATCACAATGTCTGAGGTGGTATTTGAGGAATGGACCGGACACATTTAAGTAGTTCTTTCCAGTCTGTGTCGGTTATCGTGTAGAACAATATACTCGTAACACGGCAATTTAACGTGATGATTTCGATTATCGATGATGTCTACCTGGGACGATGCTCGTTGCAACACGGCCGAAACGTCAGGTGATATAGGTAAAATTCCCGTGATATATTGTTTTTCAATTATGAAACGCGAAAGTTTTTAAGTTAATATAGTTATCGTGGCGCTCAACCGAGAACCTAGGAAAGTCAACAATCTGATGAACTATACCAAAACAAATGTCGGATTGCTGGACAAAAAATAATGCAGATTTTTATTGCAAAAGTATTTGTTTATATCAATCAAAATCTTTTATTAAAATTAGGCTTAGAGCACTTTTTAAAATCTAATGTTTTACATAAAGACATCTCCCAATACACCAACTCGTCACCTATTTCTAGTGGTTTAGTGGGAAACAAGATGTGGTGCATCAAACTCCCCAGCATATCGCTGTTTATAAACTAAAGTGCCACAAATCCAAATTCGAAATCCAAAATCGAAAATTAAAAATGTGTATAAAGTCATCCATATTTTCATATTTGGTTCGCACGGTTGGCGCAGTGGTTGAGCGATTGACTGCTGCGCTGCGTGTCGCGGGTTCGATTCCCGCACGGAAAAAATATTTGTATGACCTACAGATAGTTGTTCCGGCTCTGGGTGTTATGTATGTGAGTTTATATGTTTGTAAACGCACCCACGCCACAGGAAGAAATTCCTAGTGAGGGGCAAAGTTTTTTTTTTTTCTAAGATTACCCGAAGACACCTGTCAAAATCAGCCTCTTCATCACAAATTTATGCATGCGCCCTTTTGGCATCTTCACGTATCGATGACTAAGTTCTGAGCAAAAAGCCTTTTGAGTTACGACCTGACAGTCGGCGCAAGCGCACGTCAGTTTAGTGATAAAGGACCACAACGCGAAAAGTTACCTATGTTGCCAGATTTGGGAATGCGTCCGTATCGCTTATAAAAAAACAAGTACACAATTATTTTTAAGACAAAGGTTTGAAAAGTGCCCGTTTAGCAATAAAAATGCCTAATATGTTATTATTGTTATAAGCTTAAGATTTTTTCCTGTGAAACGTCTGTTTTGCTCAAAAAATTGTTGTGCTTGTGATATTTTCTTTGAATATATATAAGATTTGTTATAATTTGGGATTGCTGTTTAGTAAAGGAAAACATTGATTTATGTTGTGCAATAGAATAACACATTTACTATGTATCTACTATATATATTTTTAGTAACTATAAAATAATCGCAAATTTGTACAACTTTAATAATTCAAATTAACGAGTTTTATAACGGTCCTGAATGCAACGGCATCGGGCTACTCGCTTAATTATTATTTCGCGTTAGATCAACACATAATTAATACAGAAAAATGAGGTACCAGCCCGCCAGCTACCAGGACTTGTGAAGAACGGCGTGATTAAGCCTATGTTCAGTCCATGGTGTTAATCGGTAGTGTTTGTGAAGAAGAAATACGGTAGCATGCGCTTCTGTGTAAACTATCGCCTTTTAAATACAGTTATTCATTGCCCAAGATCGATGATACGCTGGTTACGCTATCGGGAATGAAGTGGTTTTCTACCTTAGATCTGAAGAGTGGTTAGCTGCAGGTTAAGATAGAGCATCGAATAAAGAAAAAACAGAATTCTCTACACGCAAATGATTGTGGCAAGTCAATGCTATGCCATTTGGATTGTGTAATGCTCCTGCTACCTTTAAGAGATTGATGGAGGGGGAATTTACTGGATTAATTGGAGATGCCTGCCTAGGGCGCATCTTTGAAGATCACCTCTGCAATCTGGAACAAGTGCTGTCAAAGATACGACGCGTAGTTCAGGCGGCAAGTCAACTTTTTAGTACTTGTGGTTTCCTAAGAAGGTATTAAAATAGACTCGGATAAGATCGTTGTTATCCCGGAGGATCGGCCAGTCCCGGAGACAAACCGCAAGTCGGAAGAAGTACGTTTCTCGGTATTGTGCTTCTACTGTCGACAGATTGCTAAGAACTTTGCTGATATTTCTTGACCTCTACATAATCTAACTGAAGCTAAGAAACATTTCTGCTGTAATGCAAGCTGTGACTTCGCATTGCAGAAGTTGAAGGAACATCTGAAAAATCTGACAATGAACATGAAATCATAATAGACACAGATGCCAGCAATACTGTAATCGGTGGGGTGTTGTCTCAATGAAAAAGAGCTCATGAAATTGTAATATCGTACTTCGGGCAAAGCAAAGCATTTAATTTTGTTAATAAGATATTTTGTACGGTGCCAAAACACTATTTTTGTCATAAAATTTAAGGTTTTGATTTATTAAAAATATTTCAGTTTATGTTTTTTTTTTTAGTTATAAATTTGTCTTTATTCAACATGGTTGTGATGAAAAATTTAAATAAAACAGTTATTTCTTCTCCTTGTGGCCTTTTATTCAAAATATGAATGTATTCTGGTTACTTTATCTGCATTGAATTTGCCTGGTGTCTGGTGTCACCTCTAAATAGAGTGTTATTATAAAGATTGAAGAAAAAAAGAATAAAACTAGGTCATCAGATTCGCCCGCGTGGATTCGGTGACTACCCCAAGGGAACATACTCCCGGGATAAAAAGAAACCTACGTCCAAGTTCCAATCTAGCATCTTTATACCAAAATAGTACCAAGCTAGGGGTCTTCAAGTCAAGAGTGAATAGGTTACTTCAAGGCAAGCGTGCTTCACCTTCGACCACATCATCACTTAACATCAGGCGAGATAGTGGTCAAACGCGAGCCCATAACAAATAAAAAAATAAAATTGTAATCAAGATTGATTTATTGGTTTAGGTGTAAAACCGTAACAGGCAGACTACTACTAGACAAGATAGACTTAGGCATTTATAACAGATGAATCATCATTCATTATCATTTTCATTTCAGCCAAAACACGCCCACTGCTGGACACAGGCCTCCCTCAGGGGTCGCCACATTGTACACAGCGTATTCCCGTAACCTTAAACAGGTCATCGGTCCACCTACGCAACGTCTTCTGGTTCGCGGTCGCCATTCCAGAATGTTTCGGCCCCATCGGCCATCCGTTCTGCAAGAAATGTCCTGCCCAATGCCACTTAAGTTTCGCAATTCTTCGGGCTATGTCAGTAACTTTGATGATGTCGATCACGCAAGGAAACTCCGAGCATAGCCCTCTCCATTGCCCTTTGGGTGACTTTAAGCTTTCTGTTGAAGCCATAGGTAATTACTGGCAATGCATACTGGTTATAGACTTTTATCTGAATAAGTAGGAGAAACCGGTGCTAACATACAACTACAGTAGTTAACCCCAATACTAATACTAAAATCAAATTTTTTTAGCAAAAAAAGTAAACAAGACGTTTTAAATCTGAAAGCGAGTAAACTTCGCTTAAAACAATTTTCTGTCTGAACAGTGTGTTTAATTGCAGAACACAATACAAGTTACTCTTTCAAAGACATCTCGAATATCTTTCCTTTGTTTTATGGCAGCAACTATGTTGATGTTTCTTTACTTTTCTTTTCTGGAAGTTTTTGTCACTAAAATCCTTTGCCAATTCACGCCAAGGCAAGTTTTTATTTTCTGGTAACATTTTAACGCATAATGGGCGGCATTTAGACTAATTTCAGTTTATTTTATGAGCAAATCTTTCTAAGTTTGAAAGTAAGGCCTATATTCTCATCTTTTAAGAAGACTTCCTTTACTCCAATCGACTCAGTCGCCATGACAACGGAAAATTTGCTGTCTATTGATGTCAATAAATAACAAACTATATCTGTCAACTTGATTGAGTTGTGTGTGAAAAATATGTGGTTTTGGTTAAAGTTACAACAAACAAGTGAACCTACACTTGCAGGCACAAAATCGGCCAAGCCCTGGACGTAGCAGTAGAGCTGATCAATGAGGGCGTGGACTGGACGTTGCCAGTCACTCTCGCGACCCCTTTATGACTTAATAATTAGCGCTTACCAGCTTTCAATGACACCAAACTAAATGTTAAGTCAAATCGCACTTGAAAACAGAAGAATTCATTTTGCAGACACTCAGAATCGGCAAGAAACCGGCAGAAAGTCTTCTGAACAGGCCTAAAAGACAATTAATTCCCAATCCCGGCCTACTTTGGCAAAGTTACAAATCAGGGATCCTCCGGCACTCGCCTAATGTCATTTGCCCGGATTCCACGGAAACTTTGCCCGTTCCAACGTCCCCACGACAGATATAAGGTATTTGATGAATATTTAAACTTCGATAGTTAGTTTCCATTGTTTCTTAGAAATTATTATTCGGAATGACTTTCCTGCTCCAGTTTTAGAAGCCGTTTTTTGGTTGAATTGTCCTAGGTCAGCTTGGAACAATCAAAGTGTGTTTGGTGCTGAATAGTTGGGCATAATTCGGATCTTTGATGTTCCAAAACAACTTTTGTTAGAAGTTTCTGTAGATTTCTCCGAGGAACTTCGCAAAATTGTGTACGTTAACAAAATTAAGCATGTCGGATATTGGAACTGGTTTCTTTCAGTAAATCAGTACCTATCTTTATTATACAAAAGCGTTGTTTTCTTTCCTCATACGTACATAGATTGAAGCTGTCTCTTTGTTTGCTTTGTCCGTATTGTTATCTAGCAAAGATTGAGGAGAAATGTTGAAAGTGAATACTCCGTACAAATAATCCTGAATTGAATTTATAAACTGCTACGTTGATCTAGTGGGTGCAAGTGCTATTGCTGACCATGACATCATGAGTTCGTTTTAGTTCAGGCAAAGTGTGTATGACTTTTCCATTTGGAGTTTCCCAGTAGCAGCCCCAAGCCATAATATGTGCTCAGTTGATGGCTAACCCCTCACCTCCTATTACAGGGGAATTAATAATCTGTACAATGTAGATGTACTATAAATGGTTTTTTTTTTTTGTTTACGGGGGTATCCTTCAAAAGGCGCCTGGACTTTTGGGGAAAAGACCAGGGAGTGTGGGATGTTTACCTCACTAAAACCACCCCGGTGATCACCATCAGCACTTGGAACCTCTTTAACTCTTAAAAGACCACTCCGGAACTAGCTCTGTGCGACGCCTGTTAGGACACGTGTAGCTAATTTTAACTTGTGAACAATTATATTAGCTACACGTGCCCAGTTCTATTAACAAACACGTTCAATGTGACCATCCAAAAACCACTACATTTCTACCATCAAACATGAACTACGTCACAGCAAGGAAAACAAACACACGCTGCAGACGAGCCATTGACATACATCTGTGAGGCCGCTCAGACAAGAGCTGTCTTAACGTACTCTTCAGCGTTCAAAACGACGCGACGCCATATTTCTCATTTCCCTCACTGCTTAAATGGCTAGCTTGACTAATTTAGAAATGTTCAAGTACTTCTTATCTATAAAAACTTAACAAGCGATATATATATTTATGTGCTCCCGCCTTATTATGGCGTTTTAAGGTACCCATGATTCCAATGCGAGAGAGAGACGGAGAGACGAAGCTATATATAACCTCCAATTATAACATCTCTACAGAATGCTCCAATATGATGCTACAAGTCACAAACACACAAAATTACATAAAACTAAAATAACCTAGCAGCCAAATTGCACACAGTAAAATAATAATAAGTATTTATAGATATATCAATAAACCGACCGATATCGCCCCGTACTTTTTTCGGGTCGGCATTCTGTACCTAAACTAACCCTAACTTTTAACATATTTTTTTAAAATTATCTTTTATTTGAAAACTTTTGCGCCACGCTAGGAATTTCTCCTGTATCGTGGGTGCATTTACAAACATTTAATCTCACATACACAAACATCCAGAGCCGGAAAACTATCTGTAGGTCATACAAATATTTGTTCCGTTGGGAATCGAACTCGCGACACGCAGCGCAGCAGTCCTACTAAACTTTTTAAGATAGTAGAAAATACAATACAATAGTAGTCTTCGTTAAAAGTTAGTTTATTTAACCAATATAAATTACCAACTTCAAAAAAAAAGGAGTTATTCAATTCGACACGTATGTATGTAATATTGTTGGAACTGCACGGTATTCACATATGATATATGTCTGTATATCTGTATATCTGTTTGTGTTGGATTGAGTATCTTTCACCTTAGGGAATAGTGCAAGTTTTATCAAAATCGGTTTAGCATTTTTCAAAATATGGAGCTAAAACAACCGAACTTCAGCGGCAAACGGCACGAATGTGTAAATTGAGTTATTATGGGTCTTTTTTCAATTCAATCGTTTAGGTACCATACTATAGAAATTTCTCATTTTTAGTAATGGTGTAATGACACTAAAAAGAGAGAAATAAAAATTTTTACCAAAAAAATAGACCGACTTCCGAAACGAAAGTTACTGTGCAGTTTTTGGTGTTTTGCTTCTAAAGTTGGTTTATTTTTTTTGTGAAAAGTTTTTGTATTGCCATCTCAGTTTCTGTGACAATTAACACATTTTCTTTCATGTTGACGATAATAATTCGTAATACAGCCTCTGGTGTGTGCTGCAAAGCAATCCGTGAATAAAGTTGAGTAGGTAGGTGCTTGTATGTTCTTGGTCGTCACCGTTCTCGGTAAAAGATTGATTTCTTAGAAAATGAAGATATTTTACGAATGCTTTATTTACTTACAAAAACTTCTATCTCACATTAGTATAAACAGAAACCTCGATTTGCATGTTAATCTACAATTAAGTGGGGAAGACAACTCCATAAATACACCGGGAACTTGGGTCCAATCAATTACTGAATCAATCGCTCTGATTGAGCGTGAAATTGGTACGTATATAGTCAACTTAACCTCAAAGTACTGCTGATGTGGCAGCGTTGCGCTACGGGACGTGAAAATAAGAACATAATTAAACATCATGCTTATATGCCCTGAGGGGTTATGCAGAATTGCACCCACATTTAACTTATTACGATTAAGGTCCTTAAAACAGGGGCCGAGCGTACAGCCTGTTTAATTTGCGTTAAACATAATTCAGTATTATTTCTTGGTCGATCAATAATCATACATATAATATATAATTTACTCTCTGGGGAAGAAAGAATAGTCAGGGAAAACACTCGTAGAAAGGACATAAAATATGAAGTTGTACCTAATTTCAACATTGTCAGGCATAGCCCTCATTACTAAGCTGTACAAATATTTAATAGACTGCCGGCGGATTTAAAAATTTTGTTGTACACTTGCTCTTTTAAGGCTAAGCTCAAAGCATTTCTGTTGGATAGGAACTTGAACTCAGTAGAAGAATTGTAATTTAATAATAATATTGAAATTTTCTATTTAAAAAAAGTTATTTATTGTTTTTGTTTTTAGACGTCATGTTTTCTTTTTTTTTGTAAATATATTTTAGGTTCAAGTACTTTTAGAATTTATTTTAATATTATTAATAATGATGATTGTAATGTAACGTTAAGTAATTTATCAAACACAATGTAAAATGTTACTAATAATAAATAAGTAAATACTCAACTCTCAAATCTTAACTACCTACATTATATTCATCATTGAAAATTTTAAACTTCATGGAAGCTACAAAAAAATAGTCCCTGTAAATATTAGCACTATAGGTCCCGGTCCCGTAAGGTCTTACAGGACCGAAACAACTACTTTTACAGTACTAATATGTAATAAGCAACAAATTGGAAACTTCTGCTGAAAATTGGTTCAATAATAAAACCACATTATATCCAGAAATTAGGTACAATTGTTATAGCCCTGGTTCGCTAATAGTTGTTCCGAGTTCCCTCTACAATTCAGTTAGCGGTTTAGTACCTCCAAACTTTTGCCAGAAAATAGGGCCTATCTAATTTCATAGACATAATTAGTACTTTCTCTAAGAGTGGTAATCAATAATAATAAATTGTGTTACAGTATCTCTGAAACTGTATCTCTTACTAGATTGATTATGATAAATTCGATTGGGGGAACTTTCCATGATATCCTGAAAGTTATGATTCTACCTGCGTATTTTGCTCCCACGCAAAATGCGAGGGTAAAAAATATTGGAAGAAAGTTTAAGGTACTTCTAATAATATCACAAAAGTCGTAGACGGATATTGTTACTGATCATTTGTATTTACAAGTAGGATTTGGAATTCTTTTATTTATTGCGATCACGTTTTTGAATCGTCATTTCCTTATACTTCATATTTCAGGTAAATTCTTTTTGTCAATTTGTCACATAACGCATACAAATTACGTAACAACAGGGTTAAGATAGATCTGTAATAAAAAACTTTTTTACAAAAAAATACTACCGGCTTCCAAATAAGAAAACTACAAAGTGAAAAATAACTTTACTTTTGGATGTCGGTGTCTTTCGTAGGTACCATTTTTTGCGTTAAGGACACCGACTATAAAAAATAAATTTATTTTTCACTTTGTAGTTTTCTTATTTGGAAGTCGGTAGTATTTTTTTGTAAAAAGGTTTTTTATTACAGATCTATCTTATTTTTCACTTTTTAGCTGTACCTACCTAATAGGCAAGTTGTTTAGTAAGTTACCTTAACGCCAGAATAGATTAGCCGAATATCATGAAACTTGAACATAAAGGGTGAAATGAGAGATCTGCGTACCTCTCAAGAGCATATTGGCGTGATGTTATGTTATAAAATGGTATAAACAATAAACAGACATGCGATTGCAGCAATCCCGAGAGATTTCCCGTTATTTATTAAAGAGTTCTGTTGTATATCTTCAAAGTTCTTCATCAGATCTTCACCAAATTAAAATGGGACCAATTTCGAAATATACTCGTTCAAACAAAAAAAGAATTTTCAAAATCGGTCCACAATTGACGGAGATATCGGTGAACAAATATAAAAAAAAAGAACATACTCGAAGTCGAACATAGAACCTCCTCCTTTTTGGTAAGTCGGTTAAAAAAAGATAGATACTTAGATACTCTATAGTATGTTCGCCATAGGAACTTATTGCTAAGGGTATAGCTTTCCTATTAACAGGACACATTTTTAGACTTCAAGCAACTATATTGATTTATCTAACATAGTAAACCTTTACCATTTTGCCCGGCCTGGGAATAACCTGTGTCAATTGCGCAAGTGAATTCGGTAAGGCAAAGGGTTTGACCGAAAGACGCAATGTGGATTTCCGTCTATGTCTGGACCCAACGCCAGCAAATCTAAACTTCTTTTATTTTTCTCAATTTTTTTTTAAATATGCGCATTACCGTTCGAAACACGAGTTAATTCCCGACCCAGTCACATTCTAGTTATGCATAGCCAACCTCTTCCTCGAACTGTTTTGATAAACTAAGATCACGCCATGCCACCCATCAGTTCCAGGTAGCAATGTTTATTTGCAATAAATTACCAAGTAATGATGTCCAAAACAATTAAGAGTATGATATAACATACGAGCAGCTTCCTGTTATTGACCCACTGTGAGGTCTGTCCACCGACACACACATATAAACCATTTCACTAGTATATAAGACCATGTAACTTAGATTTAAGGGTTACTATTGTCATAACGCTCATGCTGAGCACACGTGTAATTAATAAATATATTTTTTTTTTATAATAAATCTTGCGCGTTCATATTTGACTGGCGCAGCCGGGTCGGATTAGTAAAAGTCGCGAACAGTATCGTTAAAAGACACATACATCGGTCGTAACGTATTCTCGACGCTATAGACTTCTAATTCGTAAAGAACCTCTTCAACAAATTCGTCAAAAGAACGTCGCGTGTGCAATAACAGCAGAGCAGCAGCAGTACGAGAACCGGCATGGGATCGAGCATACTGTGAGTAGACCTTTATTCGCACTGTTCCATTCCTTGTCTTATCCCTTACGTCTAATTGGACTAGACATCGCCAATTTGCGTAGCCCATCTATTTTTGGACAAAAATCGCCGAATCTAGATTTTATTTTAGTTTATTAAGTAAATTGGACTCACATCGCCAGTTTACTATTTTTGCATTTCATTTGAAATACGTAATTGGACTTACATTGCCATTACATTAACTTTGTTTAGATTACTCAAACTTCAGTAATTTAGACAGATTTCTAGCGTAGCAAAGCGTTGTTTGGACTCAAATCGCCAACTTCGTTATTTTAATTTTACTTATCTTATAATTAAACAAAATAATGAATATTCAACTTATCCCTAAAGAAATACAGAGCATCATCCCAAGATTCGATGGAGACGATAAGTTGCTTAATCTTTTTATTTCTAAGTGCGAATATGTAATTAGAAGCTTTAGAGGGGAGAATAACCCAGCACAACAGACTTATCTATTTCATTGCATTACAAGCCGATTAGTAGGTAAAGCAGCAGTTTTAGTTAGTGAACGAGAAAACGTCACAACCTGGGATGGCCTTAAGGAACTGTTTGTCCAACACTTCGGAGATCCGAGATCCGAAGCTTGCCTTAACATTGAATTAGAAAACCTTAAGATAAAACATGGAGAATCATTTGTAGACTTTTGCCACAGAATACAGAATGTTAGGAGCTCATTAATTTCAAAAGTAAACCTTCTAACTGACGAGGGCATTAAAGCAGCCAAGTATATAATATATAACAATACAGCTCTAAACGTTTTCCTATACAATCTACCAGAAGATATGATAAAGTTTGTTAGACTCAATAAATGCCTCACTCTAGAGTCCGCGTTAAGTGTCGTAATGGAGGAAGTTAACTTCCAAACGCGATACAACGCCCGAAATAAAAACAAATCAATCCCTTCTAATAACGCAAACCAATCTAATACTCCTAAACCAAACTTTATGGCTCCAAATCAGTTCAAATTCGGTATTCCGACGAATAACAATCAAGGTTTTAGACAAATATATGGTTTTAAACCCAACTTTATTTCAAATACCAACAACCAAAGGGTCCCAAATCAACCGCAAGGACCTAGACCAAGTACCAGTAACCAACCGTATCAAAAAGCTATAACTCAGCAACCCCAACAAATTCCGCGTACACTTAATAATTATAAACAATCAGGCTTCTTTAAAGCAAATCCAAACCAGCAATTCCGATTTGGCATACTCAATCAACAGCCGAAACATGACGATGTGTCAATGCGAACGGTTCACAATAACATGACTGAAGGACCACTTGAACTTGACTCTGAATCTAACTGCGAACAGGTATTTTTATTAGACGACGAGAACCTTGTAGTGTTAATAGATGATAGTAATCAAATTAGTTGCGCGCAAGATGCAAACGAATCAGCAAATTTTCGGATAGAAGCCTCTACGACAGACCAACCAGATCAGAAACAGAAGTAATAAACCTAAATTACAGCGGTCTTAGACTTCCACATATATATCTACCGGAAATGGAAGCAATTTTCCTAATAGATACAGGTAGTACACGTTCCTTTATAAACGCCGAACTAGCCGATCAGTATTTCAAGTATTGTAAAAGCAAGGAACCATTTGAAGTAATTAGTACACATGGACGTAGCAAGCATAGCGAAGTCGCGTACATTCCTTTAACGGACACCTTTAACACAAATATTCATCACAAGTTTTATATATATAACGTAGACAAAGCGTATAATGGTCTTATCGGGTCAGATTTATTAAAAGAGTTAGAAGCCACCATAGACATGAAAAATCAAGTCTTAAGAACAAATACAACAGAAATTCCCATTTTATATAACCCGTCTTATCAAATTGTAATACCCCCTAGAACAGAAACACGCGTTAAAGTGCCAACTATGCTAAACAACGGAAACGCAATTTTAAATCATATAGAGTTCTGCCCGGGAGTTCGTATGCCTGACGCTTTAGTTAACTGTGTAGACTCTCTAGCTTACACCGTTATCCAAAATACTACAGACACTGAGATGACTATAACTTTTAAAAAACCCTTTAAAGTCGATAATATAGAACGGGACTTAGAAAATTGCCTTGTTCATAATTTAAACCACAACTATGATTTAGAAAAACTATTACATGAAAATTTAAGTAAATTACGTCTTGACCACCTAAACACGGAGGAAAAATCATTAATAAGTAACTTATGTACCGAGTACAAAGACATCTTTCATTGCGAAAACGTACCTCTATCTTTCACTAATCAAGTGAAACATAAAATCCGCACAAAAAACGAAGATCCGATCTACATACGCCCATACAGACACCCCGTTAGTCAAAATGAGGAAATACAGAAACAAGTCGACAAACTTTTAGAAAATAACGTAATCACAGAATCACACTCACCTTGGAGTGCCCCTGTACACCTAGTTCCTAAGAAAATGGACGCTTCAGGTGAACAGAAGTTTCGGATGGTTATAGACTACAGACGACTCAACGAAATAACAATAGATGACAAATACCCACTTCCAAACATCACAGACCTATTTGATAGACTAGGGAAGGCATCTTACTTCACTACAATAGACTTAGCTAGTGGTTACCATCAACTGGAAGTAGAAAAAGAGGACCAACCAAAAACAGCGTTTACAACACAATCAGGACATTACGAATTTACTCGTATGCCTTTTGGTTTAAAGACAGCCCCAGCTACGTTTCAACGAGCAATGGACAATGTACTCCGTGGACTGCAGGGAATACATTGCCTTGTTTATTTAGATGACATTATTGTTTATTCTACTAGCCTTCAAGAACACATAGATAAGCTCAAAAAAATATTCGATAGACTTAGACAAACAAATCTTAAAGTAACCCTCGATAAATGCGAATTTTTAAAGAAAGAAGTGTTATATTTAGGACACACGATAACCAAAGACGGTCTTAAACCAAATAATGATAAAATTAAAGCCGTATTACAATTCCCTTTGCCTAGAACACCAACGGAAATAAAGAGTTTCCTAGGCTTAGTAGGATATTATCGCAAATTCATCAAAGATTTTTCTAAAATAACACAACCTATGACAAACTGCCTTAAAAAGAAAAATAAAGTCACCATAACTCAAGAATATGTAAACGCATTTGAAAAATGCAAAGAGCTACTTACCAACGCACCATTACTACAATTTCCAGATTTTGAAAAACCCTTTCTTTTAACAACGGATGCATCTAACTTTGCACTAGGAGCAGTCCTATCGCAAGGGCCAATTGGTAGCGACAAACCAATAGCTTTCACGAGTAGAACACTTAACGACGCCGAAACACGTTACAGCGCAATAGAAAAGGAACTATTAGCAGTTGTCTGGGCATGCAAACATTTCCGACCTTATTTATATGGTAAAAAATTCACAATACTAAGCGATCATAGACCATTGGTATGGTTAAATTCCGTTAAAGAGCCAGGGAGTAGACTCACGAGATGGAGACTTAGACTCTCTGAATACGATTACGAAATTAAGTACAAACCCGGTAAACAAAACAGCAATGCAGATGCATTGTCCAGAATTAAAGTTAATGCTTTAGACAACGTTTCAATGATAGTGAACACCGATAACTCAAAAACCGTTGTTATTTCATCAGATGAAGATGACAATGTTACTGTTTCATCTAGGAACTCTAAAAATAGACCTAGGTCACCATATTCAGTACCATCAATAGGAAGCGAAACAGTCACAGCTTCTGAAAGAGCAGACTCTCCTTCTTTAGTAACAATACATTCAGAGGAAAATACGGACTCTTCTGATATCCCAATATTAAAGGAAGCCATCGATTCGAAACCCAATCAAATTCTCGTATACACATGGCATAGAAACGAGTGCAGCGTTAAAGACTTATCTAGGAATAAGCAAAAGGTATTCGAAGTGCACATACCAACAGATAAACCAGAATTAATAAAAGAATTCTTAAAGGAATATATCCGTCCTAAAATTAAATATTATATCTATTTCGAGGACGAACGCCATCGTAAAGAATTTTCAAACATTATTACAACTTTATTTAAAAAACATGCAATAAATATATATGAGTGTACCGAAAGAGTCATTCACGTTGAAGACGAAAATGAACAACGAGAAATAGTCCTAAAATATCACGAGGGAAAAACATGTCATCGTGGTATTAAAGAAACCGTAGCTCATTTAAAAAGAACATACTACTGGAATAACTTAGAGCATACCGTAGCTTGCATTATCGACGCATGCGAACTTTGCAAACGCATGAAATATGATAGGAAACCCATAAAACAAGAACTACAATTAACTCAAACCCAAACAAAACCGTTTCAAGAACTTTTTATAGACATTTTCTCAATAGAAGGAACCTATTTCCTTACAATCATTGACGCTTTTAGCAAACTAGGCCAGGCTATAGAAGTACCTAATAGATCTACACCGGAAGTCATAAGGGCACTTATAAAATATTTCGCCACATACGGTGTGCCATCAAAAATTAGTGCAGACCCAGGATCAGAATTTAATAATAACTTATTAAAGGAAATGTTGACATTTTACAAGATTAATTTACACATAGGTACGCCCCATAATCCCAACTCTATGGGATTAGTTGAACGATTTCATTCTACTATTATAGAAATCTACCGACTTGCAAAGTACGACAGAAAAATAACTGACGCCGCGTCTGTCATGACATACGCTATTATGGCATACAACCAGTCTATTCATTCAACCACTGGTTTAACACCGTTTGAAGTAGTCTTCGGGCACACCGATGCCTCGAGTACCTTTGCAGTAGATTTTAATAAGAGTTACACCCAACAGTTAGTAAAGGACCACGTTAAGCGCACTAAATACCTCTACAATTATTTAACCGATAAAATAATTCAGTCCAAAGAAAAAACCAAAGAAAAACGCGGCGGTGAAAAACAATTCGACCTTAAAAAAGGAGATCAAATTTATATGAAAGGAGTTAATACCAGACGTAGTAAAGATAAGCCTAGATACCAAAAAGCAACAGTTATAGATGAAATTAAAAGGAATACAGCAACTGTCCAGGACAAAAACAATAGAACAAAGAAAATACCCGTTAAAGACATAAAACGTCCTTTACAGGTTCGTCCTGGTGGTAGCGATGCAAGTAGCCCTCAGCCTGGGCCTTCAACTTCAAAGGATTGAAGACAATCCGGGAATCCTCCCCGTTAAGGAAGGACAAGCTTCACTTAGCCTATACAACTGGCATATAGTTAAGAGACTAGACTTAAATTTAGTTCATAGGAATTTAGAATATAACATAGGAAAATATAATGAAATATCCAACTATATGGAAGATAGATTAAGCACATACGTCTTAGATGGTAGTCTTGTTGATGCTGAGTTGCAAACCCAATACATAATGAACATAACTATAGAACATTATAATCAGTTAGTACCAAGCATTAGAATAAAAAGGGGACTTATCAATCCTGTCGGATCTATAATTAAAGCTATTACTGGAAATTTAGATAACGAAGACGCACTCAGATACGATAAATGGATAAACAGTCTGCAACTGCGACAAGATGCAATCCTTAATAAAGTTACTTTAGTTTCCGAAATAGTTGACACATTCGTTAATATTACTAACTCAACTAGAAACAACTTCATAATACTTGAGAAAGCTATGGAGGAAATAGAAGAAATTTTAAACAAAACTCAATTCCAAAGGAGTAAGAACCTTGTCTTAAATACTTATAACATGTTAACTCATAACTTTCAAATATTAATGACCCGCTTAGATGAAGTAGAGACAGCATTAGCATTTAGTAGAGTTAATGTATTACATCAATCCATATTAGATACCACCGAATTAATTAATATCCTTCAAGATATCGAGAAAACGGATAAGTTAGCTTTTCCTGTCTCTAATGAAAACTTAGATAAAATCGAACATTGTATTGACATCAAAGCTTATGTAAAAGGCAAACAAATAACTTTTATTATGTCAGTACCAACAGTCCAATCAGATGTCTACAATTATTACACCCTACATCCTTTTCCTATGTATAATCCCCAACTTGGCTTATCATTCCTAATTACTCCTAAACATTCCCATATCCTTGCGAAAGGGTCGAAAATAGTATCGCTCTCCCAGCCTTGCAGGGAACTAGACGAAGGAAAGTTCCTTTGTTACGAGAACAGCGTGTCTTCAGTGGAAGAAAGCCAATGCATCAAAGATTTGATGACGTTCTCTACGAAGATAACATCGTGCCTGCCTCTTCCAGTCAACGCATCTGACATCAAAATAAAATCCATACATCAAGATTCTTGGATTATTTTCACAGGCTTTCCTACATTCCTGATGGAAAACTGTGACGGAGACATGAGCCAGCACGACATCATGGGCACCTACATCCTAACCCTTGACAACGCTTGTGAGGTGAAACTTGGGACATCCACATTAAGAAAACGCCGCTTACAAACCGGAGAAGTCGTCTTCCATAGTTCACCATCAATACATCTGCCCAGTATTATAACACCAAAGGACACCGCACTACGCAAGACTATAAGTCTCGACGAGATTGACTTGGAAAATTTACAATTCCTATCGCACGCATTAAAGGACAACAGTGAAGTGAAAAACATTGAAAGTCATTTTGTGAATGTGCACAGTGTTAGCTTAGGAACTATTGTAATTTACATAATTTTACTTTTTGTACTAATTTTAGTTATATATCGATTTAGAAGAATACTGTTGAAAAAGCTTATACAAAATCACCAACCTCGTAATGCACTTCCGGATGGTGATTTTGCACTTACGGAGGGAGGAGTTATGCATAGCCAACCTCTTCCTCGAACTGTTTTGATAAACTAAGATCACGCCATGCCACCCATCAGTTCCAGGTAGCAATGTTTATTTGCAATAAATTACCAAGTAATGATGTCCAAAACAATTAAGAGTATGATATAACATACGAGCAGCTTCCTGTTATTGACCCACTGTGAGGTCTGTCCACCGACACACACATATAAACCATTTCACTAGTATATAAGACCATGTAACTTAGATTTAAGGGTTACTATTGTCATAACGCTCATGCTGAGCACACGTGTAATTAATAAATATATTTTTTTTTTATAATAAATCTTGCGCGTTCATATTTGACTTTCTATACTCCATTTGTTTAGGTAGTTAACTAAATGTAAACAATCTTAACATGTCTTTTATCTAAAAAAATGTCAAAAAATTGAATCTAAAAATGGTTTTCAATTAGGTATTTACTTAAACCGATGTTAGGTAAGTAACTAAATTTAAATAATATTTGTTGGTCTTTTATACGATTTATTTTATATAAAAAGACATATCAAGATTGTTTACCTTTAGTTAACTACCTAAACAAATGGAGTATAGTCTTGTTCCATGTTAAGTAAAGCTGCAAGTAAAAAGCGCTGACTCAGATAGTTCAGTCCCTTAGTATGCACAGCACATACTTATCCCGCTTCAGCGAGCTTGCTAGTTGCGAAAAATGCACGTTAAATCTTCTTTTAGTAGGTTTCCTACGTTTTGTATGTGTACTGTGTTATGTCTCAGATAACGCTAGTGATCTTTGGAATGTGGATATACGGGACGTCTTGTTTTGAGCAGCAGTTTTCCACTTGGTTTAAAGCTGAAATTCACTTGTGTTTTAAAACGGTAGAGTAACCGTTGACAAGGCGATATAGAATAAAATAATATACTAGTATATATTTATATAATACTTATATTATTTATTATTAATATTATAAAGCTGAAGAGTTTGTTTGTTTGAACGCGCTAATCTCAGGAACTACTGGTTGGAATTGAAAAAATATTTTTGTGTTGGACAGTCCATTTATTGAGAAAGGTTAAAGGCTATAAAAAATCACGCTAAGGTCAATAGGAACGGAGCATAAATGAAAAATGTCGCCAAAATATTCCCCTTTTCGAGAGCTTTCGGTGCGTGCGCTGTGTAAGTAGTTAAAGTTACGCAACATTCATGTATGTAGGGTAGGTAGGGTAGGTAGGTAGCCAGTTGACGGGAGCGAAGCCGCGTTCTACAGCTAGTAAAATATATATAATTATACCATCTTGTTACCGTCCCAATACTGTAGGACAAAGGCCTCTTCTTATTTGGAGAGGGCACAAGTATAAATCACCACGCTTGTTCAATGCGGGTTTGCGATATCTAACTTATATTAGATGCAAGTCCGGTTTCCTCACGATGTTTTTATTCACCGTTGTTGGCGATGTCCAAGATAAACCTCGAAAGCCCACCACGCACGAGAGGCGAGCTCTTAGCTAATGAGCCACCACGACAAAATACAACATGATGAGATAGTAGAATAGAATATACTTTATTTTACACCATAAAAGTTATACATATCTTTTATATGAAAAACTTAATTATACGGGTGGGTACAAAGGCGGTCTTATCGCTGACAACGATATCTACCAGACAATCTTTAGACGATAATATATACCTTTAGATAATACCATTAGACAATGGAAAAAGATATACGCTGACACCAAGTAACATGGGATAAAGGTGGAAAAATTGTAGTTTTTAAACGGTATAACACCTACATACTCAGTTTTTCAAGTGGAGCTCCAGTGTTAATACTGAAAGTATACACTCAAATATTCGACATCACTCTGGATGCTCTTGTAAATGTAAAAAGGCTCATGTTTATCAAAGGTAGGTAGCCTGGTTAAATTTTGCACTTGGATTGTGCATTGTAAAATCACATTCAATTCATTTTCTGGTTTACTTGGTCTCACCTTGTATATTAAAAAATAGTACCTAGTTGTTTCATGGGGTTGCCGATAGACAACCAAATCAGGCACTATACCAGAGAGTAGTCTTATGTGTCATATGTGGTGTCGAAGAGTTATTTTCACGAAACCAGGATTTTTCTGCTACAAAAGCTTGATTTTGATCCTCATAGATATTTATTTACAAGTATGCACATTAGTATGTACAATGTAATCTTTTTTTCTTTTTCAGTCAATAAAAATGTCTTTTCAATTATTGTTCATTGAAGCAAGCATAGGAAACAATGTTTCAAAAGATACATAAATTAAATATATCGAACTACGCAAGCATGAACACTATTTGTTTTAAACTATCGCATCACTTGTTAAACTACACATAATTTTATTATGGCGAATATGTTTAAACTGGACCTAAAATTAATATTAGGAAACAACTATATATGTGTTATATATATCACACTAATATTATAAAGACGAAAGTTTGTGAGTGTGTGTGCGTGTGTGTGTGTTTGTTACTTCTTCACGCTCAAACGGCTCGACGGATCTCTATGATATTTGGCAAAGAGATAGATTATAGTCTGGAATAGCACATAGAATATTTTTTATCCCAGGAATATGTACCCTTGGGATAATTTTCGACATTCACGCGGGCGAAGCCGCTGGCAGAAGCTAGTAAATGTATAAGAACTACTTGATTTCCGGCTAAATTTGACTGCCCCCAGGAATTGAACTCAGAATCTCGCCAACTTAACCCCTATTTCAATATACATTCAAGTTTATTCAAACAATTTTTCACCAAAACATATATTTGGGGTTAACTAACAGCAAACACAGAAATAAAAGCATCAATTCCAAAACGAAAAGAAAATGAGAATGAAAATGTAAACAACATTTTGCTTCTAAAGTATTCACATTCAGTCGCCCGTTTGCTGGCTTTGCTCTAACAGTGTAGAGTCAACTGGACGACTAATTAGTTGACATTGTCTGTGAGATAGCCAACAATATATCGGTTAACTGAGGTAACTCAATTACTATAATATTGTATTGAATACAGAGTAGTAAATGTGCTGACAATGTAACGTACATTGGCAAAAAAATGCAAAGATTGTGCATCAGTTTTTAACTACCTTCAAAAATGCAAAATAACTGAAAACTACTGAAAATGTTTTGCGACTGGGCGAGATTTCGATTTAGCCAGACAATTGGTAGACAGGCGGGACACCGGGGTCGCGGGCGCTCAGACTGGGGACTCTGACCGCCCACCAAGTGACTCCAGGTAAGACGGTAGCACAGTGATCACGTGCTGCCGTGCACAGAGAGGCTCAGGGGACACGCGGAGACGCCTCTCACTCTCCCCAGGGACGTGCCCTAACAGGCGATGCACGGAGGGGTTCCGGAGTGGTCTTTTAAGAGGTAACGGTTCCAAATGCTGATGGTGATCACCGGGGTGGTTTTAGTGAGGTAAACATCCCACACTCCCTGGTCTTTCCCCAAAAGTCCAGGCGCCTTTGAAGTTTTCCCTCAGTAAAGAAGAAAAAAAAAGGTATCTGAGAATGGATAAGTATAAAACATCTGCAATTAATATCATCATTTAATCAGATAAAAGTCCACTGCTGAGCATATGGATACATAACCGAATGCATTGTATTGCTTTTCAATTTCTAATAAATTTTTTTACCAAATCTTCAACACGTTATACCTAAAGTTCTGCTATAGGTCGGTATGTACAAATTTATCAAACTATACATACTTTTATTCTTATACTAAGTATGAAGTTACTTTTCTACCAGAACTTGGTCAAATTAATCTCACTTTACTGCATTTAGCAAGTTGCTCGGTGCACGGCGAACCTAGTGTTAATTTGATGCCGTCTGATATTAGGTGATTTACAGCAAAGTTACTAATACCCATTAGTATCTGGGGGCCTAGTTGCAGAGGTCAAATGGATTAAGCAAGACTGCAATTTGATATGAATATACTTATTTATATTCGTTGCCAGTTCAGAACCAATGAATTTCATGAAATACGTGGGCGATAACTTTCTGAGAGATATACTCGTAGGATCATTCTATGTGGCGACTCTTTGCGGCTCTTCTGCTCCAGCAGTGGAATTGTTTCGGCTGAAATAATGATGATGCAATTTCTTTAAGGATTAAACTGTGATAATGCTGTGTTTTTGTGAAGGAATTTATGCGGGGAACCAAATTGTCGCTGCCATTTGCTGTATGTGCAATAGTTACTGGACACATAACATTGTGTGTTTGTTACATTTCAGCTTTGTCTGAATCAATTTCTTAAAAGATACGCAAGTAAACCTTTTTTATAGTTGTTTTATTTTATTTTGCATGGAAATAGCGGTTAATGCTCTTTCCCTGATATCTCTTTGTAGAAATCTAATCAATCATCCAATGTTACGTTTTATATTAGTGAAAAATTTTGAGGATCACGATGGATGTCGACTCAGAACAGCATTATATATTTATTTCCGTTTTTCTATAAAGCAAAAAATGTAGCTAGTGGAAAACTGCAGTAGCTAATTCTATGATATCGATACATTGTCCATATTTTACGCAATCCTTAACGTTTCGAATACTTTAGTGACGCGTGGGAATTAGCAGTAAGTAATTCATTTGTCACAATATTAGGTCGGACCAGCGATGCATCCGCGATGCTTTGCCAAGAATTCACACCCAGAGCTACGGTCTTAAACTAAATATATTCCAATCGCTAATGGGTTTAAGTCGATTGCTTGAGATCTCTTCTTTGCTGATTGATAGATTGATGATATATTGCTTAATTTGAAATCTTGCTGAGCCGTGTTGCATGACATACTTTCCAGATTTTTCCTGATAGCTTATAATGCCCCACTGTTAGGTAAAGTTGTAACACCTCAAATTTTTCCAGGAGCTGTTCTCCCACTGCACTTTGAACTAGTTCCCACGGTACGCGTTCGAAAACCCTAGACAAGTGACATTCTATCATCGAAAACATGGCGATAGCGATTGTTTAAATAATAGTATAAGCCTACCGGCGTTCATGTCTTCGGTCCACAGCACTAAAATTTTAACCACAATTGTTTTATCCATTTCACTGGTTAACTGTGAAGTGCCGTGCTCGACCGACGCAGTGTGCACCTGGAAAGTGGCTTGCCCGAATACGGCGTTGGCCGAGAACCCATCTTCCCAGAGACAGTGGGATGAGCCACTCTGCAGGTTGGTACGGAATAAACTTATAAATACGTCCACAAATACTGCTGCTGCGGGAGAGTGGGAATCGGGCCTCTGGCTACAGGACAGGCACTACCGTCACCCAACAAAGGTACTATGTTGAAAGACAACACCTTCCGGATCGCTACATATCTGCGTTTGGGTGCTCCTAGTGCAGCTCCACATCTTTGTTAGTGTGTTAAAGCAGTCGACCGCCTCGGTCACCATGGCCTATCCTGCAGTAGGAGCGCTGGCCGGATAGCACGGCATGCCAGCATTAATTACATTATACGTCGGGCTCTTGTCACCGCCGAGGTGCCAGCTGTTTAAGAACACAATGGCTTGGCACGTGACGATAGGAAGAGACCAGACGGGATAACCATAATGCCTTGGAAGGTGGGTAGGCCTTTGGTGTGGGATGCACCATGTGTCGACACCCTTCACCCATCTTCTTAGCATTCTTGCCGGTGTAGAAAACCTCAAACGGCGCAAATATAACAATCTTATTGGAAGTTATATTTTGGAGCCATTTGGGGTTGAAACATTAGGTCCATGGGGTCCAAGTGGTCATCGAGTTTTTCGAGAAATAAGTATAAAGCTCGTCGACTCTTCACGTGACCAGAGGGCTGGCCTTTTCTTCGGCCAGAAAATCAGCATTGCCATCCAACGTGGCTATGCTGTCAGCGTTCTGGGCACGTTGCCCATTGACATCGATGTGGACGAATCTTTTGATGCACAATGATACCTTTTCCCTCTGCCTTTTGTATTTGTATATAGGCTTGTTTTTTTTTAAGAATATTCAATTGTATATATATTAATTTATATGTCTGTTAAGGAGTAAATAAATAAATAATTGTCAAAAAGGCAAATTTACAAGCGACTTCGAAATATCATGTGATCATTGCCTTACATTTTGAAATTTCGACTATCGTCTTTGACTGACATCGAATGCTTCTTGTCTAGAGCTTCAGGTCCCAACACCACCCCTTTCTCGGTCGGGCAACTTTAGCGGCACTGTCGTACATCCCCATGCACCCGATGGATGGAGATTTTTGCCTAGCTGTATTTTTGTATACGGCTAACGATTATAGGTAACTAATGAATTAAATTGGAAGAAAAGTTTCAATTATGGAATATATGAAATTCAAGTTATTTATTTGTAAAAACATAGGTACAATGTAATATGATAAGATCTTATTCTAATGTCAGGATCGCTATCTTTAAACTAATAGGCAAACAAATTTTGGATACATTTATAATTCTAATTTTATAATATATATTTTTATGCATTGAATTAATTAAATTAGGTACTAATATTTAGATTCATTAAATCTAATTGAGCATAAATAAATCGGCCATTTGACTCACACAACGACATACATAATTATTTGAATTGTCTGTTAAGAATTCACCAATGGAGTAGTGCGCTTTTGTAACCATGAAATCTGTTAGCATTCTTTTGAATTTGTTTATATCATTCTCAGCTCTATAGAGTCGTGGGTATCTTATTATAAATTTTTGGAGCCATTCCCAGAAAGCTTTTTACGTATAATGCTATTTGATGAGGCGAAACGTGAATTTTGTCCCGGTGACGTTTACTAGGGTTCAAATAAATTGAAGTGTTTCTGATGAACATTGCTATTTCAAAAGCATATTAAGAAGGAAATGTTATTGTTTTTAGCTCAACAAAGTGTGGTCTACAACTATCAGTAGCTTTTATTTGGCATACTGCTCTTAAACACTTATTTTTGTGCCTTAAATACTATCTGATAAATTTCCCCAAAACATTATGCCATAACGTTATGTAGAAGACACGTATGCACGATATGCAGTTAGTACGGCTTGAAATTTAATAAGTCTATGTCTGTGTTTGTGTTGTTGATGTGCCTTAAATAAATAAATAAGTATAAATATGGAATATGGTTAAGTATAAATAAATAAGAAAAGTAGTGCTTCGATATGAGAGCTTTTCAAATGTTAGGACTATTTAAGAATGAATTTGAGTTAAAAAACAAATTGAAAGCCTTAACTGTGTTCATGTTAAAAACTCACTTCTAGTAATCAAAAATAACGTGACCCTGAAAATCCATGAGGTATCTCTTTGATAGCTTACTTCTAAGAAGAAGATCTACGATCTTTATGAGTTCATACGGTGTCTTAGTATCAAAAGGTATACACTTATAAAGTATAATAAGTGGATTATCTAAAAGCACCTATAAAATATAGCCTAGTAAAAATGTCCATATAAATATGAAACAGTATTTCTTGCTCTGGCATGTAATATTAAAATTAATGTCACCTGGTCAGCGTAGAGGTACGCACTAATATGGTTTTAAATAATTCAGTTCACAATGTCTATGTGGCAGGCTGGTGCCAAAGTTAATATAAGCCGAGGTTAATTTTTATGTAACTATACCTAGCCGGAAAATGTTCGGAAAAGAGCTTATACCTATAGATAGCACTGCTTCACATTTACCCACAAACAGTTAAAGGAAAAACCGGCTAAGTGCGAGTCTTACTGGTGCACAGAGGGCACGTGGGGACATTATAAACAGCTACATTCACCAAAGTAAATAGGTAACATTATTAACGTTCATAAACAATGAAAGCAGCGAACATTTCTCTAAAGAAAAGACAAAATTAACTTTGCCTTTCGAAAACTGTCGTCCCCATACATCAATATACAATGTTTTTTACTTTTCCAAGTACATTTTATAAGTTGGTCGACTATTACTCGTAAACTTGTAAAGCCTACTTAGGTGTGATATTTTTCCTTTCCATCAGGTATAGATAGATAGTGGTCAAGCGCGAGCCTATAGACAATTATAAAAGATTTGTTATATATACTACTGCCGCGATTTTTATCACATATCCAAAAGGAACCATTTAGCTGGCAGGGAGCGGGACACTTGACTCTAACAAAAATTTGCCATTTAAAGCTTAATTTTACGCAAACGGATCCCTGAATCGAAAAATAGTTTTAAAAGACTCGTAGTATTTTTGAATGGCCTAATCCAACGATACACCACACCATGGGACAGACGAGAAAAACAAAATCCCTACTTTACGTGTACAGGAGGTACATACATTTTTTTTTCATCGTTTTATCTTAACACTTTGTCGGCGTGATTTATATGTATATCCATGCCAAACTATAGCTTTTAAGTACAAAGAGTCTCTGAGCTAAGCTGCAGACGGAAGGACGGACGGACATGGCGAAACTATAAGAGTTCCTTGTTGACTATGGAACCCTAAAAAATACCTTTGCCCAGGAGCCAACCTTAAAAAATTAAGACCCAAATTTAATCTATCATGATATTTACATACCAAATGCCTCAAAATCATACAGTGCAAGAATAATCCTTAAAATTTTGCTAATCTGTGCCCACCCTCACAGAGGTGGTCAATGATATACGACTGGCAGACACAAAGGTTCGATACAGACACAGCATTAAATTCATTGAATAAGTAGGACTCTTTGGGTACGGGAAACATGTGGGCCGTGTCAATTCTAGTGGTGTTTTGTCTTTAGAATAGAATGTTAATATGACAAAATTGATTCGTAAAGCTTTTGATATAAAAATGCAGTGAACAAGGTTTAATTTGTATGCACAAAAATTAATCACCAATTTATAGTTTTTGTATAGTATATTGTTAAATACAGTATTTGGCGATTATGTCAATCCTCTGACACACGCTGAAAATAATCGTTTATTATTCAATGAATCATTTAGAAAGAATAATTTTAACACTAAGCTTGGTCGAAGTATTGGTGATCGCAGTTTGCTGCAGTATGCTGCTTTCGTGACGTCTCAAAGCAAATTTTATCCACAAAATTCTCCTGAGTACCACTACCACTTTACTAAGCACCGAAAACAAAAAGAATAGAAAACAAAACACTGGCGCAGCTATCTATGCTGACTTACAATCTCTAAGTGGTTCAGGACTACGAACAGAACCACGTTATCAGCTCCCATGAGGGTCGTAACATACTAAAGGATTACACCTAAGGGATGCCTGTTTCCCCACAATGTACGATGCTGCTTAGCAGCGACTTTCAATTAAATATTAAAGACATCGCTTCATAGAACTTTTGTCTTGTAAAGAGTTCATGTATTCACCAGAAATCTAGTAATAATATTATTTAGTATGAATTAAAAGATCCGGCTCGAAGAACCAAAAAATATGTATAAGTGTCAGTTACGCAGTTAAAAAAACAATGGTGAGTGATAACTTTGATCTGCATCTCATCATGTTATTACTATCAAACGGTATCTGTTCACCTAATTCTTTTATGGCTACGTCTTTGAGAATATAGTATTAATTAATATTGACTAAATTTAACTAACTAAATATATTCGTAAGTACTTACGTAAAGTTATCTATCTACTCACAAAAGTAATTTATGTTTCAGCACCAAAAACAAAAAGTTTCAAAGCAACTATTTAATATCTGAGTACTTCATTCCTCGAAAATTATTCCACACCTCGCAGAGTTTGTAGTGAAAATGTTTAATATTTAAGCCATATTTAGCTTTGCTTAACATTTGCAGGGACGGTCAAGCTAACAGTGCTAAATGTGAAAGCCGGTGCACATTTGCGCGTTTTCACGACTTTAGTTACCTTTCACCCGTTTCAGTTTACCTAAAATTAAAAACATGAGTTTGGTTGCATCTTTTTAGAAGTAGAATTATGACTTACTTAGCAGCTAATAATAAATATTTATTTGAGTTTACATATTTACATTGCAGCGTTCCAATATAAGTCTAAATTGTTTAAAATAACAATGTCTGACTTAAGCTTTTTATTTGTTCGAGCAAAATTAAAAAGTCCCAGGAGTAGAAAGTTACGCCTTTTTCTGTTAAGTTATTCTACAATGTTTTTGCATTTAAAGTGATAAATGGCTTCTCCTCACCCGCAAGCCATTCTTTTAAATTGAATTGAAAAAAGCCTAGAATTTGCGAGAATTACTCAGGATAGAGATTAAATGCTAAAGTATCTCTACAAACTACGGACTATGTTTGCTTAAAAAAACCAAAATGTGTGTTTGTGACTAGTTCTGTCATATTAATTGATTTCATACTTTATTATCGTTTCTTGAAGGAGGAAACATAATAACTTATTAAATTGTTTGGAAATCCTTAACTATTATTATTTTTCCGAAATCTAAATCGCCCTAAGAAAAACATTGTTGTAGATACTCGTAAAACAAAGGTAAAACTGCCTCTGGCTTAACTAACTTGCAAATTAAATAATCCCTTTTTTATCCATACTATTTATTATAAACTTTATTGTACACCATAAGTTACATTTATAAAGGAAATTTAAAAATAAAAACACATACAATGGGCGGCCTTATCGCATAACGCGATCTGTTCCATGCAACCAGGTATGGACAGTAATTGCTGGACATGAAATGGGGCTCTTATTGGTGTGACAATACCAGTGTTAAAACAATTTATATATTATAAAAGATATGCAGATACATAGATATACTATTTAATATGTACATAATAAATAAAATGGTGACAATCAATTCATAATCACAGCGATGTGTAACGTTACTTTACACATGAGTCTTTTGAACACAGGCAACGATTGGGCGCGTCTGATTGGGTCTGGCAACGCATTCCACAGACGAGTAGCCTGGACAGTAAAGGATTCATCCAGAAAACTCGTGGAATGCATGGAATTTGAAGTCGTAAGTTATCTGATGACCTAAGAAATTTTGTGTGGGAATCGCAGAGAAACTGAAAACGTTTCTTAAGATAAAGAGGGGGGTGAGGAGTGAAGAGCACATTATGTAAAAGCGAAAGAATATGAGTATTTCGGCGAAGGCAAATTGGCCACTTGAGCTTCACACGGAATTCGGAAACATGGTCATATTTTCACAAACCGAATGTGAATCTTATACAAACATTTTGAAGCCGCTCAAGTTTTTCGAGTTGTTCTTGAGTAAGGTCAAGATAGCTGGCATCAGCATAATCAAGGATGGGTAGAAGAAGAGATTGAGCAAGCGCAATCCTGGTGGCAGTCGGAAGAAAATTACGCAGTCTCCTCAAAGATGCAAGTAGCTTGTGGCTAACTTCTTGCAGTTGGGCAGTCCAAGAAAAGTTCCTATCAATGAATATCCCCAACATTTTACGGCTGATACAGTCACTTCCTACTGCATTGGAAGTAATCGATAGTATGCTCTTCCTAGCATCATATGCAGAAAATTGACTAAAAACAAATGAAGAATAGCTGGGGCTCGGCAGAGATGAAAGATAATCCAATGTGTTCAATTTTATTGTGCTATCAAAATTGGACGATGCTGTAAAATGATTATTCATTGAATCGATGTCTAATTTTTTAGGTATTGACTCTTGTCGGGTTTTGCTGATCCCCATTGAGCTTAGAAAATTACAATCTTTGGATGCGTCCCCATTTTGGACAGAGTTATGAATGTATTGGTGATTAGCATTCCTACACATGTTATTGCATATAATTATTATAAACACTTAATATCAAGGTTCACCTGCCGGTTGCGGTTTTAAGATATAAGAAAAAAAAATACAATACAAGCAAAGGAAAAATACAATAGGAGAAAGTTACAAGAAGTAGAACTAAAATAAAACATTAAACAAAACAAAACTATTGCTAGTGCATCGCTACATAAAACGTCCATGATCGAAACTTAAAACGGAAGGCACTGATGCTGTTTGACACTGACAGTGACAACTTGTCAACTGTCATTGTGATATTAAAATCAAAACAAATTAAATTGTAGTAAACTAAAGTGACGGTATCACGGTATTAAAAACAATAACACAATATTACCCAGACATCGAACGAAACATCACATAATAGTTACTTCTATAAAACCTCAGTCCGTCTCAACTTTGCCGTCTTCGCAGCAGCAGAAGTCACTGGCACAGCCGTTTTAGGGTTTATAATATTACTATGTATATCCATAGTAATATTATAAAGGCGAAAGGAACCCTTCTGTCTGTCTGATAGCAACCAATTTACGTCTTAACGGTTGAATGAATTTAGATGAATCTTCGCATATCATAATTATTATCCTGTATTAGGACATAGGAGAGGAGTAAATGCCATAGGGATAATTCACGCAGGTGAAGCCGCTGGTAGAAGCTGGTTTATTTATATGTTACCTTTGCCATTATGCAAAATGCATATAAAAGGTAAATGAACTGCTGTGGGTATAATATCGTAAAAATAACAACAGCACAATAATTCCATTTAAGTAAAGTTGAAAGGATTGTGATGTTCATTTTAGAGCTAAAGTATAAAAAATACAGAATTTTAAATACGCTATCAAGTCGAGCCAAGACGCTTAACTGTCTCGATAATTTTAGTCTTCGTAAAAGAAATGGATACGTACACCTTTCATTTAATTTAGTTTCAAAGAAAAAAGGAAGATTATGAAGACTCAATGATGCTTATAAAACAAAGTATGGTGTGTGCCATGCAATGCCTCGTAAAAAGCTTTGAAGAAATATCTGGCAAATAATGAACAGAACAGAACAGAATACAGATAACATGTATGAAAAATCAGAAAACTTCAGTTTCTTTTGAGACAATGATAAGAAAAAAATACTAGAAATACGCTTCTTTAATTTTTTTTTGGTCAGTTCAATAGAAATTTAATAAAGGTTTAAACTCTTTATAAATGATAGGTAAAGTTACATTATTTTTACAATGTTTAAAATAAAACTAACATTATCATATAATTATTATCTTGCTTAATGTGATTGCTGATTCTCGTACATTCAAAAAAATTTTGAGTTAATTGATATGTCATATTTTGAAATGAATTACAAGCGTGGTGTGATTGCGCATTATTTTCTTCGCTTTGCCATCCGACAGTGACCTTTCTAGCTTTGAGTCTTGTCAGCGTCTTAAATGAAAATATCAATGGCCTTATTAGATATATACATATTATGTGTATATACCCAGATACCCAGATTATAATCAATTCCTTTGTTTCCTTGCCCTTTCATCTTAACATTGACCATATCCATGAGTCACGTCTGACGTACAAAAACAACATGATACATTGGAACATAAGCACTTATTAATAACATTATAACAACATATTGTAACGACCAATCTGTTTTCTGAGCTCGTATTATTGGAGATAATTTATATTACAGATAGAGGCCATGACTATCTGGTAGTTTGAGTACCTACTTTGTACGGCCTACCCAACTGTCCTTACTTTTGTAATGATTTTGGATCGTTGAGCTCCATAAAAAATTAAATTAAGTTACATAATAACAGACTTGTGCTTGGACTGATAATGCACTGTTTGGGCATGTCCACTCAAATCTAGCTCAAAGCTATGTTACAGTTCACTTACATAAGATAAATATCATTTATCATTTGAACGTATAGTCATCTTTAGAAGTGTCTTAACAAGCTAACGTGAATTCCAGGGAAACAACTCCTTTCATAATTTCCAAGACACAATAAACATTTTCCGATCTTCATAGAAACCGCAAGAAAACTATTTCTTCTACCTCCGACATCAACAAAGTAGGAAAACAAGTATAAAAGCGAAACAATGTGTACAATTTAGAGCGCAAACGACATAGTACATTGAAAATAATAAGAAGCAGACGTATAAACATTGCCGTAATAAAAGTCCTCGGTACACTACCAGCGCTAGCAACAGACAGTTTTAAATTGTGTCAAAGTGTAGATGAACGGGAAATGGGGACAGAAGCGACATGATTTATGTTGTTTATTCTTTTGTGACTTTTTTTTACTGTTTCGGTGAGTAGTTCCAGGCTAAGCACTAAAAGCTGCACGGGCTGTTCTTCGCGGCCTGAGGTCAGTCTTTGGATGCGTGAGAATCGATTACATACCGAGACACCTTTATGCCTAAATAAATACGTTAAGCTCTGGGTCCCGACTGGTATTGAGCTGTATCTAGTTATACTGAAAGACGACCCCAACAAAGTTTCCCAACTTTAAGGCTATGTTTATTGTAGGTACAACAAAACTGGTGTAGTGTTTATTAAGTATAATAACACTAGAAAGTAGGTAAATAGATATTTTTTTAGCGATCTCGTGAAAGCCTATAAATACGTTACATTGCGTTTATTTATTTATACCCAAAACGCACAAAGATGCTTTAAATTCTTCCAGCAGACCTAATCCGACAAGAAAATTGGATGAGAAACGTAGATACACGAAAATATTATCTTACTAATCTTCTCTTACTATTATTATTAATGTGAAAGTTTGGATGGATGTATAATTGTTACTCGATCACGCAAGAACGGATGCACGGATCTGGATGAAACTTGGCAAAAAGATAGGATCTTAGTCTGGAATAGCAATAGGATACTTTTTATCCCGTTAATATTTTCTCTCGGGATAATTTTTAACTTTCACCGTGGGCGAAGCCGCTGGCAGAAGCTAGTATTTTATACCCTTCAAAATTATGGCTATCCTCTACTAAAACTTAATCTATGGCAGACGGAAGGAATGCACAATTATAGTGTATGCTATTAAAGGAAATATTTCACTTCGGTCCGGCTTGGGTTTAGAGCTGTTGGATAATTGCCAATGCTGTGTGATTGTTGTAAAACATTTATTTTTATCATGGACCAGTGAATATGGAGTGCTAATATTTGCTTAGCTTTGGTGTATATTTGCTACGCTGTTATCTAGTCAAATATTTTTGGTTAGCTCACGATTAAACAAAATTACTAAATAAATGGTGAAATGTTTAGCTTCAGTAATTCGCAAATATAAAGCATAGACACAGGGACATTATAAACATAGGTTCCGTTTTTGGATTGAGAATTCTGAGGTAATATAAATGTTTGACAGGTTTTCTGAATAAAGTCATCATCTTCATCATCGTTTCAGCTGAAAGACGTCAACTGCTGTACATAGCCTTTCCCCAAGCGTCCTGCGCGTCTCGAATCCATCGGATTCTCAGAGCCTTAACGAGGTCATTGGTGCACCTATTGGTATACCTTCCAACGCTGCGTCTTCCGGTTCTCGGTCGCCATTCCAGAATTTTCCGGCGACATCGACAATCAGTTCTGCAAACAATAAGTTCTGGATAATGAGTCTGATTGCGTGGTATTTCCAGTCACTCGCATGGAGAATCACTTTTGGAATAACTTTGATTTCGTCTTACTTGCTTTAAATGTTTTTTTCTAGTGTTTTTTTTTTGTAAAAGGATAATAATACGTTAATCACAGAGGTGCCAATAAAATAAGAAGTGAAACAAACCAGTATAATTACGTACAGTACAACTATTTTCTTAATGTCTCTCGGAAATCATCGCATTTCCGAAAACAAACAAATGCTTTTTTTTCCATTTTCATCAATTATTCGATTTATCGTGTATAATATATATATATATATATTATATATTCTTTCTACCTTTTTACTGTGTTAATTTGTTTGTTTATATTTCATTAAACTACAATTATTTGACTGTTAAGTACTTTATCGTTGTTTTTTTTTTATAGTCGTGTGAACTATATTGAGCCGTAAAACTATTTTCCTATTTTGCTTTAGCAGCTTTCCTCTCATTTTTCAAATAAATTACATTAAGTTAAAAAAAAATCCAGTAGTTTATTTCAAATAAAGCTTTGACGTACAAACAAAAAAGTTGACTCTAATTGCAAATTCGCAAGCGTCAGTAGGTCTCAAAAACTGTGGTCAATGAACCTACTTTTAAAGACATTTGCAAATGAACAGTATTCATTATTATTTATTTTCGGACCTATCACAATACATCTCAAAACGTTGATTTCTTTAATTGCATTTATCTGATTTCTAGAAATTATTGGTAAAATCTGGAAAGAAACGGCACTTAAACAGTGCTGTCAGTAAAAAGTTATAATCAATTCTTCTCGATTACACTTGATTCGATTAGAACCAAAGTAAAAAAAACATGTTGGGGGTGTCGTGGGAACTCGCTTTGAACGAAATTCCTTTCGCCGGGTATTGTGTTTTAATACAGAGCCAACTAGTATGGTCTTTAGTTTCAATTGCGTATTGATTCATCATAAGATGCATAAACTATGGTGTAGCCACAAATGGAATATCTTCAAATTACAGCCAGGACCAACGGCTTAGCTAGCTTTCTATGGCATGAAGGAAACTCGGGTGAAGATGGTACACGATGGATCCACGGCATGACCTCGGCAAGCGTTGCTTAACATTGAAGATTGGCTTGCGCGGCTGTAATTATTTAGCCACGAGTTCCTCTAAACGTCTTACTAAAGTATCATAGCAAAATCTCAATCTTTTACAAGTTTGTATACTTAGTAATGTAGGAGTTTCTACGATTTTATTTTCAGGATTGTGATGATATAAAAAGTTACAGGAACTAACGTAATATGTTTATACATTGCTAGGGCAGTCGTCCATATTTTATTTAGCCATGTCCTTAGCTTGAAAAGTCAAAAAGGCACAAACACATCAAGGTTTTTAAGTAACACTGAGTTTATATTTCTCTTTGCAGACAATAGCGCTGGATTTTCAGAGGTTCTTGATATTGTTGTCTTGTTGTTTATATATAATTACAAAAGAACTACACGATGAACTTGTTTACTTGGCGATCACAGTGCCTACCCTCCCCAAAAGACGATGCTACTTTAGCCAGCCTGAAACCTGATTGAATTAATTGGTCCCGATTTCTAGTAACATAATTATGTGGTTCGCCGAATTTATTAAAAAGATGTAAATTCTTTCCAACGTATATGATCCTACTATAATAATAATATTATAAATGTGAATGTAAGTTTGTTTGTTACACTTTCACACAAAAACTACTGAACCGATCATCATGAAACTTTGTACATATTATTATATTCTTGGTATTAGAAGTAACATAGGATACCTTTTATTTTATTTTTTTATTGGCTTCACTGCGAGCGAAGCCGCGGGTAAAAGCTAGTGTTTTCATAAACATATTGACAAGGTGCCGTCATGATGCTAATGTCCTTAAACAGTTCTCTTATAGAATCGCGCCGGCGAAGATTGTATCTCTAGCTCAACAGCATTAGCTGCTGAAATTAACCGCCCTGCAAGTAATATTAAATGAGGAGCCCATTGTAACCTTGAGTCTAGCGTGATCCCCAGAAAAATCGTTTCATCAACGAATTCTAGCTTTTGTTTAATATTATGTCACAATCAATACTTTTGACATTCGGCAGGGCGAATTTTACGCACATCTTTTTAGCATTTAAAAGTAAATTATTAGCTGTGATCCAATGTTGAACCTGTCGCAAGACGTTATTTACGTCGTCAACGTTACTCATACGTCTATTTATGTGACATCAGCGTCGGTTGTACAACGTCCTTTGGTAAAACCATACTGTTTATCTTGTAGGATGCTATTCGTATTACAATGAATGAGCTAAAAGAGTATTAACAACTCTATATACTCCCAAGTTGATTGAGAGCGTCCGGTTTGCAACAAGTGCAAAGGGCAAGTGACAGAAATCCAACGACTGAAACAACACGAAGTTTGCTGAGGGACATTAAGAAAATAGTTGTACTGTACTTAGTTTAAAATAAGTAGTTGTTGCCAACAAACAAGTGGTTTTATTATATTATAAACGTTATATTTATAAAAAAAGACATCAGCAGTTTGTATTTTGTATGGCAATAAAAGAAAAGTGTAAGTATTCCGAGCTTATCTCGTGCAAATAGCTAAAGTCAAGAGAACTCGAGCAGTTAATGTTTGTTCTCCAGTCTAAGGAGTAGGAAGCAGATATTTCTACACGTTACAGCTATTTTTCTATTTTTTAGCATAGATGCTGATAGAAGTATAATATCTGCTAAAATAACGATACAATTTATAGATAATTATATGATATTTGGTAACCTAGTTCTGTTTATGTTTTTCATGAAATCTAGTTCGTCATAATCTTTTACACAAAACACTAACACTAACTTAAATCATAAAAGCGTGTGGCTGTTATTGTCGGTCGATCTTCGTGGTTAAGCCCCGTTTGGCATATCTAGTTAAGGTAAGATTATATTCGAGATAAGAAAGCTTGTAATCCAAAAAGTCCTGCTCTATAAGGCACAAGCAATTGAAGGAACAGGAGTAGTATTAAGTCAGTCTGACACGCCCTCCCGCTCCACCCAGAGCGGGAGAAGTCATTGGATGATTACCCACCGACAAAAATAAGAGTTTCTTGTCCAATCTTCTCCATAACGGACTGTGGTTGATTTCACATTCGTATCATTTCTGTATCCTATATTTTTGTAATTCTTAATGTGTAATTGTTTGTTTTCCCGAATAAATAAAATAAAATAACAAATGAATGAATGCGATAAGGCCGCCTATTGTATGAGTATTCGATTTTTTAAGTTTCTTTTTTTTATTGTATTTTAAGGTGAAAAATAAAGCATCTTATTGCATTGAATAATAATAAATAAATAAACCCACCTTTGCGATTGGACAGTAGTATCTGACACCAGTCATACCAAGCACTATATAAAGATGCTCACCGGTTAGACTAGAAGCCGTTTTGGGGACACTTTTAGTATGCGTCGAATTCCCTGCCGGCGTCTGTGTTGCCCGATAGCTCAGCAACAATAACAATCTGGGGGTCTTTAAGTCCTGTAGGTTTTTTTCTAAACAATCGTGCTTCACCGTCGACCACAACATCGCTTACCATCAGATGAGATAGTGGTCAAACGCGAGCCTAAAGACTACAAAAAGACTGACTATAATATAGTTAGAAAAAGGCTAGGTAGATTGATTGAGTTTTGGAATAAAGCGTAAGGTACTACTACACCCGATCCGTGTCCGTGAAATTTTGGTTCCGAAGTAGCCGTAGTACTTCTTGTAGGGTAGCTTACGCGCTATATACGAACTTTATCCGTCATAATCTGTCATAATTCAAAACATTTTGAACTCGGAACTCAAATTACGGACACGTATCATGGACTCGGACGTGTAATGCCTAACCGCTCTAAAGTTATCATCAAGTTATATCAAAAGACGAGTGTCAACTTCAAAGAAAATAATATCCTATTATTATTATTCAAAATAATAATTTATTAGCAAGAAATACGTGCTGCCTCGCATCTACGTAAATTAGTTACGACTGAGGAAACCGGCCTGTACTTGATACAGAAATTCTAGATATGATTGTGCCGTCGACCAACCTGCACTGGGCTTTTGTGCTTGATTACAGCCAACCCTCACTCTCCGAAAAATGGCCTGTCTCCCAGCAGTAGGGAGATAAGAGATACTGATTATGCATTTTCTGTAAACCCACATTTTATCACAGCATTTACTAAAAATCTGACTAGATAACGATTGAAAAGGCGTGCTTTGCAAGGCACGGAGGAGTCTAGGAAGCATCCCTACTATCAGCAAGATCAGAAATATCGCCAAACATACACGCGACACCATCTATCATTGCTAACCAAGGCTGCGCTGCGCTACAATAACGGCGGGGCCGGCGCGGCGCTCCATGCCGCCAGCGCGACTGCGCCGCACTCGGTTGCTAGGCAACAATATAAACTTTCGTTTTGTTTATTTGTAATGTTATGTTTTTTTTGAGTGAATTTTATAGTTATTAGTGTTTATTATTTTGTGATTTTGGTAAGTCTTGTGTAAGTGTATTTCTTTTATGTTTGGCGCCGGCTGTAGCGACGCCGGAATAATTAGTGCCAGTCAACCTATCACATCACTGGATGTTCAGCTGGTAAGATGCCCACATTGCTCCCAGGCTCGTTTTTTCAAAGGCGAACGGGGGCTTAAGATACACTATGGCAAGGTCCACAAACCTCATAGTGTACCTTTGTGCCCCCCAGCCATATCCCCGACAGCAACACCTTTTGAAGAAACTTTGTGGAAAACATTGTCTAAATTCAAAAATTCCACTCCAATCCTAAAAAGAGTTCCCCGGGGCGCGAGGCACTCTGTTGCTCTAAGTTTAGCGCAATGTGTTCGTCACGCGACCCAGGAGAATTCACAACGTGCCTGGGAGTCCTTACTCACCTTCCCTTACAGGATTCTGCATGTTCAAAAAAATTTGGCAAATCAAAAGTCATTAACAAACCAAATTAAAGAAAACTGCAACAATTCGGCCCGCATTTTAGGCTCCAAATTACCGTTTTTTAATATTTCTCAGAAAGGCATTTGTGCTCATGTGGAATCTAAGTTAGGTGAGGGTGACATAAGAGGGGCGGCCAGACTACTGTTCAGCAGTGATGTGGTGGCGCCTTACTCTCCGGAGACTCTTGCAGCTCTAGAGAGTAAACACCCAGCGCCTGCGGATGGTCTCACCTTCCCCGACCCGCCCGTCAACCCCGACCCCTTCGTTCAGGATTCATCTTTTTTCCAAATTACAGCCCCGCAGTTGATCGCAGCCGTGAGCTCTTTCCGGAGTGGTTCTGCCGGCGGCCTCGACGGCCTGACTCCACAGCATTTGAAAGATTTGTTGAGTTCAGGCGCCGGGGAAGCTGGTGAGTCGCTCTTGAAGGAGCTTGCGGTTCTGATCAACTTAATGCTCTCCGGCGGCGTGAACGATGCCGTCGTCGACGTCTTGTATGGGGCTAACCTGTGTGCCCTGCGCAAGAAGGACGGCGGCATCCGTCCCATTGCTGTCGGTTGCACCTACAGGCGTTTGGCAGCCAAAATATGTTGCAAGGTGTACAGTGAAACACTTGCAACTAAGTTCCAGCCCCTTCAACTTGGTTTTGGTTCCAGAGGGGGCTGTGAGGCTGCCGTACATGCCCTATCCTCGTTTCTTGACTCACAAAAAGGTGAGGTCATTCTCAAGGTTGACGTCAAGAATGCATTCAACTCCGTGAACAGGGACACTTTGTTGGCTGAAGTCAAAAAAGTACTACCCGAAATTTATGGTTTTATGTGGCAATGTTATAGGCATCCATCAAAATTATTATATAAGGACAATATTTTGGAATCTGCAGTTGGTTGCCAACAAGGTGACCCTCTCGGGCCTGTCATTTTCAGTTTGGCTATTCATCCCATAATCCAACAACTAAATTCAAAATTTAACGTGTGGTATTTAGATGATGGAACGCTAGGAGGTGATGTTGACACCGTTTTGAATGATCTGCAACTCCTCAAACAGAAATTTAAATCCATCGGCCTGGAACTTAACCCCTCAAAGTGCGAAATTTATCTCTCTGACGTTATTGACAGACAATCATCTTTAGAAAAATTTAATGCAATAGCCCCGCAAATTAAAATCTTAGAAAAAAGTTCCCTGCACCTCCTAGGTTCCCCTATTTTGGAAGAAAGTTTTTCATCTTTCATCGAAGACAAAATCAAACATTTTAATGATATTTCGGATAGACTCTCCAAAATTAGTTTACATTCGGCATTCACCCTTATCAGGTATTGCTGTTTCGGTCCAAATTTTATGTATTTTCTCCGTTCTTCTCCTCTTTGGAAGAAACCACAACTTTTGGACAAAATTGACCAAATTATTCGTAACACATTAACATCCATTCTAAATGTGGCCTTGGATGACCGAGCGTGGCTGCAAGCCACCCTACCAATTTGTTTTGGTGGCCTCGGCGTCCGCAAAATTTCTAGTGTAAGCTTACCAGCGTTCCTGTCTTCTGTCCACAGCACTGAAAAGCTAACCAGGAGAATTTTAGCTCTTTCCCTGGTTGACTCGGAAGTGCCGTGCTTGACCGATGCAGAGGACGCTTGGAAAGTGGCTTGCCCGGATACGGATCGGCCCGAGAACCCATTCTCCCAGAGACAGTGGGATGAGCCGCTCTGCAGGTTGGTACGGAATAACCTTATTGATACGTCTACCAATACTGCTGAGCGCGCCCGCCTGCTGGCTGTGGGTGAGTGGGAGTCGGGCCTCTGGCTTCAGGCACTACCTTCACCTAACATAGGCACTATGCTAGGTGACACAACCTTCCGACTCGCTACATGCCTGCGATTGGGCGCTCCTTGTGGTGCTCCACATCGCTGTCAATGCGGTGAAGCAGTCGACTGCCTCGGACACCATGGTCTTTCATGCAGTAAGAGTGCAGGTCGGATTGCGCGGCATGCTAGCATTAATGATCTCATCCGTCGTGCTTTTGCCACCGCCGGTGTGCCAGCTGTCTTAGAACCCAATGGCCTGGCACGCGTTGATGGGAAGAGACCTGATGGTATGACCATAATGCCATGGAAGCTGGGTAGGTCTATGGTGTGGGATGCAACTTGCGTCGACACCCTTGCACCATCCCATCTTCCTAGTACGGTGGGCTGCGCTGGGGCGGCTGCTGCAGGTGCTGAAAACCTCAAACGGCGCAAGTACAACAACTTAATTGGTAATTATGTGTTTGAGCCGTTTGGGGTTGAAACATTAGGGCCATGGGGTCCGAGTGCACACCTATTATTTCGAGATATCGCCAAACGGTTGGTCGACTCTTCACGAGACCAGAGGGCTGGCCTTTTTTTTGCCCAAAGAATCAGTATTGCCATCCAACGTGGCAATGCTGCCAGCCTTCTGGGCACTTTTCCTGTTGACAGCGATGTGGATGAATTTTTTGACGCCCCGTAATTTTAAATATTAAACTCCTAATTTAGTTCCTAACTCTAGTTTACAAATTATGTACATATGTAAATAAAGTTATATCATATGCAACACTGGTAGGTACCTAACTAAAACTGAATAATAATGGTTTCAGGATGATATAGTTTTCCGATCCGTTTGGCTACTACCAAGAGGCGGCTGATATAAATTACTTTTTTTCATACATTTGCTGCTGGATATTTCATTTATTTCTATTCTTGTATAAGGACATAGAATACTTTTGTAGTACGTTCTCTTAGGATATTTTTAACATTAATCCAGGCGTATTAAGCCTCTGGCAGAAGTTTGTTTTGTAGTAAACAGCCTAGGTACCAAAGGTTTGCTTGCCGGTCACGTAATTATTGGGACTTGTGAACTATGTCCTAGAGTGTGGACATATCACCACGCCGCGCTGTCTTACGGCAGCAACCATCGGTTATAACGTGTCAAACTTTTAGTTTTTTGTCTAGATAATTGACCGCGAACGAAGTATAATTCAGTTCATTGCTAAGACGACGAATAAAGAAAAAAGAAAAAACAGAATAAAAAAAACCATGATGGAGGCAATTTTAAGAGTAAATATGAGCCACTGAAAATATCAAAACGTCAACTGGCGAGCGGGTTCGCCGTGAGGTTCCGCCGCGAAGCACTTGTACATGGCACCGTGCCGTTTGACGGTGGCGGCGCCGCGCCGTTGTGATATGTACCGCCCTTTCTAGCAACAAAACAGTGTATTGTTATTTGCTAATTATTTTTTCATTATTTTATTATAGTTTAGTTTCTAATAACTAAAGCATGCTTAAATTTTAAGTACGCAACTTGTGTGCTTATTATTTGTTTCAGTGTAGCAAAAGTGGTCTTTTAACAGTCTGTCTGGAAGCCAAAATCGTTTCTTGCCATGAATAAACCAAACAGGTAGGGTAATAATTTACATCCATCTAGTTATACTAACGGATGAAATGGAATAATTCATATTTTATTAGTTTGCAAACTGGTAGCTTGGTGAAAAGCTGTCGGACGCTTGTCATCCCACTGGATGCTGGGATCCCGAGGTACCTCTCTGCGTCTGTTTGGAGTAATTCTTAAAGTTTAATTATTGTTAGCATGGTTAAAATTAAATTAAATAAACGATGAAATAATTTTATTATAATTGTGTTTCAGTAGAATTGTTTTTGTTTTTCTTTGTGGTTGTGTTAACTCGATTTTGAATTGTGGTTACTTTTTTTACTAGTTATTTCTAAATAATATGTTGTTTTCAAATACAGTGTAAAATAACCCGTGCAAAAGTGTCTATTAAAAATGGCTTAGCTATCATTTATTTTCTTCAAAGGTCGAATTTATTTGTTGATGCTTCACTAACGTTAATGTAAAAAAACAGCATAAATGTGCACGAGAGTTTTTTATTTTCGCTCTCTCTTTTTTTCAACAGTGAAAAGCTCTCATATTTTTCTTGAAAACAAAATAATATTTCAACAAAACCATATCCATATTTTTCCAAACATCAGCATATTTATATGTGGCCATAAAAAAACTGCATAACTTTCTTCGCTTTACAACTTATTCTGTATCTCTTTTCAGCTGATGTAGACGTAAGCAGATCTATAAAAGTCTAATAGATAGTTCAACGACCTCTCTTCGCAGTTGGCAGTGAACCCGTAAGACTGGATATCTTTACTGCCATGGATGTAGGAAAAAAGTATTTCTTTCAATGTAAACAGTTTTGTCTCTGTTTGATTATTTGCATGTGATAAGGGTTAAGATTAGGTTTCTTTTTGTTGCAACTGATTCGCCTAATTAGGTACCAAAAATGTTTTGCTTTCTCTTCTCATTGAGAGTTAATTTAGAACCTCGTGTAAAACAAATTTTGCTATTTATGTTTTCTAAATCACTTTACCTCAATTTCTGGAAAGAAATTATCGATGCGTAATAAATGAAAATCAAATCAAGTGATGTGAAGAAACTAAGTTTGAGTAACGCATCAAAAGTTTTATATACAGTCAAAACTGTTTGAAAAGCATTTTAAGGAACGTCCGAAAGCCGTCGTTATAGCCAAAAGTACTTATAAAACGTCCAAATATTTGCTCTTATGTCTTTATGACAAGATTTTTTACTTTTTTTTAATGTATTTTGTAGGCTTGCGCTTGACCTAGCGCAATGTATTTTGTAGCTTGCGATGATGTGATCGATGGTGAGACACGCTTGCCTAGAAATAAACCTATTCACTCTTGACTTATAGACTCCTAGATTGTAGCTGTCGGGAAACACAGACCCCGGTAGGGAATTCCACTCCTTAGCTGTACGCATAATAAAACTGTTTGCAAAACGTTTTGTGCGTATGGGTGGGATGTCCACCATGTACCGATTGCGCATCGCAGTACGTCTGGTAGTCCAATGATGAAACGGGCCAGGGCGAATTAGATCGTGCAATTCCAACGCACACTCGTACCCCGAGTCCATGAGGGACCCCGGCATTAATAACCAATTGGTCCGATGAGCAGCCATCTATAATCACTCAAATGGACCGATCTCTCAGCAATCCAATCACACAGACCACTGGATAGACCGAATGAAGGAAGCTAGTAAGCTGATGCTAATAAGACTTTCGTGCCAGACTCTATCAAAAGACCGACTTAGCCAGGGACCAAAACGATTTGCTACCTGCTGGGTAAGAAGTAAGTTTCGTCCCTATTCGGACAATGTGGTCGAACCGAGCCCCTCTGAACACCATCTTGCAGGACTTGGCCCTGTTGAAGGCATTCTACTTATTTATTTATTAATTTTTTCTGACCCACGTCCCTCGATTTGCGCGATCGAGCGTCGACCCAAGCCAGGTACGCCTCATGTTTAAGCGCTTCGGCGTGATAACATTTGGCGCCAAACCATGGCCGGCCAGCGCTGGACATTGGTAAGTCAGAAAACGGAATGTAGTACTCCATACCCTGACGCAGCACATCCATCACGGCGTCCGCGCAAGACGAAGGGTCAGCCGAAGAAAATTAAGTAGGCGCCAAGGATAGCATGCGAAGAAAGATCGCATGCCATCCAAATCTTCTGACCTGTACCGCTATTTCCGCCGGGTGCCTCATAGACTGTGATCGAGCGGGGATTAGACGGACACAGACTTCACCAGACAATGGTCGGAACTACCCAAAGGTGAAGTTATCGACACAGCGTATCGGTCTGGATCTATTGTCACCAGCAGCGAAGGTCCAAGCAATTGGCCGTGTGAGAATCAACATCCGGCACCCTCGTTGCCCCCTGGATAAGCTGGGTAAGCTTACGCATCTCCCGTCCAGCATGGTCAGTGCACTGGTATGGTAAGAGCCACTCCTGATGGTGGGCAGTAACACTAAAGTAAAGTTAAAGTCAAAGTCCCCCAGTAACACTAATTGGGCGCAAGGGTACTGCTGCTGTGCCGCATCAGCCGCCTCACTGAGGTACTTTGTGAGCCTGGATGTCTCCTGATCTCCACTGTGCTAACGGTAGACACAAGCGTAGATAATTTTATCTAGACCTGTGTCCACCATTTACATTCCGTCGTAATAATTCCCAATATGTCGTTTTAAGTGAAGTTGCTGTAAACGGCTTTGCCCCTACATACCAGAAATGCGAAGCTTAATTGTATTATTATAATAGGTATCCTACAGATTACCATACCATCAAATGCATAATCAAACGACTAAATACACTTAACAAACTGTAATGATATTCAGCAGCCTCCTAAATCTAAAAACACCATAAAAACAGCCATAAATCTATAAATCGGTAACGAAGCGTAAATCGCTCCGTTGTTCTTCGGATTTATAAATCACGCCTCGATTTTGAAAATGAAAACGACTTACAAAGATAACGATGTGATTCGTTTCCTAGCATTTCAGAGTTTTCGCATTGAATTTGGGTGCTCCAACTGTGTTATACGGCTCGACGGTTTTTTACTGTGGATTATTTAAAAACATAGTTCTAATAGAACTAGGATTTGAATGGAAACTATTTTTGAGCTTTGAACGTCGGCTGGTGGTGGAAATACAACATAAAAAGTTCCATATAATGCAACAGTTCAACGAGTTCTGTTTCAAAGTAATATCAACAGCTTAATTCCCGGAATAGAATCGTTTATATTTTCCATTTACGATGGAAACAGAAATCGGTTTATCAAGAATACAAGGTAATTTCTCTTTCACAGAAATTTTATATTCCAATTATTTAACACTAGCTTCTGCCAGCTGCTTTGTTCGCGTGTACGCCAAAATTGGTTCAACGTTGAAGACGTGAAAACGTAAATAAACAAACAGAGTTACTATTGCATTAAGAATAGAATAGTTTTTTTTTAGTAATAGGCTTGCGCTTGACCACTATCTCACCTGATGGTAAGCGATGATGAAGTTTAGCTGATAGCCAGCATTGCTGACGTAAGTTAATTGTACTTTCACGCAATTAGTTGACAAAGTTATTGCAATCGGATGAACGATACAGTTGCGCATAAAATACGAGCAAACCAACATTGAATTGATATAAATAAAAGATATATAAAAAGAATGAGTGAAACAAAATTGTAAATGAATCCTTTATGTCTTGGTTCGAATGAATGAACACGCCCGAAATCCGAATGCGTACGAAAATTGAACATTTTAAAATATGAGTGCAAGAATTTTTCGATAATAGCGTTGGCGTTTCAGGCAGTTGCATTTGTTCGCGAACGTTTGGGAATCACTGTTCCGCCAATGTTGGCAGTGGATTTATTTTTGCTGAAAAGAAGAACGTTTTGTATTTTATAGGACGATTGTAGTAAATTTTGTCTCGTGATCTTCGTGACTCAGTGAATGGAGATCAAACTGACATTTAGAAGCCTTTGACAGAATTATCAAGCAAATAGGTCGGTGGTGTATCAAAGCAGTAGTTTCCGTAAAGGGTAATTCAGGCATGCTATAGACTTGTACCGCAGGTCCGATTCGACAGTATTTGTTGAGCAACGTTCAATCGTACTTACACATAATATAGACTAGTTGTACCGACATATATTATGTATGTTGCCCTTTCACTGAGCTTTACAAAGATCCCATGCCAAAAATCACTCGCTGGTTTGCCTAAATTTTCCAGTTGTACCCTCAAAAACTTATTCGAACTATTGGCAATAACGTTCGTGAATCAATCACTCCTTCAGGGCGTAGACTATAACCTGAATTTAAGTTATATTTTATCGAAGTAGTACGCTCCCGTAGGATAATTTTTGACTTTCATGCGGACGACGCCGCTTGCAAAGGCTAGTTTCTACATTGAACTATTCAATTTTACAGGCCGGCTTTGCCGATGAACACAAGTGAGTAGCATGACATATATCAGGCAGTAGGTGCAGTGCAAAAGTCTTAGTTCGTTGGTTGAAAATCTTAACAGAAATAATTGATCTGAACAGAAATTATTTCATCATCGTCATCATATCAGCCGAAAGACATCCACTCCTGGAAATAGGCCTCCCCCAAGCGTCGCCATATTGACCGGTCCCGTGCGTCTCGCATCCAACGGATACCCGAAAAAATAATAAATAAATATTTGTCGGGTTTAGTCAATAGTATGGACGTTAAAACAAATCGCTAGCACGCCATCTGGCGGCAAAGCAAGAACAACTCCGCATTGGCGCGCATTTTCTAACCGCTTGCTTGGTGGGGACAGCAGAATAGGACAGTTGACTACTGACCGCCTCGGAGCTAAGATATCGTAGAATCAGTGTCGATCCGTAATATTAGGTTGGGGAAAAAGTCTTTTCGCATTGTAGTATGTATGAACTTGTAATAAAATCTCTTTGGCTATACTATTTGTATCTGGCTGGTTTTGGTATCATTGAAAGCTTAATATTAAAGAACATAATTCCAAATTCAAATTAGGAAAATGTGTGATTTACATTTGTTTTTCGTACTGTCAAGATGAGTGAATGTAATGAAGAAATTCGATACATTTTAAAAAATTACTACAAAAAAGGTAAAAAATGCAAAGCAAGCTGCGAAAAAAATTTGCGATGTTTATGGACCTAGTGCAGTGTCTGTGAGAGTAGCACAAATTTGGTTTAAGCGTTTTCAATCCGGAAATTTTGATGTCAAAGATGCAAGTCGCTCTGGTCGCCCTATTACGGATAAAATGGATGTAGTTTTTGAAAAAGTGGAGCAAGATCGGCATATCAGTAGTTACAACGTAGCTGAAGAACTGGAAATTGACCACAAAACAGTTTTGGGGCATTTGAAAAAAACTAGGTACACAAAAAAGCTCGATATTTGGGTACCTCACGAGCTCACTGAAAGAAACCTAATGAACCGTGTACTCATTTGTGATTCTTTATTACGACGTAATGAAACCGAACCATTTTTGAAGAAGCTGATAACTGGTGATGAAAAGTGGATCACGTACGACAAGAACGTGCGAAAAAGGTCGTGGTCAAAGACCGGTCAGGCTTTACAGTCTGTGGCGAAACCCGGGTTAACTCGCAACAAGGTGATGCTGTGTGTGTGATGGGATTGGAAGGGCGTTATTCATTATGAGCTGTTACCACCAGGCAGGACCATCGATTCTGAACTCTACTGCGAACAATTGATGAGATTAAAGCAAGAAGTCGAGAGAAAGCGGCCGGAATTAATCAACAGAAGGGGTGTGGTTTTTCATTATGATAACGCTAGACCTCACACATCTTTAGCCACTCAGCAAAAATTAAGAGAGTTTGGCTGGGAGGTGTTAATGCATCCGCCGTAAAGTCTACCTTCAGATTTCCACCTGTTTCGGTCTCTTCAGAATTCTTTAGGCAGTGTCAGGTTAACACCACGAGATGATTGCCAAAACCACTTGTCGCGGTATTTTGATCAGAAGGCCCAAAATTTCTATAGCAATGGGATCATGTCCCTACCTATAAGATGGCAAAAAGTTATCGAACAAAATGGTACCTACATACTTTAGTTAAATATAAATAAACTATATTAAAAAATGTTCAGAATTTTCTTAAAAAATGCGAAGAAACTTTTTCCCCTATTAGTAAGCAAGATTGTAACTGTGAGTTGTGACTATTTGAATAAATTCAGTGTATCGAATAATTTGTGTGATTTCAATTTCACGATTCTACCCACACACGATGTCTTGACCTATGCGTATACATCCTGACTGCCCGATGGTTTGCATTTATCGGCCAGCCTTGATGCGACATATTTATTTTTGCATCATTATTTATCGAAATTCTATTCAATTTTTAAACTAGCATGGAAGAGGAAAATCAAGGATCATCATCTTTCAAAATGACATAATATTACTATGTATACACAGGTATATATATAGTTGTACTTATGTATGTATGTATATTTATGATTTATTTTATATTATTCTAAAATTGTACACTGGACTACTTCTCTTCTTTCTTATGTAACTCTCTCTATCAGTCGAAGGTTTTCTGGTAGAAAACTCTACTTTGAGATAAGTTTGTTTTAGAACATCAACTTTATAAAAATAATAAATAAATAGTAAAAAAAAAAACCTTTATTCTTCTCCAAAAATTACATCCTTATCTTAACTATTTACGTTGACAGATATTTTTACAAAAATTGTATTTTTTGGGAGATCTGGAGTCTAGATTAAGCCTAGGCCTTTATTTCAGTACTTCAGGCCTCCCCATTACATCTATTTAAATAGAGATTGTCAACACGGAACTAATTAATGTGAATGAGTGATGGTGTGTGTGGATAGTGCGTATGCGTGTGTGCTTGTATGTGTGCATGTCTGTGTATGCGTATTTGTGAGTGGTGTATGTATAATAATTAATAATTTATTGTACTTAAATATTATATAAATATATTTACATAGAATGTACAAAACCATAATATTATCTACATTTGCACCCGCTTCACATTCCCCAGCTAATTTTCACTACTAGCGTAATTAATCAATTATCAGAAAAAGCAAAAAGTTTATATCAATATAAAAATTAAGAAAAGTAAGAATAGTCAAACAATTTTTATAACCTACCTACTATTTTGCTACATCAAGTAACTTTTCTGTTTTAAGTTACCATTTGATTATTTTGTTTTTGCATTCAATTTTGTAAGTGTGCTTATTAAATAATTCGCCTCCGCGAAAAGCGAAAAATCTTTGCGCAAAAGAAGTATTTACCGCAGTGGTCTTACATATTGAGTAGTTTCTTCTAGAGAGGGCTATGCGCTTTCTCCTTTCTTCGGATAAATCGAATCAATCGTTGGAGCATTGCAGTAAGCAGTACGTACAGCTGGCGTACCGTTAGCACTTTCGCTTCCTTGTAAAGTGTAGTGGTGGAGAAAAGACGTGGTTTGGATAAACTAAATTTGAGGATCATTCTTTGGGCTCTTTCAATAGTTGTCAGCTTAATTTTGCATGCACAACTCCATGTTTTGATGCAGTAACAAATTATTGATTGATCTAGAGCATTACATATCATTCTCATCGTGTTTCCCAGCTACACCACGAAGTTCTTTAAAAATGCATGTGAGCTTCCGTATTCTTTTAGATAAATTATTAATGTGACTTTCAAATGTTAATTAGCGTCAATTTCGATTCCAAGATATTTGAGACATTTAGTAGGAGTAATATTAGGACAATTACAGTTTGGAGTTGGAGGAAAGTTACACTTATGCGCATGGATTTTATAATTGGTGAGGTTAAAGCCTTCTGTTTGATTACAAATAGAGAATAAAATGTATTTCGTTTAAATTAAGAGAATTGGATGATAGCCATTGAAACACAGTGTTAAAACCATCCAGTGCGAGTTTAAAAAAAGCTCGCTCGAGGAGTCTGCGAAAAAGGTTAGGACAGTGTCATCTGCGTATGCGGAGGTGCGTCAATTTTTGATATTGAGGGTACAAAGCTCATTTATGTAGCAGAGAAAAGGATTAGGGCCCAGTATACTACCTTGTGGCACCCCAAGTTAGTTTTTCCATGTGAATTTTATAATTCATTTTTGTCTATAAGGCTTTTGTTTTGAAAACATCGGTTTTTAAACAGAATAAGATTGCTTCATGGTTGGTAATACTAGTTCTTAAGGAAAACGTGAACGCATTTAGTTTTGTTTTCAGTATTACATGGTCCAAGCATATCTAACCTCTGGTGGTAGCATTAATGGCAGAGAGAAGTCCATGGAAGGCAATGGTATCCAAGTACGAGGTGGTTGCTGGACCGGTGCCGATGAGGTTAATATTTAAATCACCGACCATGATAATGTTTTTATATCCACTCGTACGAATTGGAGACACTGGCAGTGGTACGCGCTATCAAGCATTTTCGCCAATACCTCTATGGCCGCAAGTTTATTGTCATTACCGACTGTAATGCTTTAAAGGCATCTAAACACAAGAAGGATCTACTACCGAGAATTCATCGCTGGTGGGCATTTCTACAGAATTACGATTTTGAAGTAGAATACCGTAAAGGTGAACGCCTGCAACATGCTGATTTCTTCAGCAGAAATCCAACTGAACTTGCAGTCAATATCATGACAAGAGATCTGGACTGGTTGAAAATCGAACAACGTCGAGATCAAACATTACGGCCCCTAATGGATACTCTACGAGACAACAACCCAGTAGATGGTTACATATTAGAAGATGATGTCTTGAAGAAAGTTATACAGGATCAAGTTTTTGGAGAACAGGTTTGTTCAGTGGTACCCAAATCATTCCAGTGGAGCATAATAAACTCTTATCATACAGCACTGAAACACCCTGGCTGGGAAAAGACATTACAGAAAATCAAGGAAACCTATTGGTTTGATCAGATGAGTACCACGGTTCGCAATTTTGTAGATAATTGTGTGATATGCAGGACATCTAAAGGGATATGAGAACACAGTCGCTTGTAATTTTTTTAATGAATTTAGGAAAACATCGACTGATTTAAAACTAGTGGGTCTATAAATTGCAATTGATATATATATATATATCTTTTTGTTTTCTTGATCGTTAAACAATTTGCCTCTGATAGGGAAGGTTCCTCTACAATTAATTCCAAGTTATTGTTATTTTAAACAACTACACCATCATTTTGGTTGAAATAATCATTAGTTTTATGAGAATTATATCCTTGGTGTAACGGTAAGGTAACAACATGCAATAAACAGCATTTGGAAAGCACAATAATATCGCATGATAGTGCAATCCCTTTGAGCAGAACATGTAATTCTTAAAAGTTACAGTTTAGGCTACGTATATTTTGTTGCAGAACCTTCAAGTAATGTGTAGGGTTTATAAGATATGAGTTGCATTGTTCAGGGTCACAGGTGATTGGTACCGATTTATCAAAATGGTCAATATTCCTTATTAGATTACTTGTATTAACGAATGCGAGGGTTCGTTGAGAGAAGTGAAGATAATTTAGGCGCGGATGGCATTAAGTAAGTAAGGTGTAGTCTATTTTTTAATATATGGAAAGATATCATGTAAGTGAGTTTAGTATCATGGGTTTCAATTTTGGGTTTTCGTGAGGTAATGGTGTATCTAACGAATGTGGTTAAAATATTATATATATTTTCTTGATTGCATATTTTAGAATAGTAAATGTATATTATAATGAAAAGTATAACAATGTAGTAAGGTGATTAACTGTATTTTATGAGTGTGAATAAGATATTGTATGAATTTATTGTACAGATATTATATATTTTATTTATTAAGTTAGGATTGTAAACATATGTAAATAACAAAGAGATGTAGGTAGGTGAATAATTATATTTCAAACGCGTTGGTGTGTAAAGTTGTTGCAAATTCAGAGCTATAGTAAGGTAAGTTCTATACAGAAACATAGTAAACAATTCTCATTATATAATAACGCTATGTTATATACAGTTTTGTGTACAATAAAGAATTATGAATAAATTGTCATTAAACACCTTCCTGCATTTTCATCATCTGCCTAAGTTTTTTCCAACTATATTAAAAATTTAATTAAATTAAATTATCATTTATTTCAGGAAGTTTTTCCCATATTAAGCACTACAAATTAAATATAATATACATAAGAATTCATATACATAATGTCATATTAGGGTCGGCTACCAGTCTAACCGGATTTAGCTGAGTACCAGTGTTTTACATGGAGCGACTACCTATCTGACCTCCTCAACCCAATAACTGGGTAACACAATACCACTTGGCTAGACTGGTATCAATCTCAGGCTTCTGACTATCCGTAACGACTGTCAAAGATCCTCAAATGACAGTCGGGACCAACGGCTTAACGTGCTTTCCTAGGCATGGAAACTCGCTATGTAAAGATAGTCACCCATCCACGGACCGACCTCGGCAAGCGTTGCTTAATCTTGAATATCGACCCGTGCGGTTGCTATTATTTAGCCACGAGTTGTCACATGTCTTAGAATTTTTGGTTCTAAGACATGCCGGTTTCCTCACGATGTTTGCCTTCACCGTTTTGTGAGCAGTGTTTATGAAATAATTTAAACAAAGTAAAGTAAGCCTGGATTCAAAACTACGACCTACAACTTGTAAGTCACGGCCGTTACCACTGGGCTACTACTAGTATTATTATTTTCTGCAATGTGTTACACGATATTTTTGATAACATATAAGCTTAACAAGGACGTTAGACCTTGAGTTGGTTTTGTCATTTCTTCTCAGAGATAATCAGTTTGGAAATACTAACTACCTTTATAAAAGAGTGAATACATGACTTGTGAAAGTAATTTTGATGTCCTATTTATAGAATAAATAATTTTATTTCATTTTCTAAAGCGATTCAATTATGTAGTATTATAATGTTAACTAAATCCGCTTGATCAAACCGTGCAATGGACAGCTTACGACGTATACAGGATAATTAAACATTTATAATTAATTTGCACAGTAACTAATTGCATCGTATATTTAAATTTAATGCCACAATAACAGACTGTTTCGTAATCGGAAGCGTAATAATCCGATACTAAAGCTTAATTTTAAAATCGTTCTAGTAAATTAACCTGCATCCATCAGTCTGTTGTTATTCATAAATAATTATAAAACTACTGAGTATCATAACATACCACAGATTATCCAATCGATTTCCAGAGCTGTATAGTTATTATGATTTGATTTCGGGAAATTTATATTCCTGGATTTCATACTTAATTTACGGCCTTCCTAAAATTCATTGTATGTAAAGTACCAAATGCAAGATATTTCCAATTTACAAAAAAAGTAAAAATACACATAATTTATCAACTATCAAAAGAAAAATGTTTTTTTTGTCGTATTTGTATTATATGTAAATAAATAAAACGTCTGATGAGAAAGCGAGCAAGGCTGAATTTGCGGTGCCAGATAAAGATACAAATAGCTGCCATTTCACGCTCCCTTATTAAATGGCAACACAAATTGAAAATCAAAGAGACATCTTAACGACTCACAAAGAATTAGGGTAACGCTCAACTATCGGCATTAAACATCAAAGGAAACTAATGCCCCTTAACAACTCGAATGAATCCGAAAATTCAGGAGACCACCTCGACACATTCAAATTGATTAGTATTTTTATCACGTTTCGCTAAATCCCCTCGCGCGACAATCCTTTTAATTAAACATTAAAACATTCCTTGTCGCCTATTCCTGACTCCGAACGGATTTCAAACGTAAAACTGGCTTTATTACGCCTATTTCCTCCATAATTTACAACTGTATAACTTTAGACCGGGAAAGCTTTGCATTGTAACAGAAAAAAATTACTTGTTTTTTTTTTCGGTAGTTGAGATTAATGCATTGCGCAATACGGTCGCGAAATATTTTTTATGGTGGTGGACCGGTTAAAAATTATGGGATGTAGGTGGGGGGAGGGTCGGACCACGCAAACTCGCTGCCATAACCTCTTCGGATGCCGCGACGGGCGACCGCGCGTCCTCTCGCTGAGAACTCCGCATTCGATTCGAAAAAATCGTTTTAAATATTATGTTGGTGTTGTGTGCGTGTTGGTGACTTGAATGTGGATTTTTTGAAAATGGCGTTGAGTGTTGTGTTGTTCTAAAGGAGTCTCCGTTTCCTTCCATGGTAAGTTATTTTATTTTATTTCCCACGTTTTCATTTCATATTCATATTTTAATTTAAATGAAACCTTGCATGTTTGTATTTTTTTAAACTTATTACTAACGTACCATGATGATTAATTTTCAACTGGAAAACACTATTTCTTAACGTCTGCAGTCAAATGTGAAACTATTACGTCTAGCAAAATATTCGTTAGATTTCACAATATCGGTACTTATTTGAGTAAATCATTGGCAAGCACTTCACAATAATAATTTCGTAGGTATTTGGTGACTCAAAGATCATTTTATTAAGCTCATAAATATGTTTATGGGTGATAACATAAAAATGTCAATGAAATTTCTGAACTGTATAAAATACTTCTTCAAAGAAAATATTCGTCCATAAATTATCTGCAAGAAAATAATTTAGAGAGGGAACCAATTCTTAGGAATCCCTGTAGTAGGTACCTATACCTACTAAGGAAGGTGTAATCCTAAATAAGGTTTAGGGAATAAATATTTATATAAGAGTACGTTATTCCATTTCATTGTGAAAATATTCGTCTCGTTCCAAAATCTAGGAGGAATATTTATTCAAATTACGTTTTCTCTCTCTGCTGAAATCGTCGACTTTGCGGGTGATAAATTATTTTTGAATTAAGTTATTATACTAGCGAAGAGACAAGGATTTTTGCTAAGATATTTTTGGTTTTGGTTGTTATAAATACCTGTAGATATTCTAGTCTATCACTGCATTTGTAACCACCAAATCTAAAGGCTGTAGCAAGCTGCGCGCTATGGCAGTATGTCTACGAGCGTAGTGGCTACGAGCCTACGTGATTCGTAGCCACAATGCTTAGATGACCTCTACGAAGTGCTACAACGACTGATCTTAGGAAAATAATGTTGTAATCACCGCTTTCAGGATTGGTGATTGACTTTGAATCAATAAATCTTACTCTACTAATATGAAAGCGTGTTTGTTTGGATTGAATTAGTCAATCATGCTTCAATGGCTGAATGGATTCCAATAAAATTGATAGAAATTGACCTGTATTATGACAAGGGATTATCATATCCTAGTAGAATGCCAGTATGATCGTGTTTTGATGTTTTATTTAAGTAAATAGTATAAATTTACATAGAATAAAATACTTAATAAACAATAACTACCTATATATACATTTAAACAAAAATAAAAACTACGAACGACTATTAAAAGGGCAGGGGTCATTAGGTGTCAAAAATTCGTCCACATCGCTGTCAACGTGAAAAGTGCCCAGAACGCTGGGAGCATTGCCACGTTGGATAGCAATACTGATTCTACGGCTGAGGAAAAGCCCAGCTAGACATACTCAATGAGCACTCGGACGCCATGGACCTGTTTTAACCCCAAACGGCTCAAATATAGTTTCCAATAAGATTGTTGTATTTGCGCCATTTGATGTTTTCTGCACCAGCAAGAGCTGCCCCAGTAAATAGTTCAATTATTTATAAATTATTAGGATTAGTCTAGACAAGGAGAAGCTTGTTTATTTGGCCCATCGTTGCCTAACTAATGATGCAATTTAGAAAAAAATCAAAGAGGTAGTTTAATACCTAGAGAAGAACATAATTTTTACCCGACCCTTTCCATGCAGAAAGGGTTATGTTTTTAGCTTTTCATGCTTGAAAATAAAAACAATTTAACCAGGTTGTGCCATATCAGCAAAACGATTCATATACATTTTTCAAAACTTTATAATGAAAATTAAAACGAATAATTGTAGGATAGTTCGGTTCGTTTTCTGAATATTCCAAAAATAAATAAATTAATAACTCAAAGGATTGGCTGATCATCCGGAGGAACGACGACGGCACGGTTGGTGCAGTGGCTCAGCGATTGGCTGCAGCGCTGCGTGTCGCGGGTTCTAGTCTCGCACGGAACAAACAGTTCTAGGTACTCGTATGTAGTTGTTTCAGGTGTGGTTGTTTATGTGTTTTATATCTTTTTGAACGCACCTACGACACAGAACAAATTCTTAGAGTGGCACAACGTTTTTTATAAAAGAAAAAGATAGATAAAGGAGGCCTTTGTAATTCATTGGAATACTTTAGGCTAGTTGCTAGATACCTAATAGGACCTAATATTTATTTAAAATTAAAATATTAGTAAAATCTTTGAAATAATGTAAGAATTAGAATATTTTATTCCTGTAGAAGGTTAAACCTGTATCGCAGATGGTACGATTCACAGAACAGATTTCATAAAAATATTTAACATAAGAAATTTATCACCAATCAACTTACTTACTTTAACACTATTTCATTAACTTGGAAGTCAAATAACTGAGATAAATTTGCAGTTACAACAATAATGTTTTATTTTTAAAATAAAAATATACTAATACTTACACAACTATTCAATTTAAAATGAAACTAAACAGGCGTCAAACAAACATTTTATCACAAATATCTCAAGCGGAGCCGGATCACACGGGTTGTACTCTTTAATGATGTGAATGAATCCAATTAATTCGGGCTCCATTTATTATGAAGTCGACACACGTCAGTAACTCACGTGCTACGACGCGACAACGTGGATATAAGCAGCTATTTATAGATAAACCCACGGTTATAAAATTACTTAGTGACACTAACTATATTTAATCCCGTCAAGCCCGTTCCATCATTAAATAACAAAACGTATGGCGATGTGCCATAGGTTTATGCGTAGCACGTTTTGGGAACTGTTTCATTATGCATACAGCTAAGGAATAGAATTCTCTGTTGACGTCTGTATTTCCAGATATCTATAACCTGAGGGTCTCGCAGTCAAAGAGAATCCTCTTGCTATAGTTATTCCCGAACAATAGTTACTACTTGGGAAGCGTGCTCCATCGATTCATCGCTTACCATCAAGTTATATATTGTTCGTACACCTGGCTATCAATATTATAATTTAAAAACCTTTTTACAAAATATACAACTGACTACCAAAAAAAACACTAGGTACAAAGTGAAAAATAACTTTCGGCAGTTGGTGTCAAAAAAGGAAGAAACAAAAACAGGAACAAGAACTGCCGAAATTGAAGTTATTTTTCACTTTGTTCCTAGTGTTTTTTTTGCAAGTTGGTTGTATTTTTTTGTAAAAAGGTTTCACTGTAGTAATTTCTTAACAGAGCTTTTGTTTTTTTTTTGTCTATGACTTTATTTGTAGTCAAAATAGTCAGAATCCAAAAACTCTGATACTAGTCTTGCTAACAGATATCGTGTTACCCAGTTGCTTGGTTTTCGAGATCAAAGGGCTATAGATCCAAATAAAAATAAATATTGGCTTGGAAAATGTTGGTATCCAGGAGCATCTGGTTATACTGGAAGCCGACTCCAATAAAGTTGTGAAAAGAGTGGGCAGATTTTAATTAATCTATCATCTCAAAAGAAAATTATTAGTGTCAAAATGTAAAAGAAAATTCTTTCATGTAATTAATTTTGACAATTCTAGTACCTACATATATACTTCGTTCTCAGAACTTTAATTGAACAACATACAAAATACTATGTATTTAGTAGCTTGTAGTTCGCGCTTAGAAAAATGTCGTAAGGAAAGTTTTGAGTATGAATGTAAATGATTATAAGAGTAGGGAAAACCCCAAGAAACGATGGATGGACTGCGTGAAATATGATTAAATGAATAGAAAGAGGGCAACTACTCAGATTTCGAGTGTAATGGAGAAGTTTAGGTGAGAAGACAAGTTGAGCTGAAGATAATTAAATTGAAAATGGACAGAGAAGACGATGAGTTCAAACCGTGGTACGTACATAATATGTCTATCATGTGGCTTTGTGGCTTAGATAAAGTAAAGATATTTCATTAGAATCCCAGCAAGTATTTAACTACATTGAATTTGTAAATACCGATACAAAGTTTCTTCTGACAGGGCTTTTGGAGGTACATTCGTAGGCATTATGTTCAACCCATTACTTTTAAATTAAGCCCCGATACATACCGATTGAAGTTTCGACAACTTTGTGTTGTATTATTTGTATATTCAGCTTTGTTTTTAACGTATAAGCGAAGCTTTATTCTTCAATAAATAAAACAATTTAGTTGAAAAAAAACAAAATCAACCTGGCCATTTCCCAATTATGTTTGAGTCTACCAGTAAAACCGAATGCGGCTCAGTGCCAGTGTTTTACACGAATCGACTGCCTGCCATATCCTCAACCCAGTAACTGGGTATAGCGATACCCCTTGGCAAGACTGGTGTCAGATTGTCTGGCATCTCACAACCCGTAACGACCGTCAAAGATATAAAAATGACAGCCGGAACCAACGGCTTAACGTAGTTTCTGTGGCACGAACGAGTCTTGTCTTGGTGTGTAATAAATGATCTCTCATCCACGGTTCTACTTCCAAAGGCGATGGTTAAACTTGTGGCTTTTATTATTTAGCCATGAGTCGCTCAATATGGTTATCAGAACACGATCAAGTAATCAACAAAAATACACATTTTTACACTTGCCCGTTTTTCGGTATCACAAAAATATTAACACCAAAGAGCGTTCCTCATTTCTTTTCTTGATCCCGCGGTTCATTTACATATTTGCTTATTTTTCCCTTAGAGGGTTAGCAGACACAGTGGTCTTAGTGAAATTCGTTGGCAGACATTTTGCATAACATTTATTTAAAGTTTTTAATTAAATATTTGCCCGTCTATTTTCAAAGGAATCTTGTTAAGACGAATTGGTTATGACAGGCTTTGTAACGATGATTGGGTTATCTGTTGTGGTTTCAGTTTTGTTATTTCATTTTTCTAATGACAAAACACGGCCGAAGCTTTTTACACTATTTACAGTATATAAAACGCAGAACAACCACATAGACTTATTTAATAATATGAATACGAACTTACAAAATATACATAGGCCAAGTAGGACCTTTTAGATCTTTCTAAAATGTAATATACTTCTAGACACAATGTCATTAGCGCAAAATAAGAAATCATTGAAAACACGAAAATACCTGTCGATGAACATACGAGTAACTTGATAAAATTATGTTCATCGACCTTTTGAATATTTTTCATATCTTTATAAAGTTTTCTGCAGAAATATTTACCTAAAATCGACGTCATGGTAATATTAAGTTTCTCAAGGGTATGAAAAAATATCTTTGACTTATTTATGGCCTTACAACGCAATTTAAATCTACTTACCAAAAATAATATCCGAAAAGCCAAAGGGCCAAATCGGATCAATTTAAAACGATTCAAAGAGAAATGATTTACCGATTCAGATAATCGGTTTAGATATAAAAATCTTGGCTCGCTTTAATTTAGTTTGGAGAGCTTCAGGTCAATCGCTCTCCAGTTGAAGTTCGGGCTTTGGAAGCCCGAGCACCATTAGTTATGGGCTATCCGCTCACGGCTCCACAAATGCTCCTATTAGCCGCACTCCTACAAATATTTGGCGGCGAGTTTTTCACGGGCTCGGCCACATAATGGGTAGGTGTGTTTGCTCAAACATTTGATGACAGGTTTCAGGATTATGCTTTGAAAAAGTCGGCGCTGTTTTTTCAGTAAACAGCGGTAGAGGCTCTAAATTATTGACGTGGGAAAGCCGTTGCTTTTGTTAGGATCCACATAGATTTTTGTTGGTACGTATATATTGTGATGAGCTAAATCAAGTAGATTACCCGCTGTTTCATCTCGTATAGTTTACAACTTTATCGGGCTCAGTGCCTCATAGATTTTTTGTTCTAAAATTGTTTTTACTTTTTAAGTTATTCGTTATTGTTGAAACAATGTAATTAATAATATGTACCGTCGACACAAAAACTAGAGGAATAGTAAAAAATTAAAAAATACTACAGAAAAATCTCACTGATTCAAGGAAAATCATACTATATGCTTTCCAACAGAGATAGCAACTTTATTTATTTTTATTTAAACAAAATCCGAACTTCATTTAATTATTGTTGGACGTGCGATACTTTTCAGTAACACTAACGAGCCAACAACGCGTTAATACGTAATAAAATTTACCATTTATTAATTCAGTTTTGGGCTATCAGATTAACCAACGTTTCGATTGAACCCATTACTTCGTTAAGTTGAATTGGTCGAGCGCTTCGCGAATGCTCTTATTATCTCCTGAGGATTTACGCAAATATTCCCTTGGTTAAATATTAAGGTTAAGAGAGCGTTATTCTTGAAATCTTTGAAAGAAAGAAAAAAATTATTGTCAGTGCAGGAAATCCAGATTATTAAAAAAATAGAAATGATTGAACCTATGCGAGGCCAAAAAGTCTCCTTTCTTGGCATAAACTGTAATCTTTAAAAATAATGCTACGCTGGTATTCAGATAGGTATTGGTGGTTTTTAACTTTGAGTATCTTATCGAATAATTATTGCTAAAGAAAAGTTAAAGACATTATATTTTTATTTAACTGGAATATTAGTAAACTAGGACATTTATAACCAATAAAAGTCGAGTTATGACCGCATGCACATATTCTATGCCAACAAAACTGTCTATAATAATTCTTCAGTACCAAAATTCAAAATGTAACTTTATCCTTTGACGACTTCATAGTATTACAATGGACGTAGAAACGGATCTTTCTGCTCCGTCTGTATCACTTTTATCCTGTATTAAGAAAATAAAATTCTTTATTATGATTGTCTACATATCTCAGTGCACCCAATAAGCGTCTTCTCTTTCACAGTAATATGGGCGCACCTTGCCAATTTCGATTTTATATGTGCAGGTCTGTTTAAATTAAATTAGGCAATTCCACCATTTTCAAGTTTGCCACGCTTTCAGTCCGTGTATGTAAATTGCTGAACAAATATTTTTCAGTTTTGTTATGGCAGGCAATTATGCACTTGTTATTTTTACATATTTTTTTGGTAAACGATTTTTAATGGGTCCTGTATTTTTAACCCCCGACGGAAAAATAATGGTGTTATAAGTTTGACTTGTGTACCTCTGTGTTTGTATATTTGTGTATAATGTGTATTTGTGTATCTGTCTGTGGCTTCATAGATCCTAGACGGATGAATAGATTCTGATTTCGTTTCGTTTTGTTTGATAGGTGACTTTATCGAGAATGTTCTTAGCTATGTTTGATGAAAATCGGTTCAGCCGTTCTAAAGTTATAGGCGTTTTGCTGTTTGATTCGGGTTGTTTTCGCAAGATATCGTATCATAATTACGTGTTTAGTAGATTTTCGATCGAAGACTAGATAAATAATATGAGCGTGAAATAAAAATGTGTCGGGAGTTATTTAAATTTTTATATTTTACTTGTGTACAGTCTGTTTGTTGCTTTTCTTGCCTTTTCAGCTTCTTCGTTAATGATTATTATTACATCAACAATACAATAAATTGCCTTCAGAAGAAATATTTTTCAGTATTTGGTACGAAGAACAATATAACCCAACGTATAGAGCCAGAAATATATTTGTCATGCCGAATGAAAACAGAATATCATTATTTTTCGCAACTCATTATTTCTCGAATGTGGAATGGAAAAAAGAATAACGGATTAATCTCACCTGCTTGATATAATCTGACTTTTCCATTAAGCTCATCTTATTACAAGCTTTTTATTAAATTGCAATGTATGTATGTATTTATGTCTTCGGGACAAACCTTGCAACTGAATTTTAAAGCAGTTATCCTCAACCGATTAAGATGAAATTTTGCATACACGTTTGGTTTGGATGACAATGCACGGTAAGATAAAAAGCTTGCTTAAAAACTTTTTTTTGTCTATTCTAAATGAGTTTGGGGCTTAAAATGCCAAACCAGGATAATTTTAAGTATTTCATCAATCAATTGTTTAAAAAAAGTTTTTACTGATTAGAAGAAGAAAAACTAACTGACTATAAAGTGGGGCGTACGTCGCGTTTTTTGCAACGTTTTGATAATGTTAATACTGAATTAAGTCTGAAATAGCTTCTGCGGCTTTGCCCACATGAAGAGTATTTTATTACTAAGTAAAATTACTAACTGAAAAGTATTTTCAAACATAAAAACTATTACATTACGAGTAATAATATTCATCAGCTGCCTAGCCTTTTTCCCAATTATTGTTGGGGTCGGCTTCTAATCTTTCCGGATTCAGCTGACTACCAGTTTTTACATGGAGCGTCTGCCTATCTGACCTCCACAACCCAGTTACTGGGTAACACGATATCCCTTGGCTAGACTGGTGTCAGATCTCAGGCTTCTGACTACCCGTAACGACTGTCATAGATCTTCAAATGACAGCCGGGACCAACGGCTTAACGTACTTGCCGAGGCACGGAGGGAACTCGGTATGTTGAAATGGTCGCCCATCCACGGACCGACCTCGTCAAGCGTTGCTTAACTTTGAAGATCGACCCGTGCGGCTGTTATTATTTAGCCACGAGCTCCTCCTTAACTTAATATTACATTAATAATAATAAGTTAGGTTAATAAACGTTGTTTGGTAGAAAATGCCTTAGGCATTAAGTCCACCTCTGTACGATTGTGACCTTAAAAATTTAAATACTTAAATAAATTAGTATGGTAACACATGTCCAAGTCAATCTTTTTTGTCAATTTAAATTTAATCTGGTATTTTCTATCTGACTACTCGGAGTAGAAAAACGTTACACAATCAGATTAAGGTACAGTCAATCCATAATTGGTCCAATCACATGAGAATACCACCAATGTAGGTCTAAGGAGTTTTTTTTAAGGAAAGTCCCACACAGATTTCAGTGGACCTGTCCAGAGAGTGCAAGCATTTGTGAATTATCGCTTAGCTCAACTTAAAACTTTAAGTAGCTCAACGGTACGAGGAACAATACCAAAGTAAGGACTTTACTAAAATAATATTAAAGATACTTTAAATTATTATTTTAAGTAATTAACCCTCAATCTGCTTCGTCAGGTTAGAGGTTGCAAGCGCGAGATGCCTGAGCATTGAGCAAGTGACCATATTAATTACAGGGTTCGATTACCAATGGGCTTTCATTTTGAACATTCAACAACATGAATTGCGAGTCAAGCAGACGTTTTTTTTCAAACATATGAAGCAATAGGTTAAGAATATCCTTCGAAAATATGAGGCAAGTGTGTTATGACTTACGCAATTATAGTGCAGAGCAGTGTTATTAGATTATCCGTTTGGATACTCAGTCACAGCCTGTTTATTACCTACATTATATGTGAATTTACTTAGTACCTACTCAATTTGCGAATTTCTGACCGAAAAGAATTTAAATTGATAAAATGATGTCTCTGTATTCCTGACTTGCACTATATATATATATATTTTTTTTTTTGATTTTACCTCGAACTTGACGAATTTATAATCACATTTTATTAAAATTTACATTATGTATTGTATTGCCTATTTTAAATTATTTACTGAATTTCATCTTGACATGGAAAAATTGTAGTTATTGTATGTTTTAATAATACATATTGTAACGTTACGTTTAGCTCAGATGAGCTAAGCGTAAGTCACGTTATTAAAATAAAATAAAAAAAGTAAGAAAAGGTAAAATAAGGCCGGCTTCATACGACGCAGATGATGGTCGTCAGCCAGGCAGGCAGCAGGTAAGAAAAGGGGCCGGCCTCGCACCTCGCAGATGGTGGTCGTCAGACAGGCAGACAGCAGGTCGAACAGGAACTATGAGCAGGTAAAAGATTTCTGCGCGTGCTGCTGGCAGGCACGCGGTTGAGCTCGCAGATGGTGGTCGTCAGACAGGCAGACAGCAGGTCGAACAGGAACTATGAGCAGGTAAAAGATTTCTGCGCGTGCTGCTGGCAGGCACGCGGTTGCCTCGCGCTACTCCGAAGGCTTAACTGACGCAGCTCTTGTACCCTTTACCGGACTGGCACATCAATTTAATTATAAGTCAAAGTATGTCCAGGCTATCAATTTATTATATATAGAGATTGTTTTACACAGCTGAATATAATACAGTTTAAGAGTTAAAGTATACTTGGTTATCTCAAGTAGTCAACCGACTTTCGGCGTTCTCTCACCAAATCTCCTGTTAAAAAAGCTGACGCCCGTTTTTTTACTCGTTCTGTCATTTCTTCTAAATTTTGAATTCAAAATATCAAATATATGACCAGAACGAATAAAAACGGTTTACAGAGGGGGCAGTCTACGCTGCCCTTATTATAATGTACAACTAGCTTAAGGAAGGTCTAGTCCATGGTATATTATGTCTATGGCTTAAGAAAAATAAATTGGAGAGACAGATGTCAATTAAGATAAACATGTCAGAGTATAAAAAATTACAAGATTTTAGAAATTAGCGATATAAATAAGTTATGGAATATTAAAACAATCAGAGATAACTAAAAGTATGCTTTTCAGGTGTTAACAGTAACAACGAATACATAAAAATGAGACATGAGTTGATACAAAATCAAAAGATATAAAGGTATGTTTTGTAAAGTATTTATTAAAATGTAAATAGACTTAAAAACGTGTAGGTCTGCACAGCAGAACACCACATTTCGTTGGGCGCCAAACTGTAACGTTACGTTTAGCTCAGATGAGCTAAGCGTAAGTCACGTTATTAAAATAAAATAAAAAAAGTAAGAAAAGGTAAAATAAGGCCGGCTTCATACGACGCAGATGATGGTCGTCAGCCAGGCAGGCAGCAGGTAAGAAAAGGGGCCGGCCTCGCACCTCGCAGATGGTGGTCGTCAGACAGGCAGACAGCAGGTCGAACAGGAACTATGAGCAGGTAAAAGATTTCTGCGCGTGCTGCTGGCAGGCACGCGGTTGAGCTCGCAGATGGTGGTCGTCAGACAGGCAGACAGCAGGTCGAACAGGAACTATGAGCAGGTAAAAGATTTCTGCGCGTGCTGCTGGCAGGCACGCGGTTGCCTCGCGCTACTCCGAAGGCTTAACTGACGCAGCTCTTGTACCCTTTACCGGACTGGCACATCAATTTAATTATAAGTCAAAGTATGTCCAGGCTATCAATTTATTATATATAGAGATTGTTTTACACAGCTGAATATAATACAGTTTAAGAGTTAAAGTATACTTGGTTATCTCAAGTAGTCAACCGACTTTCGGCGTTCTCTCACCAAATCTCCTGTTAAAAAAGCTGACGCCCGTTTTTTTACTCGTTCTGTCATTTCTTCTAAATTTTGAATTCAAAATATCAAATATATGACCAGAACGAATAAAAACGGTTTACAGAGGGGGCAGTCTACGCTGCCCTTATTATAATGTACAACTAGCTTAAGGAAGGTCTAGTCCATGGTATATTATGTCTATGGCTTAAGAAAAATAAATTGGAGAGACAGATGTCAATTAAGATAAACATGTCAGAGTATAAAAAATTACAAGATTTTAGAAATTAGCGATATAAATAAGTTATGGAATATTAAAACAATCAGAGATAACTAAAAGTATGCTTTTCAGGTGTTAACAGTAACAACGAATACATAAAAATGAGACATGAGTTGATACAAAATCAAAAGATATAAAGGTATGTTTTGTAAAGTATTTATTAAAATGTAAATAGACTTAAAAACGTGTAGGTCTGCACAGCAGAACACCACAATATTAAATGAGTATGTGCCCGACGCAGTTCTCGAAAATGGTAATGTCACGTTGTATTGGGATCGGTATTTCATTACTTACAGGACTATTGTTGACAATAAGCCTGACATAGTGGTAATAGACCGACTAGAACGTCGCACAATGATTGTTGACATAGCGGTCCTCCATGACAAGAACCTCGTGAAGGCTGAGAGAGATAAGAAAAGTAAGTATATTGATCTGGCTCGCGAGGTTATCGACATGTGGAATGTGAATACAGCAGACATTGTGCCGATAGTCGTGACGGCCAATGGCATAATAGCCAAGAGCCTCGACGAACATCTGAGGAGGCTCTCGTTGGGCAGCTGGATCAAGGGCTTGATGCAGAAAGCGGTACTCCTGGACAAGACGCTTATAGTCAGGTGGTTCCTCTCTCAGGAGGCCAGACCACCAGTAGCCGGAGACCCTGTTCCCGATACCGGTGGGCTATTATTTTTATATTTTTAAATGATTTTTTTTTATTTTATTTTATAGAATAATATTTAAAAAATGTAAAAATATGTATATATAATAAATAAATGAGTATTTATACTTAGAGCTAAAACTGTTTGCATGCCTTAGTTAAGGTAGTTAGTTTAAGGATCATTATATTTAAACTTAACATCTGTAACTTGTACCTAATTTCTGTGCGAATAAAGAACTATTCCTACCTTATAATTATACCTTTGTATATTTATCCCTTTAGGGTATATAGCTTTGTGATGTTATGAAGCCTTAATCTTCATCATGTTAGTTAGTGTAGGTAACTTGTACTATCAACAAACACACTTCTGAAAACTTGTTAACTAGCATGCGTCAAGGCTTGGCTGACGCCTTGTTTGTAGTTTGTAGGCTTACCGCGTATGCTTTGACGAAAAGGCACGTCTAATTATACGGTGGATTTCTTGTGTAAAGAGTTTAAATATGCTAAATTGACTTGTGTATAGAAGCATAGTGCAAAATATATTAGGCCTTTGTCAAAAATTTACATAATTGGGACAAGTGCTGCTTAAGAAAATACGAATATAAAATGTATTATAGTCACCTGCTTATATGTTAATTGCATCGTTGATCTTGTGTACTACAATTGCATCTTTACCTAATCCTTCGCGAAATATAGGCGTGATCTTATATTATGCAAAGACACTTACAAAATTATGATATTGTCGTCTTCACCTGTAGCCTGTTAGCAACTTATGTCCAGATGACATAAATTACATGGTCTATGCTATTTTGTTTCTTTTAGGATTGTGACCTATCATAATCACGAGATAACGTCAAATCTTATTAAAAGAATCAATAACTCAAAACTTTTGAATATTCCTCATCATCATCATCATTTTCTTGTCCTTATTCCAAATTAGTTGGGCTCGGCGCAACATGCCTTCGTCTTCCATAATTCTTAATTTTTCGTAATCTCAGTAGTCAGAAAGGGGTTTCTACAGAAATTCTCTTTCAAACAATCCATCCATCGTTTTTCTGGTCTTAATAACATTGAACATTTCAGGATGTAAAAACATTTTAGAACATTCGCTGCAAAACATAAATTCGCACTTTATTATTTAAGTGCTCTTAATTTCACTCGTCTTCCATCCTCGGTAAACCCTCCATCTAAATGTTCTATCATCACAAAAACGTTGTTAACATCCAAATTATGTCGATCATTCTCCCTTACGTTCGTTCATTTTTCTCGATTTTTCATTTTTATGGTTAAGAACCAAACAATAACTTGATTATGAGGTAAAACACCGTAATTGTGGGATGTATTAAGCAAAGTACATCTTCCTACGAATACTTTAGAAAATTTTCTTACATAAAAGCGTGGGTATTCATCGTTAACGATTTAATAAGGTTACCATTTTGTTCGTTTAGAGTTTTTTCTTTATGAATATTTAGGGGGGTTTATGTTTTTAGTAACAGTCTGTAGAAATTAAGAGGTGATTGCTTTTTGTATTTGACTGATCTTGTTGCTTCATCATGATCATCATCATTTTAACCGAAAGTTCAGTCCACTGCAGGACATAGGCCTCCTCCAAGCGTTGCCACACCGGTCGGTTTTATGCGTGTCTCATACAGTCGTCGTTGCATAGTACACCTGTTTTTTTAAGATAGAGATCATCAAACTGGATTTGAACTAACAACACTCTTACATCCCTATTTTTCCAGCCATACCATCTTTCACACAATGCATCCATCGTATGGCTGGTCTTCCTCTACCCCAACTTCTATTAAAGGCGGGCTGCCTTATAACCAACTGATTTCAATGCCATAAATTATTTGCAGAAAATATATAGCTCAAGACGCATAATTTTCTGTTTGACTGCCTAGTTCTACGCTCATTATCATTGCTATTTTTTAAAGTCTTCTTCTTATGACTATATTATCATATTTTGTGATTCACGTCTCCGAAATGAAGTCAGGCTTTTTTTGCCCTTTTTCTTCGAAATTCTAAATGCCAGGGTCGTTTCTGGATATGCTTAGGTAATAAGGTAATAACCTACATAAATAAACTTACCTATAAGTATCACCACTATGCAGTCATCATTAATTAGCACATCACTGCTGGACATACAGGTGTCTCCAACGAACGCCATTTATCTCGACTCTCTGCAACCCTTACCCAGCTGGTACCTATATGTATAATGGTTCCATATATTATATTAACTGCAGTATAGTTAACGAAAACTGGCAAGCTTCGCCGACGGCGCGGAGTTCTGCTTGAAGTTAAACAGAGTGAAGCCAAAACGGACTTCGTTCTGAGCGCAAAGGGAGCCTTTCAATAACAGAGAGTTTTTGTTCTTTTGTTGTTAATTACCGAGAGGCAGCAGTGATTTGGAGATACGGAAGTTACTGTTTCCTTTGCAAATACAAATAGGTGATTTACAAAGAAATAATAATGATTGCTAGCCTGTCTTTTGTTTTGTGGTGAAAATTATTTTCGATACTGTTTTATGTGACTCTGACTGTGGCAAATCGTCAAAAAATATATGTAGATATATAACTTTTGTCAGTGGCTTCGAACGTTTGAAAAATGAACAGTACCCCAAAATAACAAAAGGCATTCTTTATCTTCATCTAGGCCATAGTCTTACTGTGTTCCAAATTCTATCCAAATCAGCTCAGCCGTTGAGGCGTTTTTGATAAACTTACAGACTTTCGCATGTATAATATTAAAGAGCATACAAACTATCCTTATGGTAAAATTGTGTCCAATTTCAATAAAAATTAAGAAGCTAGCTTGAGATGCAAGAGTCCCTTCGATTAAAGCAGTTACAGTAAAGCACAAAACCCTATCCAACCGATTCAATCTCACAGTTGACGGGTTCTTTTACAGACAGATTATCTAGTTAGCCGCAGATGGCCTGTAGTTCTCGGCAACTGTGAGCGCAGATGGCACTCTGGGCTATAAATATATTTACTAAACTGTTGAAAGTGCTACATAATACAGTTTAAGTCGCTATAAAAAAGCCGCTTGAAGACAAGTTAAAATGTAGGGAAATATTTGGTAATGGATGTGCGTAAATATTTTGTATTTAGGCAATATTATTTGTTAATTTTAACCGACTTCAAAAAGACGACTTCTCAATTCAATTGGCATTTTTTTAATATAAATACACCGATTACGTTGAGATTAATGATCCGATTGACGCGATTTTTCTTTAGTTTGATGCGGAATAGTTGCCATTTGGTCCCATAAAAATTAACATAGTTTGGCTTAGTAGTTTTCATTTTATGAACATTTTTGTTTACGTGGACGATGTAATTTTAGTATTTGTACGGCTTTTTAATAATGTTGTTCTAAAACTAAAAAGAGAGAAATACAAACTTATACACAAAAAATAAACCGACTTCAAAAGTAAAACACTAAAAAGTGCAAAATAACTTTCGTTTTGGATGTCGTAAAAACAAGAGGTACCAAAGACCTACTTTTGAAGTCGGTTTATTTTTTGTGAAAAAGTTTTTTAACTAGTAGAAGGTATTTTATTTTTAATTTTTAGAAACAATAGATAATTATAAACCGGCCAAATGCGCGAAGGGCTCCGACCGATGATTTTTACTTACTATTAAAATTATGAAAAGAAAGTTTGTTTGAGACTCTCAAAATAAGCCATTTGATATGTCACACGAAAAATTCAAAACAATTTTCTAATTTGTCTGCCATAGTGACCACATATTCAAATTCTATTTATTTAAGTTACGGCTTCCGCCGTTACACGAAAGTTCATTATGTGAACCAAATTTTAACTGAATCGGTTTTGTACTTTCGCAGCAAATTGGCTGTGACAGACGGATAGACAGACACAAGTGATCCTGTATAGTTCCGTTTTTCATTCGTTTGTTGTACAAAAGAACAGGTTTTCAACAAAGTTTTAGGTTGCTCAGGCCCAGTTTTTTGATCCGTAGTTAACTTACCGTTATCCGCACTAACCATTATGGTTAAATACGCATTTTTTTTCAGTCGTAAGTCTCACAAATGGTTTAATAAGTTGGAGAGTTAATTATTTGACAGCTTGTTAGACTAACGATTGACGAATAAACGCGTTTTGCTGAAGTTTGAAACCATTGCTTAGCATATTTAACAATTGGTTAAGTTAACAAGTGATCAAAAAACTGGGCCTAAGAATTACTATCTATTACTACTTTTTTATTCGACTACGCCAAAAATGAAAAAATATTTTACAAACTCACTTTGTAGCTCTTTTTACCCGACTACAAGGAAAGGGTATGCATTTAATATGTATGTTTGTTTGGATGTATGTAATATTCTTTATTCAAACCGCTAGACGGATTTATATAATTAAGACATCGTCAGATACACCTTAACCGCCCAAATGTTCTTAGATAGATGAAGTTAAAAAAAAACAAACGCGACGGATTTTGGGTATCATATTGTGCGGGTCCCAATTTTTTTTTTTTCATCCAAACCCATCGAGTGGGATATCATAATGAAGGGTTATATAAGGTGATTACAAAAATATATACGACTTACATGTTTAAAAGTAAACCGAAAAAAATTATAACTACAATGTTGTAAAAAAAAAGCCAATTTAATAATTAAAGGAGGATACATATTCACGAACTGGTCCCCTTATCCTCCAACTGCACAGCATGATTTTTTGATATTTATAGCTTTTGCGTTCGCTTCTTGAGCAGACGGGTGTTTAATTTTTAAATTAACTTTTTTTTCTATACAATATTGCTCTACTTAGAAAAGTACTTATTCAGAAACCGCATTTTATTCGCTTAGATATTTGAAGACGTCCTTAGTAAGGTAAGTTCCACGAAAATCGTGGTAGAGTAAGCTACTACAGTCAAGTTTCCAAGAACGAGCTTACGAGCATAGAATATCATACCAAAATTATTAAAGAATCAGGAACACAAGGAAGCTTCGGTAATTTTATTATGTACCCATGTGAATTGAAGCAACAGATATGTACTCGTAGGTCTGTTTCTTCAATTTAAATTTCAGAGAAATTGAAAACATAAAATAAATATCGTATCGTTTTTCGAAGAAACCCGACGAAATTTTTGATGGAGGTTTAATAATAAAAAACCGAGATACGTCGATAAAAGAAATAGGTCAAGTATGTCCCCCACGCTTTCGAGTTCCGTGGCCAGTATAATTGTCAACCGGAGCCAATAAAAAACAATAATTAAAAAACTTTATATAGGGGTGAAACGAAAATTTGACGCCGTTGAACATTTTTTCTGTCGCACAGTGGAAGCGTGTGTCAGCCATAGAAGACTCCACGGGAAAGCCATGAATGTTGTATTTTTTTTTTGTAAAAGTGTTTTTTCATTCCATAACATGATGACTTTTTGGTATATTTATTTTATTCAGTAAACAGAATAAAGTGAAACCATCGTTGTCAGCTGCAATAGTACAATTTTTGTCTTTATCCTTTTATTCCATTATATTTGACAATAAATTGTAAAAAAAAACAGAATGGTCATACTTATACTTAAAAGCTCAGATCAAATAAAAAGTCAAAATGGAACGTTGCAAACAACAAGATGACGCCGGTTTAAACTACGCCTTGCCGTATACATATACAATTACACGCACAAACGTGTGAAAGTACGCCTTAGCTTGTCAGTCGAGCTTTTTATTTGGTCTGAGAAAAGTGAAAATGTTGCTTTCTACTAGCAATTTTTTTTTGACATAAATGTTCTTGAGGAGTCTTCATTTATATAAGTCATGTTCATTATTTATTAATTACGTGTGATGTCGTTAATTTCACTCCAGGCGTGTCGAAAACGCTACAATATAGTTGTCAAAAATATGCGCCTACACAATCTTCTTTCAACGAAGAAAAACATCACATCCGTTTTTAATAAAATTTGTAAGTTCACGCTTTAAATAACTTCATTAAAATATGGTTTACTAGCTGTGCCCCACGGTTTGGCCACGGATTTTAATTTTGGGCCGGCGCCTCAGAATTGCAGCTTGATTTGAACTATATTCCTCAAGAATTGGGCTCAATCACAAGCAAAAATGTATTTTTCAAATCCGACTGGCAGTTCCAGAGATTATCGCGTTCCTACAAACTCTTTAGATTTATTATAATCTCTAATCTTTGCAATGAAATTCAGGTCCAAATAATTCATCTTAATAAAATCTTGTCAACGTGCGGAAAAGGAGTTTTCCGCCCCAATAAAGTGATGTGAAATAAAACCCCACATACAGGGGTTTCTACAATGATTAATTACCGAACTTTAGTAGCGTTGACACTGCCAACCTTCTGACATTCCCGCCTAATTATTTTTGGAGGTTTTCGAAACTTCCTTGAGATTGTAAACTGGTTTTGAAACCACCCTTGTTAAGAAGTTTTGATCACCTTTTTATGTAAATATTTTAGGAGCTCGTAAAGCCCCTTGTCAAATATTTGATGTTGGATGAAATATGATGAACAGGTTATGGATGAGCGGTTTTTCTGATATATATTGTATATAAAGCGCTGTTTGAAGTTTTCTCGTTCTTAAAGCAAAACTCATCCGAATCATAGCTTTTCACAATTATGTAAATGTAACATAACGCTTCTTCGTGATAACAAAGTATTTGGATATTATCATATTGGGTACAGCTCGTTATATTGGTCTCTTAACAAGTCCAATGACATGATTGGTTGTTGGAATCAATTCAACATATCGCAGTAAATAAGGTGCGTTTGACAAAGTGTCACAATCATTACGCGAAAATTTTCGATCCGTAAACTGGACCTTTACTCAAGAATCTATTTCAAGAAATATTAACGTTCAAACTAAAAGTTTCGATGCTTTATCGTAACAAACTTGGATTCAATAAAGTTAAAAGGTATAACTATCAGTTTATATGGAAACTTAGTCGAAAACTTCGTGGAACAAAATGGGGTCATTCCAGTATTTGTAGATAAAACGCTTTGCTAAATCATTTAATCCAATATTGGTATCACTGTTTACGACTCTCCTCGTCTAGTCACTTATTCTTTTGACCTTAAAATAGAAGTCGTCATCACGCACATCCAACAATTTTCTGAATAGCACGATCAGACACACTGACATGTGACCGTTGCTTGAGGCAATCCCGATGACTGAATTAAGAATTTGAAGTTTAGTATTTTTCAAACTCTTCTGTAACCTGAAAACCTATCCAAAATTGCCATCAAAGTAGGTTTAGACAGGTTATTAATAGTTTTGAGTTTGTCTCAATTCGGAAACTGGCCCTCAATGCGTAGATAAAACTTTTGAGTTAGTGTTGTGACATGACATTCATGAAGAAAGTGTTTTCATTAATTTTGTGTTTTAACATAATCCAAAACGTAAAATAATCGAGTTAATTACTTGTTATACTATAGGCTAACTATCAAACATTAAGGACGTTGGTAATGTACTAGTTCAAAAAAAATCTAATGCTTTTAATCAACGCGTTTTTTTATTAGTGCGGACTCAAATTAAAGTTGAAATAATATCTCATTTCACACATCAAAAGAAGCGTGTTAAATAGCATAATTTATCATCAGAATGAGTTACGTAAAGCATTAGGCGTAATTAATGCATTCGTTCGTCCATTAATAAGTATTTTTGGATTACAGACTTTACATTCTGTTCTGTCTTCGTTACGAAACGGCTGTTTAATTAGTCTTGTAAATTCTAAAGGAAATATTAATGTGATTATCAGCGTTGATCAAATCTTTACGCCTTTGCGATCCGTAATTAATTATTTTACATTTTGCAAACAGTTGTGAAATTGGTCTGGTTACATTATAATTATTTATACAGGTTAGAAAATTGAAGGGAAGCTGAAAGGAAAATACTCTTCAATTTAAGAAGTGGGGTGTAGGATTTTTTCCATTGCTACAGCCACCAGTCACACAAGTAGAGGGCCCAAAAGTTTTCTTTTTGTTAAAATGTTATCCTCTTTGTACCTTCAAGGAACATGTTACTAAAAACCTTCTTCATCTATTCAAATATTTCTTCTAAATTCAAATTCGTATGTTTCTTTTACGGCGTTATGTTCATTTTCCTTATTGGAATTCACTGAAGATGCTTCCTTTTTACCTGCCTACGAAAAAGGAGAGGTAATAATTCTCCCGAAGTATCAAAAAGTTACTTTTTAAAAGTCAATTTTCTTTTATTCTTTACACTCATTATTTTTAAAGCTAGCCCAAATAGCCCCATTGCTGGGTAAACGTCGTCCTGCTTTATTTCAGCAACAATACTGTGCTTCTTCTTCCCAACGTATAATCAAAAACGATAGTGATTGACGACGATTCCATGACCCTTTATTACTAAAGGGGCAATACTTTTTTTTATTTGAAGCGTTTTTATTTATTTTATTATTGGCCTACTCTATAACTTCAAAGTTTTATCGAGGGTATTTATTTTTTTATGAATTCAACCGACTTTATCAAATATTATTATTTTTTGGGGTCCGGCAGATAAAATATTAGAGACATTCCTGATGCCGCGAACAATTTAAATAGCGTGGATAGGCTATACGTATGTTCTATGAAATTTTAAAGTGTAAATGGGTCGAATTGCATCACCTTGCTTCAATATGAATGTCCATGAAAGTACGTGCCATTTCGCATAGTATAATGTAGAAATTAGTGGTGTACCTTTCTTTTGTATATAGTGTAAGTAGTTAGTTTTAGTATAAGTTTGTAAAGTTTACTTTTGTTTAGTGTTTAAGTATGTACATATTGAGAACTTTGTTTAAAAATAAAAGAATCAGTTGTAGAAATTACAACTCGAATGAACAGTATCGTATGTTAGGTCATATTTTATCCGTGTGTCAAATTTCGTCAAAATCCGGGCAGCTATTTGGATTGATGCAATAAAAATTGTTGGAATGTTAAAATAAAAATGATTACAATTTTAACTGTATTAAACAATTAAGTTCCAGAAGAGTGATTAAAGATTCTGTTCTTATTAAATTAATTAATTACTCTGAATTTATTTGGGGTGGATTACAAGTTTTGACAGATTTATTATCTAAAGGAAACATGATTGAGTTATTAAAGAGATACCGTATTACGGTTACTTCTTTATTGCTTCGAGCTAAATTAAGATACCTAATGGTACCGTTTCGGATGGTGAAGTATCAGATATCATACAAGATGAGCTATCTTCTATAAGATTAAGTTATACACTTTGTATCTTTACATAAGCTTTACTTAGGTTATAAGGACCGTTAATTTTTACGCTATACTTAAAATACTTTTAAAGTATAGCTTTTTATTAGCTTAGCTTTCCCTATAAGTAACATAATTCACGTAATCGAACCAGTTCTTCCAAAGATTAAATGTTATTTAATTCACCATACAAATTGTACAATTTGAACATTATAATCAGTTATAGCTATTTAACATATTTACAAGAATATAAGGATGGGCAACTGCGCCTGACTTTCAGGACAGGAATAAATATTATAGACAATTTAAAACTTTGTCGGTGTCTTTTGGTACCTATTATCTTTCGTTTTTCGACATCGATATTATGAAAATAAAGTTATTTATTCCTTTACCGACCGACTTCCAAAAAAGGACCCTAGGTTTTTATTTGGAAGTCTCTTTAATATTTTTGTTTAAAAGTTTTTAATTGTTTTTTTTTAGTTTTGGTACCTCAAATTTCCATGAAATTCATTTACGGAGAACATCACAATCGGTGAACATAGACAAAATAAAATACGTACAGTCGAACATAGAACTACCTCCTTTTTGGGAAGTCGGTTAAAAACTATTGGTTCTGTGATCTAGCGAGTCTGTCTTTTTCGATTCAGTATTCACCTGAATCCACAAAAATAAATATATTTAACGAACCTGCTCACAAAGCTTCACGAGAATCGGTTGAGAAAAGTGACCTGTACAGGAGGACACCCAGACATAGAAATAATTTTTGCCTAAGCTGAAACGGAGACGCTTCGCTAGCGCTTCGTGCTCGCCCGGTCAATTATTTACTCCTTATAAAGTGAAGAACACAGTATAGTTCTCGCCAAACTTCTTGGCCGCCTTGAAGTTGGCTTTCCGATGCACAAGGCATGGATCGGTGCTGTTTTTGGATGAGATTTACTACTGCGCAGCCATTGTAGCTAAATTCAGGGTGGCCAAGAAGCTTGGCGAGAACTACGAGTATACCTAACACAACCGTTACTTCAATCGTTAAACGATCACAATGTTAATAAACGAATATTATTAAACGTAATCGTCTTATCCTATGGAATACGAAAGCTGGGGTACAATAGTCACAATATTTGCCATGTAGCGTTTATCTTAAAAGCAAGCCTAATGTAAAACAAAAGGCCCAACAAAAATAAAAAAAATACCTGAAAAACAAAAAAAAAACTAAAACAAAATTAAAAGCTCTCTCGCTAAACGGTCAACAATAAGGTCTATCTACAACATTAAGGCTACTTTAAAACTACTAATTATTGTACTTTTAATTAGATAGTAAAAACAAACACTTTGTTAATTAAATTCTTACACAAAGGTAGAATTTCGGGAACAGGCTTCTAGTAAAAATATTTAAAACTTACAGATGGGTAAGTTTTTAATTAAGAAATAGAGTTGTTACAGCTTTACGTTTTTAAAACAGGTATTTTTAAATTAGACATATTTAACCGTTTAATTTCGTAGGCGAAATATTTTGAATGATGAATTTGAATATTTCACTTTCCTGTATACCAAGTATTAAAAGGAATGTTTGATGAAGATGATTCAGATTGCATCAAGTTGCAGATATTCCTGAAGGTTCTCGATAAATAACAGAGATTAATTACTGATTATTTTGTTTAATGCTTTACAAATATTACATCCTTATTACAATGCGTCTTTTAGAAGTAACTTAGGAAAAAAGAGAGAGGGGCGCCAACGCCACCTCTACTAGAAGAAGTCATAACAAATTATGCTTGCGTTCAATTTTACTCACAATTCCGAGAAAGATTTGTATACATCCTTTCAACATGAAAAGTGGTGGTAAACAACATAAACATATTTAGATGGTAATCGAACATGGAAAATATTTTTCGACCGTTTTGTCTTTTGATGAACTAGTGTGACTTTCAGTGTAGCAAAATCGGAACTCGTTAATTTAATATGGTAAGGATTAGTTCTCTACCCGACTCAATGAAATTAACAGTTTCAACTTGTTATTTATTGTCATTAATCGAGGATTTTTTTACGATGTAATGACGACTTAGTTGAGTCGAGTGTAGTCCAGAAATTTGTCTTCAAAAGTACTCAGAACAAAAACCTTTATTCATCTAAATTTTATACATCTTTGATTCTGGTTTATATAACCCTCTTCTCGAAATAAAAGAAGTGGAGATAGAATCTGTTGAATTTGTTTCAGTTGACCAATTTTTAAAGCAGTCCAAATGTTTCGCTCCGTCTCGCGTAAACTTAACAACTAAAAAATGACAACGCCGACTATTTTGACGGCTACCAAACTTGGATGATTGCCAACGCTGTATGCGGATCGGCCATTGTACAGTTAAACTAGTAGTATAATAATATCTTTATTAAATCAATCCGGTCCTATGGTAAAAATAGAGAGATTAGTCAATGGTATATAGAGCAATAGGTCATGGTTCTTCTCTATGGGTAATTGTTTGTGGTTTGGATAACACTAATTTCAGCACATTTTTCGAGTGTGTCTATGCCGATTGAGCGATCGATTTAAGTTATTAAATTATCCCAATATGACATTTGAATTTTTGGCTTTTTTAATTTTGTGTTATTAAAACATAATATTTACGTAGGCATCGTATTTATTCATTCTATTTTTAAATGCTTAGGATTCTAGTATAGCAATCTTCATCTTTCATTTTAAACGTCAATTCATTCACTTCTGATAATGTAAACTATTGTCTCTTTCTTTTTATTCCATCCTTTCTTATTAGCCAATTTACTACATTCGTGTCAGTAATAAATGCCACTGTTGCCTTTGCTGCCCTCTGGCATACTATCTTCAACATCGTGAGTATAATAATATTTAACTCATCCCTGCTATGGGTAAAACATTATTTTATCATCGACCAATAATTCGTGTCAGTAATAAGAGTGGCACTGTTGCCTTTGTTGCCGTCTGGCAGACTATCTCCAACATCATGAGTATAATAATATTTAACTCATCCCTGCTATAGGTTAAATATTATTTTATCATCGACCAACTCATCTTAGTAACCTGCACCTACACTCTTGCCGTGTTAATTAAAATAGTTTATTAAACTCATATTTCAAACAAGCAAACAAATATCCGGTCTTTCGTAGCTACCAGCTATTAATAACGTTACGTAGGGAAGCTGATACCATCAAGATTCTAATGTTTTAGTTTCGTTCGACAGCTAATTAAAAAGTTTATGGCTATACTATGGTACAATAAGCAAAGGGGCCTCGCGGCTATATAATAACACTAGCTGCTGTCCGTGGTTCCGCCCGCGTTGTTGAAGTACTTCACCGAATATCTTTATGAGTTATAGCCTATCTGTTATTCTTGTCTATATTTCTGTAAAGTTTCATCAAAATCCGTTCAGTAGATTTTTTGTGAAAGGGTAACAAACATACATCCATCCATCCTCACAAACTTTCTCTTTTATAATAGTAGTATGGCTTCCAATAAATACGTACCACAAACAAATAATATAAACTAAACTTTAACACTTTTATAAAAGTACTATAATCCGAACATAACTAATGCATAAAAATAAAGTGGCGTCTGTTTGTTCGAAAAACTTTCTCAATTCAACAGATTAACGGATTTGTAGGAAAGTTTGCGACTATATTATTAGGGATCGGGGAAAAGTGTAAAGTTTTATTGTAATAGTTCTGTTTTATACTAAATTGTTTTTGCCAGCAGCTTCGCCCATGTTTCGGTCGATATTATTTCATGGGAATGTTATATCAGGATAAAATAATTTAAATATCCCAAGGCTTAATTGAGGCCACGGTCTACCTGTGTTTCAAACTACATCGTAATCCGATGAGGCGCGAAACACACAGCCTTTCACATGTTATTATAAAAGTAGGATTTCATGGAAACTTAACTACGGGTAATGTATAAATTACGAGTATAATTTGTACATTACCCGTAGTTCAATAGTAGTAATAGTAAAATCATAATTTTTGTTTCAGCTTGGCTTTATAGATTCCACGAACAAAAATTTGTTCGAAACTTGAAACACATTATGTTACCTATTTCATTATAATACGATATATATCATCGTTCCAATAAATTAGTTTTAACATCTTGGATTTTTGTTTTCATTTTATCTGAATTTTTTTTTATTTGACGTAATTTTAGTGTTGTTTTGTTTTAATTTAATTTAATCTAATTTAATTTGGAATAATTTATATTCTAATTCAATTTGACCGATCCTGTATTTTGGTAGATATAATTTGACATTATCTGTATTCTTTTATTTGATTTCACATATCCTCTATCTTAATGAATTGAATTGAATCTGTTTTAATTATTTATGTAGAATATGTATTTATGTGTAATATGTGTACCAATTTTTATAATTTCTGTAAATTTTTAATAGTTATGTAACTCGTTGATGATCCTAAATAAATAAATGAAATAAAAAATACGTAATTTCTAAAGAAACCAAAGCATAGTTGTCAAATAAAACTCACCAGCATATCATGAACTCCAGTCAAAGCCCAGATTCAGAAATAAAAGCCCAACACTTTCAAAGCTTAATTTAAGACCTGCAAAAATTGTATGTTAAAGCTCCAAAGCGGTTGAGCCAAAGTCAATTAGTGCTGTAGATTTATACAGTCAATAAAAGATTAACCCGTTCGCTGCCGGGTTCTAATTGGGTAAAACGCGGCGCACATATATGGCGAAAAGACCCCAGCAGTAATGTGTTAGCAACCCCATTACACACTAGGGTGGTTCCTTAAATAACTAAAGTTTTTTTTTGATGTTTGTTCGTAATAAATTACTGACGTTTTTGGAGATTCGTTAAGGAAAAAACGAACACATTTATTATTTTGACACGCACTTAGTATGATATTTTAACTAACAATTCATAAAATCTCGATATTTTTCTGATAAAGAAATTAGTTTTGACACTTTGCGTGTGAGGCCAAACAAACAAGCGGCATGAATTGTGTTTTTTGAGTCAACTGAAATTTTACTCATTTTGCTCAATTAGTATGGTTGGTCAACCACTCAATCGATTTTGGTAAGTATTCTCTGTCATTAAAATATTTCTTCTGGAAGATGCAAAATGTACATACATTCCCCCGGTCCAAAGCCGCGGGAAAATGTTAATGTGAAATAAATAATCTACGATCGATATATTTTTTTAAGTACGTAGGTACTGAAAATTCGGCATGATGCAGGATTACAGAAAAAGATCTAAAAGTACAGGGAGCTAGCTCGTTGGCTAGATATCGGGCCGCTGGCATCTAATTGGGAGAAATGTGGAGTAAAGCTTGCGTTCGAAGCTAGATCAGTAGTTGAGGGTTAAGTTATAAGCGTTTGAGTAAATATTGTAGAGGAACAAGACTATATTAGAAACTTCAGAACGCCACCTGCTACGATGTTTGCATGCTTTTTTGGTCATAAATTCGAAAATTAGCCAACAAGATGAACCAGTCTTAACAAGATGGACCAGTCTTACCAAGGAGACCAGTCTAAACAAAGTCTAAATACTGGTATGCAGCTGTGAGCTGGTTTACTTCAAGCTGAGCTTAACACAATTGAGAAAAGGCTAGGCAGATAAGATGATGACTCTGCCTAGCATGTTCCTAACTATGATGGGGTCGGTCGGGCAGTGTAACAGAATGATGTTTTCAAATAAAATATTATGAATGTAATATTTTTATTATCTAATAACGGATTTAAAATGAAATGCATATAAATATGTATTAATAACTTACTAATTGACGGGAAACGAGACATGATAATGTTTAATATTTATATAAAAGTTTAAACACGGAAATACAATAATAGCTCGCTGCGTTGTAACATATTATCCTATGAATTTATTGATAGCTATTTGTAACATGGTATATAATATAATGAAGAACATAAACCCACCTGCTACCGACACTAATAGGTACTTATTTCTCAACGGAAAAGCGACATTCTACAAATGTTTAGTGTAGAATGATGATCTATATAACTTTGATTATTGAAACAACAATTTTCTTGCCAATTTATTTGGGTTCCGTTCCTCGTGTCTTCTTTCTATTAGTCCTCATCTTAGTAGGCATCACCTTTCTTGACATCTCATGTTACACATAGTCTATACTATAGTAAAGACATATGGATATATCCAACATTTGTCTGGCCCATTCAAGTTCAAATCTTTACTCAAAAAATTTTCCTCCGCATCACATGACCATTGTCCGACATTTTTTCAGTTACCGGTACTACTTTCAAACTTCGTCTTGTAATTGTACCTACTCATATCATTTTATTATTTTTCTTATTCACCCTATGTTATCCTACTGCTGGGCAGTACTATAAAATAATTAAAATAAGTAAACATATCACGTATAAAAATATACAGACCAAATGTATGGTTTAGTTTTAAGTATCGTAAAAGCTAGTGTCTTGTTCCAAATTGATACAAATGGTTGCGGCTTAGATTGGGCGAATAAATTAGTCTGCTCTTTTGAATGTACCACACGGCCATTAGCATTTTTGCCTTACAAATAGATAGATATATCCTATAATTACTATTTGGTCCTTGGCTGACTAAAATATTGGTAATAATGATTATACAGTTTCTCTTTGTATTACAATGGCATGGTTACACTATAATTTTACACAGACTTGCTTAGCTTAGAATTATTCAAATGTCATTTTCATCATCGTTAGACACTAAGGGTGGTTACACACAACATTCGATCAGTGTCCGTGAAATTTCTGTTCCGAAGTAGCCGAAGTATTTATTGTACGTAAGTTTACGCACAACATCCGAACTCTATCTGTCATAATTCAGAACATTTTTCACTCGTAACTCGACTCACGGACACGGACGTGTAGTGTGTAACCACCCTTAGGCATAGCCTTCTTTTTAATTGTACCAGTTTCCACACTCCTATGCCAGTTTCAATAATAAGACAAGATTTTTATGTACTTTGTACTACAAAATGTTGAATACATTGACATTGTTGGTAGGTATTATACAGGGGGTATTGTTTTATCCAGTTAATGAGTTGTGGACGTCAGATACGCAGTAGCGCCATGTAAAATACAGTTTGCATCCGGTTATACTGGAACCCCAATATAGTTGGGAAAGCCTGTACTTCAGGCCAACATTGGATGGCCATGAAGGCTGAAATACATTCAACAATACAATGATGTCCACCCACTTGTTTCCTGGCAGTCGACATTCTTACGAGTACCTCCTGTCATTGGCAGCTACACAACTACAGCTTTTCTCTACGGGCTCCTCGATACAACTACTGAAGATAAATTAACTTACAGCCTTACTTACCTTCAACTAATTAAACTTTGGCTAACGGTATTATAATAGAATACATGAGTTTACATTATCTAAACAATATTATTCTTCATCAAACAAATGGTAATGAATTTATTTAGGCTGTAAAAAGGGCCTTTCTTTTGTTTTAGGCTTAATATTAATCCTATTGTCGGCACAAGAATTATGATTCATTAAGACTGATTGTGCTTTGTAAAACGTAGTCAACTAAATTAAAGGAGTGATTTTTAGGATCCCACAGACAGGTGCGACAAGATGATGCGGCAAAGAAATTTTGCTTTTTCTCTACATTTTCAATGAAAACGCGTTGTCGCCGTATGCCAATCTTAGAGAGCCTCTACACTGTAAAAAGGTCTCCATTTTGGTTTACCTTTTATACAGTTGTTCAAAAGATGCTGAGCCATCTTCTTATATGATTTAGATTTGTGTTTCAAACGATAATCTCGGTTTAGTTTGATTGAGTTTGAAAAAATGCTAAATACCATACTTGTCTAAAAACCACTACTTATTTCAAACAAATAGGTACCTTTATTTCCTTCAGCAAATTTATTTCATTTAAAGTAAAGTTTAAAAATAATGAATCCATAATTTTACCGAGGTGAGTCGCAGCGTGCGGTTATAATGTATTTAAAGGTTGCATCCCGTTATTAACGTTAAAGTGACCCATTTTCCTCGGTTGACTCTCGGAACTATCCGCCACCGCAACTAAATTTATTCTATTTTCTTCCGCTTCCTTGGAATTAAACTCAAAGGGTATTAATAAAACACTAGCTTGCTGTGTTCAGTAAATATAATCAGGTATCGAATATATACCATACCATACCTATATCATATTTAATGACATTATATTATGACATTGTATTAATTTTTATATTTGACATGCATTATTTTATTTTATTTGACATCTGATTTGTATTTTTTTTGCATTGTTTTGCTAATGATGCGCTGTTGCTATTTGGCATTTGGTGATGTGTTCATTTCGACATTTTATTAAATTTCATATTTGACATGCATTATTTTATATGACATTTTATTTATATATTTTTTTGCATAATTTTGTTAGTGATGCGATGTGGCTATTTTAAATTTGATTATTTTTTACATTGATTTGACATGCACTATTTACATTTTGACATTTCATTTATATTTTCTGCTTAGATTTAATAATTATGCGTTATTGGTATTTGACATTTCTGATCGATATAATTTCGTTGATGTTTGAGATAACTATTATTATCATGATTAATGTACACTTTTTTATTTTGTTCTATTGTTGGCATTGATAATAATGGAATTCATTTATAATTTAACTTAGTCATTGTTTTCATTTATGATTTAAATTCTATAATATTTGCACGCCATAGCAGGTGGCAAACATGTCGGAATCTTTTGTTATTTTTTTGTTATCTTGCATGCATACTGTATGTGTTACCCATGTTTAAGCAAATAAATATATCTTATCTTATCTTACGGTAAGAATTATTTGAAGATCTTTGACAATCGTTACGGGTAGACTGAAGCCAGAAAATTTGTCGCTACTTTTTCCAACGGGTATCAAAGCGTTACAACGGTTGTAGCGGCCTGGTAGACGGTCGCTCCTTGCTAAATACTAGTACTCATCCGGTTAGATTGGAAGCTGATTTTTGACAGTCGGAAGAGGAAGAGGCTTGGAAAATTGAATTTATAAGAACGGTTAACTAAACCTATGAACCGAAATGATGTCTATAATCTATATTATTTAGGACTCTTCGTGTGGGACGGCTACGGCACCGCAGCGTGTGTTTGTCATACTGCGCACGTCCGGTTGATTTTTCCATACAATTTATGCACACACTAAGTCGTCCCTTTTTTTTTTGCTTTGAGAAATTCTTATGCATACTGCACTACCGCGGAGAGATAGTGCAGTTATGTGGGACTCCGACCCACTAAATCTCAACGGTGTCCTCCTGTGCGCTTATGGCGGGAACACGGGCACGCGTTAGCACTCACCGCGAACCCGTCGCGGCTGTCCGTCACCGGACCCTCCTCTGGGGAGTACCCCCCCATCACCGGCGCACCAGAACACAATGTACGCCGTAACCAACCCAGGGAACAAACCAGCACATGGGCGCCAGACGATCCCGTGTATGGCATCCTTGGTCCCCTTGTGACGAGTCAAGGTCAATGGTCCCGCCACCTACCATATTTCGGCTGCAGGGGATAGGGAGAGCGGCCAACGCTGTACCGACACTCCTCCTCCTCTGCGACCTCACCGCGTCCGCCATCAGACGGTGGCAAACTTGGTCATCCTGCTGCCGTGCGTTTGCGACACCGGCGCCGCACCGCACTCTTGATGGATAAATTGTATGAAAAAAATCAACAGGACGTGCGCAGTACGACAAACGGACCGCCGTGGCACCGCAGCAATACCAAACCAAACGTCTAAATTGAAGGAACCCTTAATTAGTGTTTTTGTTCATACGGTGTAAGCTGCGTATACGGCAATAGGCATACATACTAGCACCTACATTTGAACATTGTTTGCTTCAAACTGTTTTATATGTAATGCTGTTGGTGTTCCTTATAATCAATAAATAAATAAATGGCGTAGATTAGAAACACTTCTCTTAATACTTTTACTAAATAATTATCTTCACAGATAGTTAAAACTTCTTAAATTTTAATGTCCTAATCCAGCTTAGCAAAAATGAAATTGACAAAAAACTTAATTAAATTTATTTGCTTGCCTTGAGAGACAGCAATAAAACTTTTCTCTTGTCATCTTAAATCCCTAGCTCGTATAATCCAAAGATCCGTAAAAACCTAAAAGGCTTAGTAATTAAAAACTTAAGGGTTTTTTTACTTCTAGATCTAACTAGTACTCACAGTTTATACAAAGACACGATTAGTTGCCCGGAATAATATTTGAAACCTTTTATTATTTTAGACTTCATTTAAGAATCAAAACTTTTTGATTTTAAAACCTTCTTTGTGTTATTTAATACTATCGTTAATCATAACACAATATAACATCATGCCTGTAGCTAGTGCGCCATTGCTACTTACACCCACTGTTCAAGTGACATCTAATAGGAGGCGTACCCGTTGCCAGCAACCGGGCACAAATCTAAACTTCGGATCGCTCTTAGAAGTTCCTGATAAACGCAATATGTCCGACCCGGGAAACGAACCCAAGGCCTCATGTTCAGCAGTAGCGTTTGCGAGCACTAGACCAACGAGACAGTTATTCGTAACACTTTCTGGTTACGTTATTGATTGAATAAGATTGCCAAAGGCACATTTGGAACCTCTTTTACTCATAGGATGAAACAAAAGAAAATACATGGATTAATTTCTCAAACGTTTTAAAAATTATCTTTATGAAAAAGAACCTTCTAATATGACAAAAGATGGTAACTTCTACCTTTCATCGTTTCAAACAAAATGGTTGCCTTTTACAAAATGTTCGTGATCCACTCAAACTGTGGGCGCCAAATTAATTGGTAAATTGGAACACGTACGAACCTTAGAAAGTTGGCAGAAAGCGGCCTAAGGCCTTCCGCACTGAAGGAGCGGTGACGAGGGCGGGAGCGGCCGCGATCAGGTGTGCACAGAGATTCACGAGTTGCTTTGTCGGCTAGACGTGTTTCCTCAGATTAAAATCATAGACGATCACTCGCTAGCAAGACCACTCTGTTACGTCATGCTATGCTCACGTCACTTCATTATGGACGCAAATAGCGTTTTAATAATGTTTAATACTTTACGCCCGCCTTAACACCCGCGAGAGCTCCTCATCCTGGTTGAGACCTATAAGGATGTTCCACTTGAACTTGAAAAGGATAATGTGGTGACGAAGCAGTTTTGATCAGTGAAAGGTACGAGATGAATTTGGATAAGTTTTGTAATTGTCTTAATGTTGAGGTAAACAGTTATTGGAGTTTTTAGGAAATTATTTGAAACATTAGTGGTTAAGACATGAATAAGAACATTAATTATTTCTCAAAACGCAACGAGGTACTCTCTCAGCTAATCTATAAATACTAGACTTTTTCCTTCTGAAATTTATCTAGATTCTAAGCAATAAAATTTACGATCTTTGCAAAAAGTTAAAGTACAGTCAAGGATACTCAAATATTTTATGGCACGCCATTAACTCAATTTAACAATTCAAACAGCTTAAGGCGATACAACAGACAGAATTTCTGGAAATTGCCGACAATTTTAGAAACGTTAAACCAAAAAGCTTACTAAGAACAATAACAAACAAAGTTCTGTATGTACTTAAGCTTATTTGTGTCAAGGTCAGGGATTCTGAGCTCGATTTTCCTTGCAGTAAGGGGACCTCTGTGAGGACAGACGTCGTTACCTCCGCGCACGATTCTAACATTAAATTAGTCTTTGTTCTGATTTCTTTGTTACATGAAAGGATCTAGACTTGAGAGGTTTTCAAGTGACCCAATAAAGAAGGTTGTGTAACGAGAATAGTATGGAGGAAGTGAGAAAATGTTAGTGGGGTCTTGTGTTTATTTTTATTTTGTCTTTTATATTATTATAGACCAACACAGTGTGTTTTGGTAGAGCAGTTTCGAAAATATACTAAACAGTTTCCTTTTTACGAGTTTTTTAACGTACTCAATTGTCAACAAAAAAGAGATTTCTTCTTACTGTCACTAGACAGCACTTATACTGTTTCAATACAAATTGACGTTTACGTTAAAGCGATTGAGTGCGAGTAATAACTTACACTTACCTCACTGATAAAGGTTTTGAAGGTGGTTTTTCACAATCAAACAAATTTATGCAACATTTTTTAATAACTTTTACCCTGGTGGTATTCACTGAGTTTCTATAAATCAATAAAGATACCAATATTATTACGACACCACAGCGCTAAGTGAACATTCTACAATGAAAATAAAAGAACCGCGTAAAGGAGGGCTCAAAGAAAACGGTAAAAGAAAAAGGACCGCGCCATGAAGGGCCAGGTCTATAGACAATAAGTTTCGAAAAACTGAACAAAAAGTTCTTAAGGTAGCGTGTATTTTGTTTCCTTATCTCCCGACGTGACCGGTCTTTTCTTCACGAAGTGAGAAATGATCCCAATTTGTGCGCCTGTTAAACATCTGATACACTATATTTTTCTTTCTTTTCCCACCTTGTTGTGTTTTCTATGCCATTATTATATATTTCCAATTATTTATAATATTTACATATTTTTACATTTTTAAATATTATTCTATAAAAATGTAGTAAAAAAAAAACATTTGGAATACAAAAATAGTAGCCCACCGGTATCGGGAACAGGGTCCAAGCTACCGGTGGTCAGGGCTCCTGAGTGAAGAACCTCCTGACTATACGCGCCGTGTCCAGTAGTACCGCTTTCTGGATCAAGCCCTTGATCCAGCTGCCCAAAGAGAGCGTCGAGGCACTTGGCTATTATTCCATTGGCCGAACGACTATCGGCACAATGACTGCTTTATTCACATCCCACATGTCAACAACCTCGCGAGCCAGATCATGATACTTACTTTTCTTATCTCTCTCAGCCTTCACGAGGTTCTCGTCATGGGGGACAGCTACATCAACAATCATTGCGCGACGCTCTAGTCGGTCTATCACCACTATGTCAGGCTTATTGGCAATAATAGTCCTGTCAGTGATGATAGACCGATCTCAATACAATGTGACAATGCCATTTTCGAGAACTGGGTTGGGCACATACCTATAGTACGGTACTTCCGATTCCACAAAATTGTATTTAAGAGCAAGTTGTTGATGGATAATCCTGGCTACAAGGTTGTGTCAAATAGTCTTCGTTAACTAGACTAGAACAACCGGAGATAATGTGACGGATTGTGACATGCCCGACAGATGTCAACCGTGCCGTCCTTCACAAAGTATTTCCGGTAGTTGTTCGTCATCATAACTTCGTGCATAATCGCAAAGACAAAACCTATAGCTTCGGTTTCCTCGAAAAGGTCACCAAATCGCAACCAAGCCACGGACGCTAAGAGATCTGCATCGGGCCCATGTAGGTCCTGGTATAAGCGTCCGTGAAGCTCCTTGCTCTGTCATACCTCCCTGTGGTCATTAGTTTCTAATACTATAGGTTTGCGCCAGTTCTCGTTAGCCAAGGAGAGCGAAATAAGGCCCTTGTCCACCGCTACTACATCTCGATGCATACCCACGTCAGTTTTCTGGAAATGTTCCCTAAGACTGCATACCTCGCAGTTGTGCAGGGTCTTAGCATTTAAAAAGCCTCGAGCCCCGCACTTCCGCGGGATATACAGCATGACCGATGACCGTGTGTGATGCATACGATTTGCGGTAAGCAGCGTGCGGACCCTCCTATCCAGGGCGTCAAGTTCTGTCTGAGTACATTTGAGTATGCCGAAAGAGTACATCAAGACCGGCATGACCCAATCGTTGAAGGCGCGCACCTTGTTTCCACCTGATAAAAGACTATTTAGTCATTTATTCAGGCAGCCAAAGAAGCGTTCCTGCAACGACTGTTTCACGTCAGTAGCATTGATGCCTAGAGCTTCCAACATACCCAAATAGTTGTAAGTTTTGGTTGAGGAAAGGAATCTAAGGCATATGGTATCCGAGAGTTGTATTCCCACTATTAAGTTTACTTGTTTTTTTCTTTGTTCAGTTTTTTTTTTGTAGTTATTTTGCCATTATTCTTACGTAATCTTATTTTTTATATTCGATACCCGGTAGTGTCTTTTTGCCAAGTATGAAGGCGTGTACAAATTACGCGCCAAGGTACTTGGCACAAATACATTACCGGGTTTCAGATATAAGAATCGCTAATCCTGATGATCCTGGTAAGAATAATGTTACGAACTATTTACCTGATTGCGTTGTCATCGCTCCTTGATAAGTGTGCAAAGTTTAAAATAAATCCGACGTTTTGAAGGAGGTGAAAATCACGTTCAAAGATTCCGTTACATACCAAGCTAATAAAAGCGTGGTCTCGGTGGTCATTATCTTCATGTTTTCAAGCCGGTCATCTTGTTGTTTTACCCCTGAATATTTTCGTTTCGACATTGGCATTGGCAGCATAATAAAAACCTATCGCACACTTCTTGGTATTCTCATATCTCCCAATATAATCGAGTCTCTAAAATAAAGAAAAGTTCAAGAAAAAATTCTCAGTACTTCTGTTTATTTGGTTTTTTACGAGCGCCGTAAGTGTCCAATTTCATTTAGAGTGAAAAAATGTTCCGTTTTCTACCGTTTCGAGGTTAGCAAAGTATGAAGCAGGAAGTTTTGGATATATTATGAAACTTTACGCTTTTTCTTGATACCGGGTAGGTAGATTTCGAAGTGTCAAATTAGTCCATAGCGGTTTAAGAGTCGAAGTTCGTGGGATCGAACCCAGGCAGGCGCTTTACTTTGTGTAATTTTCAACACCAGTGCTCTTTCCTATATCCTATAACAAAAAAAAAATAAGACAAGTGAGTTTAATCCGTATTGGGCTCGCGTGGAGGTTTACGTCCCACTATTTCTCACTGAGAAGAGGTTTGTGTCTTAACAGTAGGAACGACTTAAGCTGATTAGACTTCGATAGTATGTTTTTTAATTAATCTACATGCTACCAAACTAAACCCGCACCAAATATGCATTTCAAGGACAATACACACCTTCTGGCTATCCCAAGATTAATGTGTCAGCTAAATTGTAGTATGGATAACAATAAATTCAATTTTATTAACAGTCAAGATTAGCTTCTAAGTAAAGGGCATGACCCTTTTAGCTAACCTGTAACTCCAGACCTTATCACCATCGATCATTTATAGTAGGCTTACAAGCGAACTTTGACCTCATTAAGGGTTTAATTAGTTCAAGTTTAAGTAGTGAAATTACGCCTCATTAACTGAAGGCTTTATTTTATACTGTTATTTAATTTAACGTAGGGAGTCGTAAGATCATCGGATTTTTGTCCACTCCTTGTTTCTATCAACGTGTATTCGTGTGCCTACTATTTTAAATATCATATTAATATTTGAAGTTGTATATCAAACTGATCTGTGTGTGTTTTAAATATTTTCTATAGACAAATATTTGTTTCCATAATTGTAAATTACATTGGTAAGACTGACGAAAAACTAAAGATGCCATAAAAATCACATAAAGTACCAACAATTGAAGATACAAACAAAACATTCCTATATATATTAGTTAACGAACGCCAGAAGATGTCAACTCTTAGATTGTCTGTGTAGTAATACACCAAATATTTGTTCCATATTCGCTCCTGGAATAACTTGTTCCCAGAAACGACGGGGGAGTGTGATGATCGCTGCGTATGAGTATCGTGCGAACGAAATATGTAGGTAAATGTGAAGTGATGTGCTGAATTTAAGAGCTAAAGGGCATTGACAGCTGCGCGTTTAAAATGTTCGTTTGGTGGCGAAATTTGAGATTTAAGAAAAGTGTTGCATTGTTTAATTGTTGCTTGCATCACAAATAAGTAGGATAGAACTTACAGATTATGAGCTACTTTTCGTGATAAGCCAGATCGTGACTGCGATTTCGCCTGATGGCAAACGATGGATTAAGTGGAACGAGCGAACCCTGAAGATGTCTGTTTTCTCTAGCTTTAAATTGATGATGAGCAGGATCAATTCTGAATTTGTGATTCTGCACTTGCAAATGAAATGTAAAAGACCATTTGGATGAAGAGACGTGTTCTTACCACAAAAACACTTCATCTGAAGGCTCCCACAGACAAGCGCGAGCGCTATGTGACAGTGTGAACGATGCGACTACCATCCGCAAAAAATAAACATAAATACCCATTCAATAATTTATTAAAAAAAAAATCTTCTTTATTTAAGAACATTTATCTATTTACGTACGCTAACATTGTCACCAATTTACTTGTAATACTTCACTTTAAAAGGTACGTGAATCGAGAGTATATTAGAGTACAAGAAATACGTAGGCACTTCGCACATTATGTTCATGTGGCATTCAATTTATAAAACAGAACTTATATTTTTAAACCCACTTACTCAAAAACTGGTCTCTATCTCGGCATTTAGGCTAGCAATCAGTGTATTTAACTTCTTTTTATTATTTAGTGTTTCTTTGCATAATGTAAGTGTGATGAAAAACCGTCGTTTGATACGTGTTTCTATTGTTCATTGCAGTCCTCTCCATAAATGCTATAATGCCCTCGCCCTTGTAAAACGACAAAGATTGCTACTTGTATCAATAAAAGGTGTCTTATAAATATTTAAAGGCATATTACTATATCAATAAATCTGGATTTATTGATATAAGTATTTTTTCAATTTTGTTATTACTTTCTTACTTCCGCAATCTGGTGGAAAGACCCTAAAACACCAAATAATCACGACTCAATGGAAAAGGTGCTTTAATTTTAACTCTACTCGATTTTCGAAATCTCGAAGCAAGCATTCTCAAGGAAATATTTTACTCAGTATTTTAAAAACTATGAATGTAGGAATTTCATTTTACTAGTGGATTTGCCCGGGTGAATATTAAAAACTCTATAATATTCCACGAGGACTTATTACCGGGATGCAAATTGTCCTATGCTCTAAATCAGATCATGGACTAAATAGGTGTCCGTAGGTAGCCCATGATTCCAATGTTTTGGTTAACAAGCATCCAAACAAGTTGTTTGGATGCATGCGCTGTGGATTATCTTTCTTGGAATAGCTTTGATTGCGTCTGTGAGTCTTTGCTTGCTTTTAAACATTCAGGTTGGGTGTCAATGGGTTGTAAATTTCACTTTTTAAGTAGGTCTTAGGAAAACATCAGCAAGCTTTAAATCTGGGCTATTTGGGCTGGCACAGCGAGTCAAGGAATTATCGGCTCTTATTTTTTTGTGGACGCTCCAACGAGTGATTGAAGATTTTAGTTCAAAGCGAAATTAGTGTCAGGAAGAAGAGGGTTCGCATTTCCTAATTATTGCTTTTCATAAACAAAACATAAAAACTTCTAGTAAATAAAACTAGTTAACCTATTGTAGTGTTTTTTTAAGTGTCCAAAACGAAAAACATTCTGAGACACATATAAGTAGAAATTGGATTTTATTTTGGGCGAAATATTGGTAGGTAAGTTCGTAAAAAAGCAAGTGATTGGCACACACAAAGAGATTCCTATGAAATATTTGTTATTCAATTTATGGTATCGGATGCCAAAGACAGACGGAGTACCAATTGAACTATTTTCCGTTAGATTTCGGCGAGAGCTTCCTGGAACAATATATGGTTTCTGTCATCTAACCCTTTGAGAGATTAGGTTTTTGAGTGACAAGAATATTATGGTCATTTAAGTTATAGTTAGCTAGATTAACAAAGGCATATAGAAGGAGGAATCTACCTACACGTAATTGACAAAAAAAAAATATTCTACATTTTTGTAGCATTTTGACTTTCACTGTCTTCTGAAGGTCGTCGTAAAAACATCGTATTTGAAAACGTGCAAAATCGAGTCACAATCATTTCTCAGCGATTATTATTATAATAAATGTCAATAGGCAGTTTAGTAATATTTTTGACAGAACGAGACTGAGATTATAATGCAAATGTTCTTAGTAAAACGATATCTGCCGCTATAAAAGGAAATAAATAACAATTATTGATCTTATAATGTATTTTTTTTGTGGATAATGCAAATGTTACATTATTTTTTAATAATAGAGATTTCTAGTACCTATCTACACCTCATCGTTGATAGACTTATACCCGTCGACTCCTTGGTTTCGCAGGCAATCCATAATACTCCTATTTTTGTTAATTAGATACCGGAAAATTATCGTTCATCCCATACAATTTACACACCTATTATGTGGAGATACACAGCTCTATAATTCAAGGCTAGCAATTCTCAAGGGTAAAACATAGATTAATTCTAACCGATTGCTATACAATTTGGCCCGGGTTGTAACTCCCGACCTATCCTCTACTAGCCCCCATGGGCCCGGGGCAATGATACCGCTACTCGATATCCCCTTTACCCAGGGGTGAACAGGGGTTGTTTTATAGTGTTATCATTATGGTTGTGTTTGGATAACCGTGTGATTAAAACCAGGATAGATAATCCCGTTTATGATGTAGCAGATTGGTGTTTATTAAGCTATGAGTACACGTACGTGTGTGTGGTGAATGTAAAATTATACTGAATACCCTCTTAAAATTTAAATGATGTATTTCATAAAACTGGCGTAAGAATCTTTATCCATTTTTCTATTTCGAGACCGAGAGAAACAACAATGTCAATATCTTCCGGAACAAACGTACTCTCTTTGAAAACGGTTTCTGACTTCGCAATTGGAAGCAATAAATAGAATACGTAAATAAACCAAGCTTGGTTCAATCTCTAAGCCGGGTAAAACCTTAAATAATGGTATCGTAACAACCGAATACCAACTGAAACTACTCGTCCAAGAAAAAGTTTGTTTTCACTTAACAAAGCGATGTATCATCTTAATAAATAATTTATTAAACAAACTAAGCAAATACAGTCGTACAAATAATATCGGAAACGCAACTTATCACTTAGCCTTAGTGGGCCTGATGAAAACTTATTATCCCGAGACAAACAATGGATGAATAGAAAGAATAAAAAACAGGCAAAAGGAGGAACGAAAATGCCCGCAATAACGATAAATAATCTTCCTTTCTGTCGGCATAGCAATGACTTGGACAGACGAAAAGGTCTGCAAATATCTCTGTACATGGAGAGCAAATAAATCGCAGCACATGATGGAATTTTGATGTCCAAGAGGGCCTAGCCAATATGTCAGTGTTTCTGGGGAAAAAGACTTATGAAGCAGTATTTTTAGGATTGATATAACATATCTTCGTCATCTAAAACTATTTCAATTTGGCATAAATCACAGGTCTATCTGCTCCAAACTTTTGTCTTAGAAAGGAACAGTTAAATAGGCCGGCAATTTCAGGCTCTTAAACCTTATGAAAATACTACATGGATTATTTTTCAAAAAATAGTTAATCTGAGTGGCTGTCACAAGCAATTATGAACTCTTACTTTAATAAAAAACATAGCAAATACTTATATGTATAAAAGGTTAAAAGATTACTTTAAAAGCCTTGCAACATTTTTCATGACAATACGTCGTTTTTTACAAAACACACATTCAGTTCTATTCACATTTCAGTGGTAAAATATAACAACGCACATACCTGTCATGCATTAAAAATATTTTTCGTGTCGTGCATTAAAAGAAATGTTTAGCTGTAAAAGAATATTTAAGATAATACCACATACGCGCGGGTTTTCACGCTGAGGTTGAGTTTCAGTTGACGGGTTTGTGAAAAAACTTTCCCAGGGATATCCGGGACAAGCCTATAAAATAATGATTTCTGAAAAATACTATTCTTTTTATTTGTTACAAACTATGTATAAGAACTGAAAAAGAACGCCAAAGTAATGACTCTCTCTGACAAAAGTGGACATAAGAGTGAATCAAAAATCTATAGAATTTATTGACGAATCATCAATATCTACCTCGTTCAGCTTATTTCCCTAAAAGACCAAACTGAAAAGGAAATCAATACAAGAATTGCAAATGGATGGCAGAAATACTGGTCACTAAAGGAGATCATGAAATCACAGGACCTGGGCATGGCAATTAAAACAATTAAAAGAAAAACCATCAACACATGCACCCTTCCATGCTTAACTTACGGCTGCGAAACATGGGCCCTTACCAAAAACCTCAGAGCTAAGCTTTTCAAATGCCAAAGAGCCATGGAGCGCAGCATCACAGGATCCAAACGTCAGCACAGAATTACGAATACCGACTTCAGGACAAAAACAAAACTGACTGACGTCCTCACTCGAATAGACCAACAAAAGTGGAGATGAACCGGCCATATGATGCGCGATAACCGTGGGAAATGGAGAAAGGCAGTGACAGACTGGTACTCCAGAGATGGGAAAAGAAACTGTGGAAGACAAGTGTCTGAGATGGGGGGACGAAATTAAAAGGACTTCCAAGGTAGCTCAGGACAGACTACAGCGGAAACTGTTGGTCGCTTATGCTAAAATGCATACTGAGTATAGGGACATTTTATTATAATTATAATATTATTTTAGATGTAAACCACTGGTCTTAGAATAAAAGGCATTTTTATTTTATGTATAAGAATGCTTTATTTTTTGTATAATAATTTATAAAAGCCTTTACATACGCTTACATACATTTTAACATACTGTCCACTTAGATTTCACGATTCATAATATATCCCTTTGCTCGGTGTGCCTTACGGCACCGGCCTCTTCCAACGCCTGCCACTGTCTTCTATCTGTCGCCACTCTTATCCAAAGGAGACCTAAGGTCATTCTCAGTTCGCCTTTCCAACTTCTGACTTTGCAATCTCGGCTTCGTAACCCATCTCTTGGGTACCAGTCAGTCACTCCCTTGCTCCATTTTGCACGGTTATCGCACATCAAATGGCCGGTCCACCTACAATTTTGTTGGTATATCCTGACGTTTAGATTCTGTGACGCTGCACTCCATTGCTCGATATGTGATAAGATGTCTGTTAGTTTGTTTAACATATGATGTCTATATTCATAACTTTGACTTTCAGCTTTAGCCCTATTATGATCCTATCCATGGCTCTCTGACATTTTGCGAGTTTCTACCCGACTACGGCGAAGCCAAAAGGAAGGGTTATGATTTTAGCAGTCTATGTATGTTTGTATTTTCGTATGTTCCTCCGTAGCGCCTAAACTATTCATCCGATTTTCATGAATTAGGTGTCAATCGATTTTTTATTATGGCCCGGTTATAAGAGGCCAAAACAATACTCGTAATCGGGTTACAGTTTTATTCAACTTTTATTCCCTATGATTTTTTGTCAAGGCCCAAATTTCACAGCCATATGTGATACAGGGATCTATTTTTGTTTACTGATCTAATAATATAAATTTAACATAATCGCTGTCAAAAAACCGGACAGCGTGAGTTGAACTTGCGTGAAGTGGGTTCTGTGCGATAATTATATAACTAGAATCATGGTCCGTTTTTTATTAGGTATCTATTTAAAATAAATACAATTACATATGTATAAACAAAAAAGAACTTAATCGATTCAAAAGTATAATACACCCATATTATCCTCCAAATGGAATATAGATTAGGTTATATTTTCTAAGAATTCTCACCCCAAATAATAAGTCAAAATAAAAAATGTATAAACGGATTTTCGAAGTTTCTACTTACAGCATTTTATTCTGTAAACAATTTTCTTTATAAAAGGAAGCTAAAGGCCAATGTTCCAGGGATTACAATGATAGGGTCGAAAATGAAAATCTGTTTGTTTTTACTATGAGGGAGCTTTGAGGGAATTTTGCTACTTATAAAAGTAATGGAAAAATGTGTTGTTTTTCTTTTCACATTGACGGGGAGAGCTGAAGAGCTGAAGCTCGTCAAGTTGCGATCGAGTGGTTGTTAGTTGAACTGCGTCGATATCGTTCGGGAGCTCGTTATCATGGAAGGGTACATCCTTGAGCGATGAAGGAAAAACTGAAATAACAGTACTTTTCTATGTTCTCTCAAAAGTAAAATAAAGTTTTTAAGTGAAGTGTAAGCTGCTGTCTACTTTTTTATAGAAAATTTTCTTGGTAAAGGACTCCCTCCACAGATTGTCCGGCCCAGTTTATGGCACAGACAGGCCAGCAAAAATGTTTGCATAACTACTAATTAAATTATTTTAACCGCTCGTTTATGTTACATCCATATTGTTTCTCACCTTCCACAGCAAACCCATAATAAAATCATAACACAGCTTCCATTGCAAACATCTCACACGCGATTTTATCTCTAAAATACGGGATTTTTCTATTCCCCACTCTGTAGCGCCATTTGTTTCTCTCATAGTACCCATGACATTTAAATGCTTTTTTCTCGGGTTAAGGCTCGTTCAGACGTTACGACTTTCATGACTCTGAATTTGAGGAAAAACTTATTTTAATCAAAGACCTATTTATCCAAGTCCTTTCGAAGGAACTCCGCTTCACGCCAATCAACATAACAATGGAAAAACCCTCTATTGATCTCAATAATTAACAAACTATAAAAGAATATTTGATTGAGTCGAGTTCGAAAAAAATACTTAGAATATAGGGATAAGGTTGAAGACTATTTACTTATTAGTTAATGGTAAACCAATGTTATTTTTTATAATTTAAAACAAATATAACAATTTTATTTTCAGTTGGTACTGTAAAAAACTGTCCATGAGTACCTAATTGTAAGTAATACAATCTGGGTAGGTACTTCAATAATATCTTTGGACTTAATACATAGTCGGATTATTTTCCTGTCACGCAAAGTTGTCGCACCAAGGGACGGTGGTTAATTGCTCTGAATTGTATCAACTTCAGACGACAAGTTCACTCAAATCTGATTTTCAAATGATTAATTGAATTATAAAACATAGTAGTCAGCCAGGAAACACCGGATTCATCTAGTATACATTATTAAACAAGATTGATGTGTAAGTCTGATAGTTTAACCAATTTATAAAATAAATACTATTAACAGATAGTTTTGTTGTTGCACATGCAACTGTCAGTTTTAAAGGTAAATAAAAGACGTAACATATAATCAGGCTTTTATTTCACTCTTCGTACAGCGAGTACGTCGGGTGTCAGTTATACATTATGTAAGGAGGCGGGCTATTCGACTAGGCAGAATATGCTGCGACCTTTGCCTCACTTCCGCGTTCGTGATAACTAAATTATTAGGTCAGGGGTCGGTAAAGGAAGGAAACAAAAAAAGTCAAGCCATAACCAAGCATGAAATAATACTTTTGCTTAAAATATGGTCGGCATAATTTTTTTTTATATTCGATATTATTGATCCATGATGCCACGATTATTTTGTGAATGTGAGTGAATATTTTGACAATTTGGGCTTTTTTGAACTCGGAATATAGATTTTGAAATCATGATTGCAGATAAATAATTTAATTTCCTCTATAAAAACTGTACATTTGATTTGCCATGGCACAAACCTAACCGTGGGATTTTTTTTTATTCTGAAAAATTAAACGATAAACGTGTCTTGTTGAATGCCTTGTTTTCTTCAAAATGATCAAACTTTCTTAAAAATACTTAATTTTGCGACAAAAAGTCGTCCACAGATTAGAAATCGTTAGAATTCCACCTTAGACTAGAACATTCATTCTGATCCCATAAATTGACCCCAATTACTGTAACATTACCTTCCCAAATTTCCCCTATTTTGAACTTTATAAATATTAGATGTTCGCAGCTGTAGGTACCTAATCGCATAAACTAGTAATCCCACAGGAAAGTCCCTGGGCAGCCATAACTTAGACGCCCTCGCGTATTCTGCTCTGAATTTTAGAAAGAAATTTCTCTATACACGTTGATATGTTCAAGCTGGTTTTGAGTTCTGGGGTGGAGAGCAAATTAACTGTCATAATATTGTGAGAGAAAATAGTAATTTATGATTTCAATGTTTTAGATTTTGCCTGTTTCATATGTTTAAGTTCGATATAAATACGAGACAGAAACGTGGACCTCGTAACTTAAATGTAAACCTAAATGCAATTGGCCACAACCCACAAGGTTGTACCTCAGTCACCCGTTACATAACTCTTTGGTCTCCATATCCGAGCAAACACGTCCACGCGTACGCTTTGCCAAAATATCCGCACTATTTTCAACCACCCACATAAAACATTCAAAGCAAACATTCTATTCATCAAGCTTTTCAAGCTATGTCAAAGCCTGTTACATCAACAGCGTTTGAAGTCGTTTGATGAAGTCTAGATACCGAAGCCGGGAGCTAAAGCCTACGGCTTTTTCTGGATTGCCTCTCAACACTGTTAACTTTGCTGTGCTTGACGGAGTAGGTCAAAAATGTGATAAACCTTGACCTAGAGTTTGTTGCAGTTTTTTTTTTCAGAGATTTTCCTTTTTATTGGCTTGCTCTCTTTAATAATTTTATAATTCGCACCTATATTATTATCAAGAGACATTATTGTAAAAATAGATGTTTCCAGTAACGCTCCCGTGACCTGTCCGGCAAAACCGTGCATTAATATCATCATCTAATTCTGTATAGTTAATTCGTTTCAACGTGTAGGGCTGGTAAAGTTTTGTATCCAGGTTAATGGTAATGCCAACACTTTCATGATCAGTGATAGATGATTCCGCGATGAAGCAGGTGGCTCCCAATTTTGTTTTTTAAAATAATATGGTTCAAAAAAATGTAGCCATAAGTGGCTTTGGTATGAGCTGGTAGTATGCAGTGACTAGCTAAGATATTGATGTATTCAAAGGAGCGCTTATCACTAGTGTAAGGAGTTATATCAATGTTCATATCTGCGCAAAATAATTAAGATTATGTAGTTGGATATATTTCTAAGAAGCGCATCTAATGATATGTTAAAATTACTCGTGTTCTTCTGGTCTGGAGGACTATAGATACCAGTAATGCATGCATCAGAGTTAACATTTAATAATAGACATTTAGCATCGATGAAAGGTGGTTCCTCAACTATTGATTTGTTGCTGTTTTTGTGATAGATGACAACACCTTCATTTTGAGTTTATGAGAAGCTTTAGACGTATAAGTGCAGCCATCCAGGTCAGGAATGAATTGGGTAGACTGAAGCCAGCACTCTGTTAGGGTTTAGGATATCCCAATAGAACCCCGCAAAATTGTATGTCCGATATTAAAGTATCGATATCCATTGAGGCGACGTCGTGCTCCATGGTGATGCGTGCAATGCGTAAGGTGCCTTACGCCTAACTGCGCGGGGGTTGAGCAGCGCGACAGTGGTGGATGTCGGCGTATTGTGTGGCCCGTAGCGAACACAAGTGCCGAGTCGTGGACTCAGCCATGGCCACCACCTATGTGCCACACGTGTGCGTCTATACAAAATATATGGAAAAGTGTGTAAAGTCGCTGTCGTCTTTATACTCTCAGTTTCCAACCCTTGCAAACAAACATTACTTCTTTAAAATATTATTTATATATATCTGCAGGAAGCAAACAGCACAAATCATAGCATTGTACCGAGTAACCCCATCTATATCTACTAGATGTTATATCGTATCCCATGGTACTGTATTGCGGCGACATGCGTCGCCTCGTGGTTAGGCTCATAAATTAATAAGCCTGTCACATAATATTATGATCTAGTAATCGTGCAGCCGGGTTTGCCTGACGGTATTAGACAGGAATTACCAGCCGCAGAAATTGGCCACCATCCGTTCATACCTAGTTATTACGTGTGTTTACCTTCATTAACAAATATATTGCTAGAAAGCAAAATATATTATTAACACGCTGTAGTAGGAAACTTCCTATAATAGCAGAGGATTTGTAGGAACTCGTGGCTAAATAAAGCGGCCACACGGGTCGATCTTCAAAGTTAAGCAACGCTTGCCGAGGTCATCACGTGGATGGATGACCATTAATTACATATCGAGATTCTTCTATGCCTCAGAAAGCACGTTAAACGTGTCATAATTTTGTTGATCTTTGAGGCGTAGTCGCATTGGCGTATCGCGCTTGTCTGTCAGAACCTTAAATTCAATAACTTATGTTAACCCTTACCGTTACTTCGATTAAGATCATTCATATTCATATTCTTTACTGTACAGAAAACATACAAATACAGTAGGACAGCTTATGTACAAAGGCGAGCTTTACCCATAATTGGACTGGAGAATCATTACTTATCATAAAACCTTATTAATTTTGATGCAGAATGATAATAAAACAAGTCTGAAATTGTTTCAGGAGCACCGTTTTGACCGTTACCAGCAGGACTACTTTTACAGCTTACCCGAAATAGTAAGTATCACTCTATTTTATTTTATTCCCAATACCGTGTATATATACACACTTTTGTACCATTGGATGTCTATTTTTTACTTGAAGCTAAGTGCCTGTGTTTAGCGTAATATAAAAAAATACCGGCCAAGTGCGAGTCGGACTCGCGCACAGAGGGTTCCTTATAAACAGTTACATTCATCAAAATAAATAGGTAACATTACTAACGTTCATAAACAATTAAAGCACCGATCATTGCTCTAACAAAGGGACGAAATTGATGTTCCCATTCAAATACCAATAGTCCCCATACATCAATATACAACATTTTTACTTTTCCAAGTACATTTTATAAGTTGTTCAACTATTACTCATAAACTTGTAAAGCCTACTTAACTCTGATAGTTTTCCTTTAATTTCGTTATATATAATACTGCCGTGATTTTTTTTACATATCCATAAGCAACAATTTAGCTGGAGGTACACTTGTCTCTGAATTAATGAAAACATGGTTTTCACAGACACGTAATATTTTTGAATGGCCTATCCAATGATACCCCCACCATGGGATAGATGAGAAAAAAGCTTCCCTACTTCACGTATACAGGAGGTACAATAAATAAATAAAATATCACGATTTTATTTTACCACTCTGTCGGCGTGATTATTATGTATATCCATGCCAAATTATAGCTTTCTAGTACTAAGAGTCTCTGAGCTAAGCTACGGACGGATAGACGGACAGACGAACATAGTGAAACTATAACGGTTCCTTGTTGACTACGGATCCCTAAAAATAGGTAAAAACAGGGTTAGATTGATTATTTCTTGGAAATCATGACAAAAAAGGCAAAGCTGGTGACTTAAAGTTTTATATTCCATAATATTTTTTTTCCGTTGGTCCCGGCTGTCATTTGAAGATCTTTGACAGTCGTTACGGGTAGTCAGAAGCCTGATATCTGACACCAGTCTTGCCAAGGGGTATCGTGTTACCCAGTTACTGGGTTGTGGAGGTCAGATAGGCAGTCGCTCCATGTAAAAACTGGTACTCAGCTGAATCCGGTAAGACTGGAAGCCGACCCCAACAATAATTGGGAAAAAGGCTAGGCAGATGATGAATATTTTTTTTCCGTAGTTTGGGAGAAAATATAAAAAACACGAGCCTAACAACGTTAAAATAAAAATGGGGTTTTGATACCCAATTGTTACAATTTATTTTTAATGAACTCTCACCGTATAATTTATTTTTTTTCTGCAACAAATAAAAGTATTCTTTCGCTGACGTTGATGAAAACAATGACTGACATATTAGTGTTGGAAATTTTAAAAAGAAAATTGAAGTCCGTTTTCACGAAACTTTCAGCTTGAAAACCTAAAAAAAATAGTTAGCATCAAAGTAACCCCGTTCTAACGGCCAAATATAAAATTGGAAGAGAAAAGGGAAGTTATTTACTCATTTGAATAAGTTTGACTTATAAGAAAGTGGTCTCAGACTTTTTTGAACAAAAATATATTGAGTACCTCAACTTATTCATAAGTTTGAGGTCGGTACAGGACAGACACAAATATCTCACATTCACATACAATTTGATGGCGTTGATATTTTTGTTCACTGTAGCAATCAACGCGAAAATGTGTCTGTCTGTTAAGTTTTTACATATGAACCGCTAAAGGATTTTGCCTTGGCACACGGATAGAGTATGACCTGAGTTAGAAATTAGTATTGTGTGTCGGGAAGACAACAAGTTTCCTGGAGATAATATAACACGCACGATAATATATCGTCTACCTTTTAATGTGCCCACGGCTGGGTCACAGACCTCCTCTATGAGAGGGAGTGCGCTATAATCCACCACGCAGACCTAGTGCAAATTGGTAGATGTCACACATGTCTTCGAATTTTCGATTCTTCCATACTGTTTTGAGAGCAGTCTAAATTACATAGATACCTACCAGTTTGTCATCAATATTCTTTCAGAATAAGTTGTTACTGTGCGCACTAGTCACTCAATCATAAGCACAAACTACGGGCACAATATAAACAGCTACATAATTATTATGTATACCCATACATTTCCTTCATCCCAATATTTTGGTACTTTTGGTAGATCCATACAAAAGTTAGAAAGAAATAAGAAGTTCAATTGAACTTCAATCAGCGCTGTATCAAGGAACTCCGCACCGTGTCGAACTTTCAGCTATATTTAACTGTGCGACGTCATATTGTAACAGATACTATTTTTAGCGTCGTAACAGTTTATTCGCAAACTCGAAAGAGATGTATGAGAATATAAGGAACTTTGTGCTTTCGGATGGAAAGGGAATAACATTATAGTACCTTCATACATGTGCAATTAGGTACCTATTTACTTACTTATATTTTGTGTTTACTGCGATCACTGTTTGTTCCTAGTTCGGCTGCAGGGATCCTACCTTTCACAATTCTAATGTTTTTAGATTTAAATCACTATGAATCCAAATTATAAACCTTTTGAATACATTAGATTGATTACATTTGACTACATTAGAAATTATGAACGTGGAAGCACTATCTCCAATAGATCACCATTGATTGGTATTATGGTAATCGAGTATTTAGAGAGTAACACGGTCCACTCTACATTCTAAAATGATTAATGTTATTTACATAATCAAATAAACACGGTATGCAAGTATTATGCTTCGATGTGTATCAGTGATTTACATTGACAAATAGAACTGTTGGGGAAGGGGCTTATTTCAAACTGGCGTCTAGTATCTGACAGACCGTTCACTGTTATTTTGCCTATGAACGCAACCTTATTGCTACGAAAATAAAAATCACTAAAATAGGTAATCTGACATGTGTCATACAAGCCTTTGTTTGCGTTTGCCATTTGTAGACCTTGACCAGATATCAGTCTACCCAGGGGCAACATGTTTCTAAATTAAAGAGTTGTGGGGGTCGATAACTATGGGTGGAGAACAGTGGTGACTTAGTGGTTTTATCGGCCGCAACTTATAAGTTGTAGGTCGTGGATTCAAACCTAGGCAGGCCCTTTACTTTGTGTAAATTATTTCACCACCACTGCTCTCAAAACAGTGAAGGAAAACATCGTGAGGAAACCGGCATATCCTAGACTTAAATATTCGATTACTTGTGATATCCACCAAACCGGATAGGGCCCGCGTGGTGAATTACTTACACAGAGAGGAGGCCTGTTTTCCAGCAGTGGTAATAAAAAAAGGCTGATGATGATGATGAGGGTTGATATTGAGTCGCTGCTTGTAAAATAAAAAGCACTAAAATAGGTAATCTGGCATGTGTCATACAAGCCTTTGTTTCCAGTTGACATTTGTAGACCTTGACCAGATGTCAGTCTTGACAGGGGCAACATGTTTTTTTAAACATTACTGATAGACGCACAAAGAAAGATCGGTAGAGCTTTAATTTGTTTAATATTTAAAGATGATAACTTTTAAATTTGCCGAAAGATGTAAATGGTCCCAAAGCGAAAATAATAAAATAATATTTTTACGGTAAAGGCAAAATAATCTGAAACGTTAATTAAGTTAAATGGAAAGGAAAACGCTCGAATATGCGATAAAAGGAAGATAAATAAAACGGAATAATTTATCAAAGGAATGAATAATAATGATGAAATCGACTGGGGATCTTACTCTTCTTACTAAGATTCCATTCATTAGTTGTAAGACAATATTGCCGCAGGTAGGATTATTGTGAAAAAGTGTAATAGCACTATAATTATTTCTGAAATCGTATTTGGTTTCAGGTGTCAAGTCTATTATGTAAAACGTACAATTATTATTTGTAATTCCCTTGTTTTTTTTTTAAATTATGTCTCTTTATATTTTATTTTTGTGTGATGAATGATGTACCTGATGAACTATCGTCAAATTAAATGTATTTTTCAAGAAAAAATATTAATTAGCTACTTCCAATTCAGAAAAGTTACTGTGCTCATACTGGTAAACTAAAGTACCAACTAACCTTCAGAGTATCCTCGACCTATACACTAAAAGCAACAGCTTGAGAATGTATCCCTTCTACAACAAATCTACTAGCTCACATAAAGCTAAATATCTCACCAAACCATACGGAAACAATTCTAACTCAACAAGAACATAAACACCAGCACTCTCTATAAATCTTGTTTCCACCCAAACTTTTGCAGTTTACTCGAAAGAAATATCCATTTCTAAATAGTCCAGCGTTTTCACAGTCAATTCGTGACAAGCATACATACATAATTCATGTAACGGGAACGTTTCAAAACAATTAACCATGTTATTAACAGTTGTATTAATGCCGAAATGGCCGCCGCGATCCCGAATAGAACATCAAAAGAAATGTTACTGGCACCGTAGGAGATCAAACGGAGGAACGGACTTCAAAATAAATATGTATAGGAATGATAGAGATAGACTTATGTTTTTCGTGGGATTCAATTAGTATTGACTTACTGGGCTAGTTTAAAATTATTTAATATTAAAGTAATTGGAATAGTTTTGGCGTGTGTACCTAATAAATTAGTAGGTACGTCCATCTTTCTTTAACCACTGGTTCACGTTCTTTGTTCATCTCAGCATGTACAGCGTTTGTTTTAACGCGGACATAGTCGACCGCGCCCTTTTTGATTGGGTTTATTTGTTTTCTTTTCATAAAATTACAATTGTTTGACTCCTACGTCGGATATTATTTCTAGGCTTACTTAACTAACTTAAGTCCCTCACTAAATACTATATATATATATATTTTTTTTATTTTTTATTACACACTGGCATTACAATTTTATATTTCTATTTACTACTTATCTTTATGTAATTAACTATTTTGTTTACATATTTCCTATTGATACACTCCTTATGCTATTTACTATTTTGTCTACTTATTTATATTGGTACACCCACTGCCTTGGAGTCAGTTGCCAGATTATTCGGATGCAAATAATACCAGAATTAACAGAGAGCTGATCACCATAACCCAGCAACTGGGTGAACATAATTGGCAATGAGACACTGGTCGAGTCAAAGCTATAGCCTTGAACATCGTCGCCGAGTTGCCAGCTTGTCGATTTTTTCGGTTGCATTTCGAGGAATGTGTAATGGAATTGCATGAGCTAATTCCGCCTAGCCCGGTTGTTTATCGGACTACAGGATGTACATCAATGCGGTATCGGGACATCCCATATATACGCACTAAACGTTTTGGAAATACTTTCATTATGCGTACACCTTAGGTATGGAATGCCCTACCGGAATCTATGTTTCCCGATAGCTACAACCTTTAAGTCAAAAGTGAATAGGTTACTGCCGGGCATGTGTGTTACGCCGTCGACCACATAATCGCTTACCATCAGGTGACATAGTGGTCTAGCGGGTAGGTAGGCTACCTATAGCAAAAAAATAAAAACTCCACAAACTGGACAACATTAAGAAATAGTCACAAGTTTACTCAATTTAACGTTTTTATTAATTGCTTTGACCAAAATTGTCTCTATTATGAGAGGCTTCATCTCGACCATGACTCAATTTGCAAATTAGAGCCATCAAATCAGTTGAATGAAAACATGCAAACAAGTTTAGACGGTAGATCAAAACAAGCCGCCTGTAAACATGCTGAGGTCTAAAATTTAAATTAATTTGACATCTTTGTCTTGCCTTACCTACTGATTTGTGAAGGATGTCTAAATATTTACGGTGAAAACGGCACATGGCGTTTTAAAAATAGTTTGTTAGACTGAGATAGATGGAGGTCAACAAAGATTCGTCTCTGTCATACAGTGACAGTTTGTTTCCAAAAGCTCTACTTTCTCTACAGTCTAAAACATTTACTCAATCAAATTCGACTCTATCAAATTTGAAGAACGTGGTTGTTATTTATTGATGTTAATCGAGGTTCTTTTTGTCGGTGTCATGGCGACTGAGTGAATTGCAAATAGAGGAAGTTTTTTCAAAAGTCTTAAAATATGGGCCTAAGTGTTATACAGGGCGTGTCTGACACCGACGCGAAAAAAACTACCTTGGATTCAGTACATAATTCTGGACCCCCTAGTGTTGGAATTTTTCGGCGGCCTATTACTAATTTTTGAAAAAAAATCTTCATTTTATTTTACCGTAATCAGTTTAAAATCGTTATTTATATATTCGCATCTAGCTCAATTCGATTTTTAATTATTCTCCTTTGTTGACTCGCTGACAAAGAGGCGGCGACCTTGATCGTGAATTTTAGGAAATCAGCTGAAAGATAGCACTTTTGAGTTTGAGTTTTCATTGCTATTTTTGTGAAAAAAGCTAATTGATGATTATTAAAAAATATTTTTTTTAATAGGAAAAGCTGACAAAAAATTCCAACACTACCCCAATGCAAAATCATTTACTAAATCCGTGGTATTTTTTTGCCTGGGTGTCAGATAAAAACCTCTATATCCGGCAGGGTGCTAAACTTACTTTAGTTAGTGAACAACGGAATTGGCAAACAAAATAGTTAGTGAACAACGGAATTGGCAAACAAAATAGTTAGTGAACAACGGAATTGGCAAACAAAGTAGTTAGGGAACAACGGAATTGGCAAACAAAACAGAATTGCGAGCCGTGGCCCTGAAGACAAAGCCAAAGGTTTCTTTAGCAAACGTCTTTTCTCCATCTGCTCCATAAACCAATCAGTTTTTCTTAAAAACAGGCTGGCCTATTTTTATTCAGTATGAAGAAATATTATGTCACCATTGTTATAAAACCCCATTGTTTTGAACGCACGTAAGGAGGTCGACGCCCGGAATAGTCGACAGCGTGGCGGCGTGCCAATATGGACGTTATACTATTCACGTGTTACGCAATACGCAATTGTGGTATGCGGAATTGATAAGCTTTAGACGTTCCGAGGTATACGCAAATACGTTACTGCATCAAGTACCTAATAACAGTAAACATGAGCAGGGCCCCATTTAATATAACTGACAATGTGATATATTTGTCAAATACATAATTTTTTACATTTTCGAGTGTTCACAAGGCAGAAAATGTATAAAAAAAACTTTAAAAAATTACAGATTTTTCCTATCACCTGTCCCCGATTGGGATTTTATTAATTGATTCGAGACAGTTGATGAAATGACAAAATGGGAAAGTAAAGCAACTGACAGGGAACACTAGTCTTTATGAAAAGTAATTTAATATTTATTTTAATGGCTCACACACAAGTTATTACAGAAAAACAATTAAGTACTTTGAAAACGATTTGAAACTTTTCAATGAGCTTGCATCTTCCTTTTCTTAAAACTCGAGTACAGTTCAACAAAGGCTTAACGGAAGGGAAACGAATGAAGCGCTAGTGCGACGCTTAGGCCTCAGTATGAGAAATGAAATAATTAACAAAATCTTACACTTGCTTCTCTATTCTAAGTAATTTCTTCCACTCGACATTGAACATTCTCAATTGGAATTGGAGGCTTGTTAATTATTGACATTAATCAAAGGTTTTCTTCCGTTGTCATTACGACTAGTGAAGTGGAGTGGAGCAAGTTTCCTTCAAAAGAGATTAAAATATAGCTTAGCTTAGCATCTGTCTACACAACTTTCAAACTTAAGTCCAAGCAGATCAAGTTCTCGAAACTAATTATTTAGCTAACATGAGATCTAAATTGTCGACTTAATTATATCCAAGTCTTTATCTATCATGCAGTACGAGGCCGTATCTAAGTGCGTTCTCGCTTCGATACATTTTGGATTAGACGTGGCTCTTCGGTTTCCACTCCGCTTGAGCTTTCAACGTTGGTGTTTCCTCCCCTTTTAGGATGCGCCTTTGTCCGGCAATAGCCTGTATGACTAAAGTGTGACAGAAATTTGAATTGCACCGGGGGCCTAGGCACAGTGAATGCTTTTGTTAAGGTGCCACTGTAAAGCCCGATTAATTTTGATGGAACAAAATAATATCATAACTGTATTTCCGTGAAGGGGTATTTTGACAGTTTGACAGCTAGTGTGAATAAAACCTTATGAACTCTTTGCAGATGAAAATAAATCATTTGCCTATATAAAGGGGAATTACATGCTTTTTATCGGGATAGGAAATCATATGAAATTTCGTTATTCCTTCTCAGAGTAGTCAGCTAAGAAACAATCGTAAGTTGACGAAAAATGTAATTGACAATAATGTAAATATTATATAAAAAAATGGGCCACTTGGCCGTGCCGGGGTTAACTTAAATAACCCGGTGTTAACAGCTAACTCAGGGTTAATCAGATAAATCATCTTGCGCCACCAAGAGTTAGAGGCAAATTTAGAGTGAAACTTAGAAATTTACTTAAATATTGTACCCGCCAATGTGGGAGAGTTAAGTCGCTAAGTCTTGAGTTAGTGTAAGAATTGTCAAAATAAATTACGTAACTTTTAAACATATTTTTTGTTTATGGAGATATTTTAATAATTTTGGTTTTAAATGAAAGGTATACTTAGACGTAGAGCCAGTGTATCCATATAAATAATGTAAATTGGTGTACGTATTTGCGAGATATTTGTTTTATTAGCATTAAGGGCAATATCGTTTTCTGATGATGACGAAAATTTCTAAGACATGTCTATATTTAGTGACTATATCACATAGAAGTAAAATATCACCAGATGTGAAATTATGGTCATGAAAACGCGATTTCTTTCATATTTTTAACAAACATCTTAAATTTACCGAAAAAAACAATGGTTGTGGCTAATGGCGACGGTGAACGAATGATGCAAATACAATACGATTAAAATGAAATGTTATGTTAAAAATTCAAAGACAAGAAAGTATTACGTATCAAAAAACTTTTTTTCAATGAAATACTACCGACTTCCAACTAAAATTACTACAAAGTGAAAAATAACTTTCTTTTTCGAAGTCGGTGTCTTTAGTACCTATTTTTTTCGTTATGGACACCGACTTCGAAAAATAAAGTTATTTTTCACTTTGTAGTGTTTTTAGTTGGAAGACGGTAGTATTTTTTTGTAAAAAAGTTTTTTATTTTTCACTTTTTAGTTGTACCTATTAAGCAACTTGCCTTTAGTGAGGTTTTTATAATGCCAGAATATATTACCCGAATGTCATGAAACTTGATCATAACCGGTGAAATGAGAGTGTACCAAGGTGAACTGTACACATCTGCGTACCCCTTTAGAACGTACTGGCGTGATTTTATGTTATGAAATGGTATTAACAATAAACAGACATGCGATTGCTGTAATCCCGAGAGATTTGCCTTTATTTATTGAAGAGTTCTGCTGTATATCTCCGAGTATATCTAAGTTCTTCATCAGATCTACACCAAATTAAAATTGGACCAATTTCAAAATATACTCTAACAAAAAAAAAAAATATTTCAAAATCGGTCCACAATTGACGGAGATATCGGTGAACATACAAAAAATAAAAAATAAAATAAACATATCTACTCGAAGTCGAACATAGAACCTCCTCCTTTTTGGTAAGTCGGTTAAAAATGTAGTGTAAAATGGACACGTATACAAGTTCCGTTCATAGTTTATTCATTTATTTTTGGTTTGATTAAGTTTCAGTGCATAGACATACACAAATGTCAGGTTAAATACAGGGTTAGAAGGTTTTGTTAGATGTTTTCGACTAAACGCCGAGATTACAAACTTGACATTTATTTTTTTAACCCGACTAAACGTGCAAGCGGGCCTGGGTATATAGACTAAGGTTTCTCTAAAAGTGCTTTAATGTTAAAGAGTAATGAAGTATTGCTTCATAATAACTTATGGTTTCCGACTTGTGAGAATGTAAGCCGCTTACGATAAAGGATTCTTTTTTTTTATTATTATTGATAGGCTCGCGCTTGACCACTATCTCACCACCACTTTAGACATGTGGTCGACGGTGGAACACACTTGCCTAGAAGAAACCTATTCACTCTTGACATAAAAACCCCGAGGTTGTAGCTATTGGGAAACACAGGCTCCAGCAGGGATGAAACGGGCTAGGCGGAATCAGATCATGCAATTCTATTGCACGCTCCCCGAAAGGCAACCGATAAAAAACCGACAAGCTGGCAACTCGACCAGTGCCTCATTGCCAATGAGCCTCATAGCCCGTTTTTCGATCGACTCTAGTGCATGAAGCTGGTACATGGCAAATCCATCCCACAGATGAGAACAGTATTCCCTGCAAGATCGAACTTGCGCTTGATACAACATAAGCAGCTGTTCTGGCTAAAGTAAGTTGATTCCATTTGGATCCGATACTAAGTACTCGAAATATTCCGATAAACACTTGATTTAAGCCGTGTAGGTACCCACTTGTTAAGTACTATTCAAGTACATTGTGGTTTGGAGGCTTACAGAGATGTCTAGGACTTAATATGTTTTAAATATTCCATCTATCAATATGTCATTGTTAACTGCTAAGTTAAAATTAGGTACCCCTCTTCAGGAATGTTCCCAAATTGAAGTATTTATAATCAGTTGAGAAAATGTGCCCACATTCCGTTTGGAATACTTATTTTAAACTAACGAAATAATATCTACAAAAGAGGTATTTATTTATGACAATATAGCTATTCAAAATCAAGTACGAACCTACTTATTAAACGCAAAAGAGGAAGTAACATGAAATGCCAACATAGACAGCGTTTAAGGAAGACTGACGCGAGCTTTGGAAAACATGAAAAAAGGTCGACGTGGGTCTTTTCCTTGACGCATGTATTGTCAAACGCGCAAGGATGCGCTCAAATAAGGGTGATTCCAATTTCCGGCACAAAACAAAGAAACAAGGAAGGCTGAGTCAAAAAAAGATCTCATACGCGGTGAAGCGAGAAACTATCGACTGCTAAGTAGAGATGGACGGACTTGTCGGGAATGCCAACTATCCGACCACATTTATAGTCGGCGACTAGACGTCAAAGTTGAGCTAAAAGAAAGAAAAAAAAATGTCAGTATTTACTTACTAACGTTTTATATTTTTAAGAATTAGATCAGTCTTACAAAAACAGTGCGGGCTATCAAACGATTTAAAACCATTTGAGCGGGCCAAATTTGTGTGCAAACTTAGAATTTGAGTTGCGGATTTCGCAAGACTAACTTCAGATTCTTGTAGTTCTAGTCCTATAAATATATCACCATGTACTAAATGTTGCGACAGTTTCAACTTACATAAATAGTTGTCGGAGTTTCTAGAACGATGAATCTGCAAAATTGTAGCTAAATTGATAGCGATAACAGAACAAGATGAAATTAGCAATTCACGCAAGTTGAGTAGGTTATTTCATCTAGTTGTATACTACATGTACAACGTCTGACTATTAGGAACATACATAGGGTAAACAAACAAAAATGTAGTAAAAAGCGTAGGTGTTGGTGGCTAGATTTCAAGACAAAAAGGTGATTGTTAGGTTAGTTTGCATGCAAGTTCCTATCTATTCAATCCATTTACCTATTTTAAATCGTGTTAAATGTTTTTTTAGTTTTGTTAAATAAATACACCAGCTTTTATATCGGTGCCAATGAATATACTTTAATCACAAACTATACTTTTTAACTTTGGTGGGTTACCTTCTTGTCAAATTCTTAGGCATTCAATAATTATGTTGATCGATTTTAAAGTCTCTCTAACAATCTTTTAGTAGTTCAAGTTAGTTTTTATCCAAAATTGATTCTTAGCAATGCCAATCACTCTAATAATTGGGTAGGAAGGGCCTATGATTGTACCTTGCCTTTACCTTGAGGAAGAACATAAACGGCAGGCTTTATGCACATAATATGAAGACAACAGGAGGGATTTACTGGAAAAAACTTACAAATAAAATAGATAACAAACAAACTATGGAACAGGACAAAAAGAAAAAAAGCCTTATTCCACTAAATATCAAGAAGTAATTAAAAGTATTTGACCAATGAAACCACTTTCAGATTAGACCTACTAAGAATATTAGAAGATGAGGTATAATTTACAAATTCGAATCTTAAGAAGTTTAGACTGTGGTATGTGGTAATTACGAAACAATTGATTTTCTATTGTTGAACCCCTAATTCAGGTTTCATTACAGTTGAGGGGTTAGTACGATCTATACCTGTCTATTCTTAAGACTGCCAATAGTGGCAATGATTAAAGTTAGTTTATAGTGCCATTTACTATGCTCAAGTGCCAATGATCAACAATTCCGTAGATTAAAGTACAATTATATTTTTAAGTTTATAATACAATTATTTTTAAATTTAACACGTCATTGTACACTTCAACGTAAGGTTCACTTGAAAATCAGCGTCAGGCAACTTCCAGTTGTCTGGCATTTTGCTGAACTGGACCTTTTTGCGCAGCCGCGGGCAAACTATGTATGTAACTGTTTTAAAATTAAGTTCCCTTTTTTTTGTACCTACATTGTGTGTATCTGTTTGTGCCGAATAAACTAGTGTTCTTTTTTTGTTTTCTTTTCTTTCATTTTATTTATACATGTGTAAACTAGTACCCGAAAAAACAACTGTAATTACAACATAAATGGTTTATATAAGAAAATTAGTCACTTGCTTGTAAAAGTCGGGTTAAAGTGCCTATCATTATACTTTGTACCCCTTTATGTATGTAAATATTCAAACAGCAACATTAATTAAACTTTTTACCTATGCCCCATATTCCAGGTCATGTCCACCTCGAATCATCAAATTGACAGTAATAGCTTATTACCTATTTCATAATACGAGTACCAAGTGAGGATCTTTTCAGTTGTCACACGGCGAATGAGTTGAATGGAGACCTTAAACTGTCTTGGGTTTATTTATATAAAAAGAAAAGGAAAAGAACAGCTATCGTAGGATTTGTGACATATCAACAATGTCTAAATACAACATCAAATCGTATTTCTTTTGTAGCAGCATCTTAAGATGACTGGTAGCAATTGAACGCTCAAATGCCAGCTATTCAATTGGGTATATAATTGAATTTCTGACATCAATATAATCAAGTACTCATGATTGACCTGCTAGCTGTTAACAATACAATTATTGACACCCAATGGGGAAACATAGCGACTTGTCTATCAGTTAAAACGATTTAGCAATACGAACGTATGAGATCTTCGAGTATAACATTGAGGACTACCTGACTTAGAGATCTGACGATATATAAAACAAAACATAGGTAAATAAGCATCCTACTATCCTACTAATATCATAAATGGGAAAGGTTGTTTGGATGTTTATTACTTAATAACATAGAACGGCTGAACGGATATGAATGCAATTTGGCCCAGATATAGATTGCAGCACATAGGCAACTTTTTATCCCTATCCCTTGGTATATAAAAATAGATTTCACGCGGGTAAAGCCGCTGGCAGAAGCTAATAACTTATTAAGCACTAATTTCATGGTTTAATTGAAATAAATTATTTGACTTTGACTTTATCAGTCAAAGATAAATCAATAATCTAAGATAATGCTACCAAAGTTACAAAAAAATAATTAACAACAAGTGCGAATAGGTTTAGCATTGCCGTTATTTTCACTTTAAAATGAGGTATAAAGATAAGGTCTGAGATACAACGTCCAAAGACGCACTTCTCAAAAGATCACGTTTTCAATACCTCTTCTTAATCCAATTTTCATTAATCCTCTAAGAAAATTGGACAAAATTCCTCTTGCAAAAAACAGGCCACCTGGGTCTTACTGAAGAAAAAATATTACGAGAAAAAACCCTAAATTCTAGCCTTTTCTAAGTTTACAAGCGGGTCATATAAAAGTCAGGAGGAGTGGTTATTTTGGGCTCTGCGGTGTACCGCCTAAATAAACATGATTCAGTTGCCCCCAAGCAACGCTTCGCAGTATTTTGATAGAGGGCAGCACTGAACCACGCTTGAAGACTCGCTAGAGACTACGTAAGAGGAAATTTCTTAGAAAATCCTTGTGATTTTATGACAATGTTCACGCATTCCTATGTTGATCTGGTTTAAAGTGTGCCTTATATTACTGCGTCGGAATACTGACTGGGAATTATTGCGGGCTGCAGATTGAAAAAGGTTTGAGTTATGTTTATGTAGATTATACAACAGACTGATTGATAGATTAGACGAAGAATCTTATCTTCACGTTTGTCAGATGAATAGTTAGCGATCGCTATAATATTCCTACATAAGAAGACTTTTTATTTGGACATAAATACCTGTCGGATTTAGTCGATAGGACGGACGTCAAAACAAATCATAAGGGCGCTCTCTGGCGGCAAATCAAGAACAAATACGCTTTGGCGCAATTTTTCTAACCGCTTGCGTGATGGGGGCAGCAGAATATGGCAGGTACTGGTACTGACCGCCTCAAAGCTAAGACGTCGTAGAATCACAGTCCATCCGTAATATCTGTAAGCAAAGTTTATTTGAATAAACCCAGTGTATCGAATAATTGGTGTGCTTTCATTTACCCGATTGTGCCCACCTACCCAACTTCCCGATGGTTTCATCCGATGGCATCTATCGGGCAGCCTTGATGCGACGTACCAAAACAAATATTTGATATCTTAAGGAAAATAAATACCTATCATAAGCGAGGTATAGAATAGACTACTTGTATAGACAAGTAGTCTATTCTAGGTTAAGCTGTCTAAACTTCGCTTAGGAAGAAATTAATTTAAGGCCTTTATTTATCCCAGTAAATGTTGTGTGTTGAAATAGTCAATTGCCTTTCTGTAACAAATGCAATTTCCTTTGATTAGTTTTACTTTAGTCTGCAAATCTAGTTACAAGTTTTCTTTCGACTTCATTGAATTATATCAGAAATTCTTCTGTTGCCACGATTATTTCATTAGGAAAGAGACACATCAGCCGTTGTTTATTGTGTTTTTATTTTCGTTTCGTAGGCATTTGATGAAATTTCAAGATGAGTACGTATAGGCTTTGATCACTAATTCTTCTAAAAATGTGATAGTTAGGTATGGACATTTCCTTGTTTACAGTTTAACCGATGAGGATATTGTTTTGATATCAATTTCGATGCTCAAATGTTCTTCTGAATAGGTTAAAATCAATCAGCCTAGCCTTGTCTCAAGTTTATTGAGGTCGGCTTCTAGCTGACCTTCTTAACCCAGCTGCTGGGTAATAACATTAACTTTGGCAAGACTGGCGTTAGATTTTTTGGCTTGACAGCCGGGACAAACGAAAAAAAAAAAATCTTCGGAACTACCCAACATACATATATAAAACCGTACACATACAAACACATACTCCATAGGTAGCATGCTTTATAATTTTTACTCAATATTCTTGGGTGTAAAAGTATTAGATACAAGCAACCAAAGCTCAAAATACATAGCAGTTTGTAGAGACCTGCAAACAGAAATTCACATAATGTACCTAACATTATAATGCCAAAATCAAGAAGGTTTCACATTACTAGCAGTACCTTTGTGCTATTCTATCTGTATTCTTTCTTTTCTCTGTGAACATAAATAAATAAATATAATTTTTGGTATCTGAAATTATACGTACGAAAAGGCTGATGCAACCCGTGTGGGCGCGTGTCAACGTGTGGGCCTAAGGATTTGGACAGGCTGTTCCATATACAGATTATGCGAAAGACATTGTCGAGAAAAATATGTTGGCTAAATGGCCGCCGCCAGAATTCATAAATATTCGGGTCTAATTTATGGTATATTTCATCACTCATGCCAGAACTTTGGCGGATATTAGATATTTTTGAGGGCTTCAAGAGTCTGAGGCTTGTTGATGTAAACCATTAAGCACTTCAAAAAACTCCACATAAAAAAGTTTGGAACTGTTAAATCAGGCGATCTTGTCGGTGGGGGCTCAGTAGCCGTGGCTTGTCACCCACGGTGAAGCGAAGAGGAACCGAGGAAAGGCCGCTCGTCAGGGCTTTTGCCGATTAAGCCGATGACGTAGCGGCCAACTAGTAGGTTGCGGTGCCGCTTGGTAACAGGTGACATCGCAACTGAGACGGGCCGCAATGTCTTATGGAGCGTCCCAGGTCACATACGATGTCGCGGCTGAGGGTTGGAGGCCGCGGCGGGAGAGTAGTGACGGTATTGCGGTGCGCCGCTCTCCTTACCTGCCGCGGCTTGGACGGGTTCGCCACTGTCTGATGGCGGGAGCGGTGGGGCCGCAGGGTAGAGGACTATCGGTATTGCGTTAGCCGCTATCCCTATACCCTGCGGCCGAAAAATGGTAGGTGGCGGGGCCATTGGCCTTGACCCGTCACGTGGGACCAAGGGTGCCATACACGGGGTCGTCTGGCGCCCATATGCTGGTTTGGTCCCTGTGGTGTTCACGGCGTACATTGTGTTCTTGTGCGCCGGTGATGGGGGGGTATTCCCCCGAGGAGGGTCTGGTGACGGACAGCCGCGGCGGGTTCGCGGTGAGTGCTAACGCGTGCCCGTGTTCCCGCCATAAGCGGCACAGGAGGATACCGTGGAGTTTTAATGGGTTAAAGTCCTACATAACTGCACTATCTCCCGGTGGTAGTGCAGTATGCATGAGCATTTCTAAAAGCAAAAAAAAAATACGATCTTGTCGGCCTGTGCAAGTTGGTTCAATTTAAGTTCCAAGAGAGTAACATAATTTAATCTAGATGCTGTCTAGAGGGTTTTGATTTATTAGGCCACGCTGACACTGGTAGAGACAGTACCTTATCGAAGTACAGACGTTTAAATCTTCCTTACTAAATATCCCTAGATATATGGATCGTACAAATTCAACTAACCAGTTGATCGTGCTAACATAGATTGAAACGTCGACGTCAGTATTTGTACGAGCTAAAAAATACACAGCCCTAATCGCCCCTCAGGCAGACAGCTTTTTCAGCAGATACCCTGCAAAAACCTACCTATTTTTATAAAACCAACAAGTAGGTACACAAATAGGTATCACCGGCAAGCACGTAGGTCCTGAGTTATCGCGCAATCTGGCAACATGGAGTGCGACCTCCGATGCTGGCATTTGATTGATTGCCTCGGCTTACCCGGTAAGACGAAGGAAAAAATGTTGATGTTGTGAATGTGCCTACATTTACAATAAATAGTATCACAAGAGAGCTATTTTTAGATTTATATGGAAGTGAAATATCTAATCGTGTGCCAGAAAGTCACTTTTTGTGAGTAATTTATAGTCATTTTGATTTTACTCGGGTTTTTATGATGACAGACACAGACCATTGTGTTCTAAAATAATCATTATTAAAGTAAATTTGCAAATCAATGCTTGTTACACGTCTGTACGAAAAGGAAAGTGTACTTTTTAACTTGGTCGATTAGCCACGATCTCGCTACCGAATAATTAACAAAAAAGAACAGACTGACAGCCACTGAACAGCAGTAACTTTCTAGGTATTTTTTATTTACTAGCAGAAATCATCCATTCCAGAGAAGTCAAACACCGTTAAGTCAACATTGAAAATAATTTTAATTTCCTTTTTCAATGCTTTCCACAAACAAATCATTCAGTCGTTAATAATAAAAGTAATAAGCCCTTAACATCACTGTAGAATTTATCGCTTGCTTGGTTTAGCTCTAAATTCTGGGTTGGTTGATATTTGGTTGATTGATTATATTCTGGTAGTAGATTTGTGACCACTGGTTAAATTATACGAAATTATAGGGTTTAAAGTTTATATTGAGACTGGTTATAAAATGGTAAATCTAAGCTAAATTAGCACTAAGATGGTTTGATATGATTTGGTTGAGTTACGCGATTGGTATCCGAACACGCACTAACTCGGCAATACTTGCGATACATGCATTTATGGAAATGCACGGAGACAAAAGTGCTGAGCTGTTCAGTTGCACATATTGCATCGAACATATTCCCGAGCACAAGACGAGATAAACGGATAATAGTATGGTCATCAAATCACCTTAGTGAACAAGTGCAATGGTAAACAAATAAAATTAGGTATAAAATAGTAAACATTGGTAAAAACCTTATACTAAAATGGTAAATTTATTTATTTATTATTTATTTATTTGTAAAATAAAGAATAATGTTATAAACTAAAACAAAAGTAAAAATGTAACAAATGTTTCCCCTAAAAACAATTATTTACACTAAAGAGTCTTCCACTATAAGCACTCGTTCTTTTCGCACTACAGGCAACGTAGCCCTTTCCTTTTTCCCCGCACTACGCATAGCACTGGGCCACCGCCTGGCAAAATATGCACTTGAACCTATGTGTTCGCTCTCACTTTGCTGACGGTCAGCATTACTCTGCTTTCGCGGTTTCACTTCACTTTGCACAGTGGTTGACTCCGATGTAGTCGCCACAGACTCCTGTCTGTGGTGAGGCTCCGCCCGAGTGGCCGTAGAATACGGGCAGCAGCTCACTCTCGTCCAGACCCATGCTGCTGCTGCGCATAGGACAACTCCCAACAGTATGTAGACAACGGTGTATTGGTGAATGTCATGGACTGATATATCATCGACCTCTGCTTTGGTGGATTTCAATGTTTTGATTTGTTCTCTTAGAATGAATAGAGATCTATTCAGACTCATGTCCTCTGGTAATTCGGTTTCGGTTGGTATCTTGACGTTCACAATATGGTTTATTTGGTCTAGCTCTGGTACGAGCATGTCAGGTGAAAAAATTAATTGGTTGGATTGTTGTTGTAAAGAGTACAGTGTGAAATCTTTACTTTTAATAAAGCATTTCTGATTCATGCTAATAACCCCTGCTCGAGTCAGCTGACGAATGGTTACTTGATCGTCACATATGATTTTAATGGAATATGTGTCACAGCAAAAATAGAGGTATTGTGACGTTAAGTGTAATTCTACCCATTTATTTTTGCACACTGTTCTTTCTGTTTTGCACCTTTGGTTTATAGGGCTTGTTTCACAAAAGTTTTGGTCATTTTTCAAGTTTAAAATTGGTTTGAAGAGCTCACACATGAGAGATTCTCCGTGATACAAGCATGTGTCAAGTTCATGTTTGGTGGGTAGAAGATAAGCATCCTTTTTTAGGTTCACTGCGACGTACTCCGATATTGGTATTATGCTGGTCATACTGTAATTGGTTTGTTGTGGAACGGGTATTATCCTGTACAATTGAAAACTTTCTCGTGCTATGAGCGGGAATGTAATTTCGAAGATAATATATTTTTCTGTGACCCGCGCCTTTGTTCTCAGTAGCTTATAGATATGCTGAAGGTCTGTCTCTATGTTTGCGATTGGTAGGTTTAAATCTTGAGGCATTTGGCCATAGATAATTTGTAGCTCTCGTTTGAGCTGTGCTGGTGTCAGTAGATGCAGACTGATTTGGCCATGGTAGATCTCCGATATTGTATCGATCAAAGTGTCCTGTATCCTTTTCAAGTTATGCATCATATTGATTGTAGCTATAGAGATTAATGTGAAATCTTGTTGTCTAGTTATTACATCGATTTCTTTTTGCAGCTTACTGTTAACCTTGTCCAAGGCATTTAAATGTTTATTTATGGTTTTGTGTTGCCTTGCTATTATGTCTTCAGTTCTTTGTAGTACATTGTGCTCTGCTTCGACGATAGATGTCAAGTTCTTCCATAACTGACCTTGATGGTTTTGGTTAAGGTGTACAAGTTCAATGTCCTGCTTGTATTTTTCTGCGAAACTTTCGTCTAATACTCCGAACAATGAGTTTGCAATTGAGCCGACAGCGTTGATAAGGCCGCGTCGTGTTCGTATACGCTCGCCGTAATGCTGGCTAAGCAACAGCTGGTTGTAGTATTGCAGTTCATTGTAATCGTGCCGTATTTGTTGGAGTATCATATTACAGTGACTGGATTCCATAATTGTTTCACATGTTTTGTCGAGATAACTTGTAAAGTCATTGATGGCTTTATCTCCTTGCCAATACGGAGACATGTTAAAGTAGGTCACTAACTTCCACTTATCCCGAATCAATTGTACTTTCCCCACAGTGTCAAAGTACAAAGTTTTGTTTGTATCAAATTTTGTAATGTGGTATAAAGCTGTTGTTGGCAGTATTATACTTAAGAACAATAACAATGCCAGTGCAATGTTGGCAATTTTGGGATTGGTACTGGACGTTCTAGTTTTTGGTTGCAGGTGGTTACGTGGTCTTTTTTCTGGAGTTTTTGATTGTACTGGTTCGCCTTTTGGTTTTTCTGGTATAGTAGCTTCCACCTGGTTTATTGGTAAAACTGATAATTTAACTACAGGGCGCTTCATGTAGCCGTTTTTGGTTTTTAGAGTCACTACTCTGACGAGTTCGTCTTTTCCTGGATGAACTTCCATGACACGACCCATTGGCCATTTCCCTGCTGGTAAGTTGTCGTCGTGTATCATTACTAAATCACCCACGTTGACGTTCTTCTGGTATTTCATCCATTTGTTTCTGGTTGATAGTTGAGTTAAGTACTCTGTTTTCCATCTCTTCCATAAATCTTCAAATAGTTTTGAAACTAGATGCCACCTGGTTCTGGCATCGTCTGCTGTTTCAATTATGGTTAAACCTGGTCGTGCCGATAGGAAATGAGCTGGTGTGAGGAAATTTAGATCCTCTGGGTCTTCTGATAGCGCACAAAGTGGTCGTGAATTTAGACAAGCTTCTAGTTTTGATAACAGTGTGGTGTATTCTTTAAACGTAAGTTTTTGTTGTCCAATCACGCGTTTGAGGTGGTGTTTGAGACTTCGCACGGCTCTTTCCCAAAGTCCTCCTGCATGAAGCCAAGAAGGTGCGTTGAAATGCCATTCAATTTGTAGTTCTGTTATCTCTTTATAGAATGAGTTCTTGAAAATATTTTGAAGATGGTCGTATTCTTCTTGCAGAATTCTGTTGGCTCCAACGAAATTGGTTCCATTGTCGCTATAGATATGACGTGGAGCTCCGCGTCGTGCTGCCATTCTGGTTATTGCGGCTATGAAAGCTGAGCTGGTTAAATCTGACACGAGTTCTAGATGCACAGCTTTCGTCACCATACACACAAAAAGCGCTATGTAGCCTTTGGTAGTTTTAATCCCGCGTCCTTTGTTTGCTTTCACTTCTACAAAGCCTGTGTAGTCGACGCCACAATGATAGAAGGCGCTTTCAGCGTTGACTCTGGATGATGGTAAATCACCCATGAGCTGGTACTGTTGGATGGGCTCTTGTTTTTTGCATGTAACACACTGTCGTATAACCTTCTTTGTAGCAGAATATCCGCTGATTATCCAATAATTTTGTCGGATGTTTGACAAAGTAAGACGCGCCCCACCGTGGTAGGTTAGCTCATGAGCGTATTGGATTATAAGCGTGGTAATTCGATGGTTATGTGGTAGTATGATTGGGTGTTTCATCTCTGAACTTATTTGTGCGTTTCTTAATCTGCCGCCTACTCGCAGAATACCATCTTGGTCTATGATAGGGTGTAGTGGTAAAAGTTTACTTTTCGAATGTACGTTTCCATTCTTAAGTAAGCAACTGATGTCATTGGAAAACTCCATATGTTGCACACTTTTAATAATCTGCAGTTTTGCGCGACGCAGTTCAAGTAATGTGAGATAAGATTGACGGCCCGCTTTTGCAATAGTTAGACGTAGTATCCATGCAAAAACGCGTACAATTTTTGCGAAGGAATTCAATTTGTTTAATAAATGGTTAATAATGTTTGGTATGGTCATGGTTCCTTTCTGTTGTTTTTCCACAACTACTGCGTTAGACTGTCTTATCTCTAAGCTGGTTTCATATGTGGTTTGAAGTATGTCTTGGTTTTGAAATGATTGCATCCATGATGGTCCTTGCCACCATAGATCGTGGTTTTTTAGTTGTTTGGTTCTTAATCCACGGCTGGCACAGTCCGCTGGATTTTCAATGGTTTTGACATAATTCCATTTTTCTTTTGGTATTATTTTTATAATAGCTTTAACGCGATTTGAGACGAATGGTTTCCATCTCGCTGGATCTCCTTGAATCCATCCTAACACTGCTGTTGAATCGCTCCAGCAATATATTTCCTGGTTATAAGACTCTAGGCAAGTCTGTACTTTTTGCATAAGCTGTGATAATAGTTGGGCACCCATTAACTCCAGCCTTGGTATAGATATCTTTTTACTAACAGGCACTAATCTTGCTTTTGCTGCGACCAGAGTTACCTCGTTATAGTTATTTTGGGTGCTGACTTTGCAATATATTACAGCGGCATACGCCTTGTTTGACGCATCACAAAATCCGTGTAATTGCAAGCTATGGTTTTCTTTTACTCCTAGCCAACGTTTTACTTCTATGGTATTGATGAATTTTAATTCTCCCCTTAAGTTGAGCCACTTGGTTTTGATCTCCTCTGGTAGCGCGTCATCCCAGTTAAGACTTGATGACCAGACACTTTGGAATAGCATCTTCATGGTGATAGTTAATGGTGTGAGCCAGCCTAATGGGTCAAATATTTTTGATATGTCGGAGAGAAGTGACCTTTTGGTTGGTTTTGGTAGTGGTACTGGCTCCAGTTTTGAGTCAAAGATGAATTTATCCTGTTGCGGGTTCCATCCAAGCCCCAATGTTTTCGTTGAGTCTGACTGTTTAAACTCGTAAATTTGCTGGTTCCACGAATCTTTTTCTAAGTCAGCGAGTAATTTTGGTTCATTAGTCGCCCATTTCCGTAAATTAAATCCTCCCTTACTGAGTAGTTTAATTAAGTCTGATTTTAGCTGTTTTGCTTGGTCCATTGAATTTGCTCCGCCACAGTAGTCATCCATATAGAAGCACTCTTCTAACGCTTTTGCTGCAGCAGGGAAATTTTGTTTTTCCTCGCCAGCTAATTGTTTTAAGCACATCATAGCCAAAAATGGTGCAGGCTTTGTGCCATAAGTTATGGTTGTAAGTTGGTATGTCTGAATCGGTTGGTATGCTGAGTCCCTCCATAATATTTTTTGATACGACTGATCTTCAGGATGTACCATTATCTGTCGATACATTTTCTCGATGTCCGCAGTGTATACGAACTGATACTGTCTCCATTTTAAAATTAGCTCCTGCAGATCTTGTTGTAGGTTGGGACCTCGGTACATAACGTCATTCAAGCTGAGTCCTGATAATGGTTTAGCAGACGCGTTGAACACAACACGCAACTTAGTCGTGGTTGACTCAGCACGAGTGACGCAGTGATGTGGTAGGTAGCACTCGGGTTTCGTACTTGTTGCTGACGGAATCATATGGTTTAAGTTAGAATACTCATTCATAAAGTTTGTGTATTCTGTTTTCAATTCTAAATCTTTCTGTAACTTTCTCTCTAAGTTACGAAATTGTGCCAATGCTAATGGTTTAGTGGACCCTAGCTGTTCCTTGGTTTCTGGTTTAAATGGCAGTCGGACTTGGTATCTCCCGTTTTCTAGTCTCTCTGTTGTTGATAGAAAATATTGCATACATTCATGATCTTCGGTGGACATTTCAGTCTGCTGGTTGATGTCTTCATTTTCCCAAAATCTGCGTAAATCGTTCATATTGTGTAGAACGACGTTACACCTGTATTGTGGTGTTATTGTCCCACAAAGGAACCATCCTAATTGCGTTTGTTGGGCTATTGGTTGATCCTCGCCATCGCCCCTCAAAAGGCCACCTAAAGCAATCTTGCTGTATACATCTGCTCCTAACAGTAGGTCCACTGGTCGACTGGTATTAAATTCTGGGTCTGCCAAATTAATGTTTTGTATGTGAGGCCAATTTGGTTTTATGAATGACTTATTTGGTAAGCTTTTTATTAAATTGTTCATTATAAGGACCTCACTTTCTAAGGCAAACTCACTATAAATTGATTTAATTCGGATGGTCATTACACCCTTGCAGTTGTTTTGTTTTTCTCCAACGCCGAATATGGTCCCTTTGCAAGAGTGTCTTCGTATTTTTAAAACTTGTGCCGCCTTCTCACTTATTAAAGAAATTTGAGAACCCTGGTCAATCAAAGCTCTCATGGTATGGTATGTGCCATCGTATCTTGGAACTTCCACTAAGGCCGTAGCTAAGAGTGTCTCGGACATGTCATTCCAAGATACATAGGTTGAAGCTGCTGCTTGTTCATGATTGGTCACGCATGATGTCGCAAGTGTGTGCGCAGCCTTATGGTTTATTTTTGCTGATGTGTTTTGCCTATTTTTGGTTGTAATTGCGTCATGCAATAATGAATTATGTTTAGCGTTGCATTTGCGACATGTTTTATTAGAAAAACAAGGTTTATTTAAATGGTTGAATAGGCAATTCGTGCAACAATTTAAATGGTTGACAGTTTTTAGTTTTTGCTCATCTGACATTTGCAAAAATTGGGTACACATCCACAACCCGTGGTCAGCATTACACAATGCGCAGGTGACTGACCGCGACACGTGTAATGATTTCGTTTGGTTTTTCGTATTGTATGATGATTCTTGGTTTTTATTTGAGCTATAATATTTTTTCTGGTTTGCTTGATAACTTTGGTTTTGTGGTTGGGTGGTCATCTTTTGAGTATATGATTCTAGTTTACGCCGCGATGCTTCTAAGGCGGTAAACTTGTTTTCCAAGAAGTCTAGGAATTCTTGAAGTACTGGTAGTTCCCTGGGATTCTTCACCGACTCAATGTATTCGGCGAATGACTCACTGTCAAGTTTCTGTGCCAACAAAAGTACTAACAGTGGATCCCAGGTGGTGATATCTACTCCTAGGTTCTGAATTCCGTGGAGACATTCTTTGGTAACGTCATGCAGTTTTTTGATTGCCCCGATGGATTGTTGCTGCATATTAGGGATGTTTAGTAATATGTTGACGTGAGACGTGAAAATAAGCCTGTTGTTGCCATATCTGTGGTTCAGTATTTCCCAGCATACCTCGTAATTCTCTGAGCTAATCTGAAGATGATGGATGAGGCGCTCGGCTTCTCCTGTAACTTTGCTCTTCAGAAACTGCATTTTTTGTGCATTTGACAACGATGGGTTTTTATGGATGGTTTCTGTGAATAGGTCTTTAAACGATGTCCAATGGTGGTAGTTGCCTTGGAATGTTGGAATATCCATCTGTGGAGTAGATTTGTCGCGATGAGATACAGACCACATTTTAGAGTTAATGGTTTTCTTCAAATCGTTGTACATTTTCTCATATCTGTTGAATTCCTCTTGGTACCAGACATCCTCATCTCCGTTTATTCCTTCTATTTCCCAGTGCAGGCTGTCTATAATAGCCCAACGACTTTGAAGAGACTTTAATGCATCGTCGAACTCCCACTTGTTCTGTAGTTGATCGATTTCTATGGTAGCTACTGTTCTCATAAAAGCTCTAAAGTGGATTGTCTGCTTTTTTATCATTCCTTCTAGTTTACTGTCTCCACTCGTATCCCTATGTTGCTGCTGCGGTGCCTGTGAATGAGATGATTCACCTGCTTGCTTCAATGTGCCCGCTGTTGCCGACGGCTGGTGAGGTTCTTGCTGTTTTGACAACAAGTTCTCCATGGTTTTGGTAATTAACTGTTTTATTGACGAATAGACTTCCTCCGCTTTATCAAAACAATTTTTAGTGAAATACACGTGGTTAAAATCAGCAACTTCACAGCACTTTCTATGGTTGCGCTGATATTCTCTCCAATAATTTTCTAATATCTCCAACTTCCGCTTGCAGTATTCAATGGTTTTCCGCTCAGCTCCGTCTTTCTTGATGTTAGTTAGAAGTTTAACCAAGGAGTCGTAAATCTCCGTTTGGCCGACAGCTAACTGCTCCATCATTCGCACGGTCAACTAAATTAACAAGTGAAAATAAAGTGTAGAAAATGGTTTGGTCTGACCTTATATTCTCCTTACGCGACAGCTGCCCAATTTCTTCCAAATTGATTTCACTGCCTATCTACTTTCCCTACAAACTGGTAAAACACAAAACACTGGTTGCAAGGTCCCGGCACACAAACACTTCACTGTACTTCGCGAACCGAGGCCCTTAATGCTCGAAGGACCATGTAGAATTTATCGCTTGCTTGGTTTAGCTCTAAATTCTGGGTTGGTTGATATTTGGTTGATTGATTATATTCTGGTAGTAGATTTGTGACCACTGGTTAAATTATACGAAATTATAGGGTTTAAAGTTTATATTGAGACTGGTTATAAAATGGTAAATCTAAGCTAAATTAGCACTAAGATGGTTTGATATGATTTGGTTGAGTTACGCGATTGGTATCCGAACACGCACTAACTCGGCAATACTTGCGATACATGCATTTATGGAAATGCACGGAGACAAAAGTGCTGAGCTGTTCAGTTGCACATATTGCATCGAACAATCACGTTGATTGACCTTTATGAAAGCCCAATACATCAGTTTTCTGCCGAAAACAGTTTTACGTATTGCAAAAGCGAACTAAAATTTTAATTGCCATCAATCCAGGAGTTTCATTACAGTTGACAACAGGCTGATGGCATTTCTGTTATTGAATGACATTTGGATAACTCTTTTTTTGCGTTTTTATGATTTGTATGTTTTATGATTCGTTAGGAAACGAATAACGTAAATGTGACGAGAAGCATAGAAAAGATAAAGGGGTTGAGTGTTAAGAACATTAGCTGAAAGTTAAAAATGTATCTAACATACTTGCTTCTCTACAAAAATCCATCTAGAATTAACTCTTAGTAAATGAAAATAAATATAGAATGCTGCTAAGTGTAGGTATAAATGCACATTGTATATTAAATATTTCTTTTTTATATGTAAAATTTTGAGTAGGTACGTAAAACGTAAACCGAGGTACCTATCTACATTAAATAAATTAAGTTTAGCATTTATCATTTATTCTTCTCCAGCACCACATCTCACCAGCTCGGTCGATGTTCATCACTTTGGTCTTTGATCTGTTAATCGACAATCCTACCATCTCGCTTTCACGCTCAACTCTAGCAAATAGTTCCGTGAGTTCGCGCTCTGAAGATGCAAACAAAGTGGTGTCATCTGCGTACCGGAGATTGCTGATTTTGTTCCCACTCTTCTAAGGCTCATGATGTATTCGCCATATATGTTGAAAAGAAGAGGGGATAGAATACATCCTTGCCGCACTCCTTTTTCTGACTTAAAAAGTCCCGACACCACATTATTGACTCTAACCATCGACTCTCCATCTTCGTACAAGTATCCCTACAGCTATCCATACTTAAAAAATGTCAAATTCAAGTCACCATATCACCGTTGGTCGACACACACAATAAATATGTTAAAATAGAGATGTTTTGACAGATTGCGCCCGCGAAGCAAATGCGAAAGTTATTCCTTATGTCAATTTTTGGATTTTTTGGATTGCAGAACGTGTGAAACCTTAATGGAATGCATTAAGGTTTCACACGTTCTGCAATCCAAATTCTTATTATGTCGGTCCGGCAATGACAAGAGCGGAAGTCTGCGAATAAAGGTTGATTAAGTCTATATCATCGCTTACCATCAGGTGAGATAGTGGTCAAGCGCGAGCCTATAGGCTATAAAAAAGGATAACTAAATGTATGGTTACTATTATTATGGTAATCAGCCAGGTTTGGACTGGAAGCCGACCTCAATATAGGTAAAGGCTAGGCAGACTGGCAAAAATACAATATAATTTGTTGATTAACAGCATCATTATTCATACTAAGGGCTCTTAAACTCAGCTCAATTTCATCAAGTCCATCCCTGCTTCTTTTCGTTTGCGTTTAGCGTTTACTATTTCATTCAACACTCCCATCCACGATGTTAAGGTAAATATACAGCACATTTTGTTTATGCGACCGAGTTCTAAAGCTGAAGGTCGGGTCGTGAACCTACTTCTTACTCGATCAAGGCGAAATTGGAGTGCTGTAACATATTTTATCTACACTCACAACGTAATGTTCGATTTTCAAACAACTGCATCATAAAATAACTTTTTAATTTTTATAGCACACTTTTACTTTTAAATTTATTAACGCTTATGGGCTCATTGACTTAATGTATTAGAAAAGTAGTGAGTGTCATTGTCTATGGAGGCGCGCGCCGCGCAGTCATGCGCAATGGGAATCTAAATTGCCCGCCATACCACATATTTTTTTCCGTTTCCAACTTTATTTCAACTGTATGAGTGAAGATAAAGTAGTGTATGCAACGACATATAATTAGGTATTAAAACACTCGCGTATTATTATTATTATCGGCTTCGCCTCATGTGATTAAACCCTTTTATATGACTATTGCATAAACTACTATTATGTAATAGATGTTAACTGAAAACAGTAGTGTGAATGTTACCGAGTGTATTTTAATCGAGTAATCTGTAATTCAAAGATTTCTATAAGTCTATAGATTGATGTGGTATTGAGAATGTTTTACCCGAAGGGTCTAAAGGTAGCCCTATTGCTGTCACTCACGTGTTCGTCTATCCGTCGTCTGTCACACGAGTTATACAGTCTTCAAATTGTCACGGTATAAGTGTCTTGTTGACCTAAAGCCATACAAATGGTTTTTTTTTTTATGTGGTCCTCCCATACAAGTAAAGGAGGTCGTGAAAAAATATTGGCTTATCCCATAGATTGGAGTATCCTTACTTAGATCTTGTCTAGTAGATAAATACTGTGTTTTTTGTTTTAAATATATTGGAAAACAAAGGAATTAGAAGCCATCAAAGTCAGCATTTTTTACAAAATTTTATTTCAACGAATTTTCTAATTTTACATTGACCTATAAACTTCAAATTTGGTGAGAATGTTTTAAGTACTTATAAAATAAATATTTTACTTACAAATACCAATATATTATTATATCAGATATTTTCTTTGAAATTCCCTATTTTTTCATATTATAACCAACTTAATTTTGCGCTTTGGTACGGAACCCTAAATGTGCGTGGTCCGACCCGCACTTTGACGCGCAGTCTCAGCGGAGGCTAGCCCAATGGCTAGCCTCTGCTGAAATCTGGGGCCTAAATTCGATCTGGTGGACTATGTCAACTTCATCTCAGCAGCCATCTTATTTCTAGCCATATCATCTTTCAAATCTTTCGTTGATTAAAATAACAACCACTTCAGACAAAAGTATTGATACAAATACTTACTCTTACATAAAAACAATTCCTTTTATCTTTTTCCTTTTTCAAAAGAACTGAACAAGCGGTTTGCGTAAAAAAAGTTACAGTTTAAAGGAAAACTGAACCGGCAGACTTGACTTACAGAATTTGAAGTATTTAAAAGTTACATAGTTAGTTGACTGGCAAACAAACTGGATAGGGACTATCTTTACACGTTAGTAACTAACTAACGTGTAAATGTAGATAACTATGGTAAGTTAGAAACTCCGACAGAGTACGCTTGTCACACAGTATAATGTAGTTGAAGATGTGTAGACCAACTTATGTATAGGATTACACGGTTATTTGAGAGTGTATGGAAATAATTTGTGAAGATTGACTGTCTATGCACTGAGGAGCTCATAGCTAATTTAAAACTGCTGCATGGGTCGATCGAACCTTGAATGGTTAACAACGCTTGCCGAGCAATGTCTGTGGATGGCTGACCATCTATTACACTTACCGAGACACCGGGCCTCGGAAAGCACGATAAGCCGTTGGTCCTGGCTGTCATTTGTAGATCTTTGTCGTTACTAGCTGTCGGAAACCAGACAATCTGATACCTATCAGTCTTGCTGAGGTTTATCGTGTTACCCAGACACTAGGCTGTAGAGGTAAGATAGGCAGTCAGTCTGGTGGTGGGTCTGTGGTGGTGTTGGTGGGTACTGGTATTCATCTGTAGCAGCGGATACACTAGAAGCCGATCCAAACAAAGATGGGAAAATACCAGGCAGAATGATTGAAACTGTCTATGCAATGACTTGCTTTATTAGAGGCCAATTAACTCTACAAGTAGGGCGCTGGAGAGGCCTATGTACAGTGGACAGCGACAGACTGTAGCTCGGGAGAGGCCTGTGTACAACAGCGGACAAGCTAAATTGATTTTATAAAAGGGTTAGAAGAATTTCTTTGAACCATGTATGAGTGTGGCGACCGAAGTACAATTTTTTTTCGGCCTTGGTTTAATTCGCACACATATGATAAGAAAGAAAATCAGAGAAATACATTTAAAAACACGGCATCTTTAGTCTGGAGTCTTTTGGGGCTCATAAAGCATCAAACATTTCATGCCATTTCTTGGTGAATAGACATTTTTATGTATAACAGTGGCTAGTGTCAGTGGCAGTATACTATCTCAAAACCTTCGGATAACTCACATTAAAGAAAATCACCGCAGCACATCGATGCCACATTATTGCATTCTGTTCTATACGAAAAGGAATCTCGAATGCTTGCGTGCAACCAATTTCTTCTTTCTGCGATCCTTCGTGACTTATGTAGAATGTAGCGTGAGAAATGTATGGCTCTTGAAAATGCTAATCTAGAAGGCAATAACGTCTTTCTTGACGCAGGGTTTGCATCATCATAATGTCAGTTTGTAGAATATTATCAAGGGATTTTTTCACCGTCTTCTTGCCCCAAACGTGTGTTCTTTGTTGATAACGCTCCTTTTACTTGGTCAAGCATACATTATTTTTTCGTTCACGGTATTGAATCATGTTATATCTATACTATGGTATTGAATTTAGTTTTGAATAGCGCAAAAGCATGTGTCCTCTTCCTATTTACTTCATTTTAAACTTCCATATCTACAAGTACATATATCATATTTATAATATTTGCAGTATAGCGGCTTTCGTACTCATTTCTATGAGTATAAACTAACACCTTGCATTTTATAATCTGTTTTTCAGCGAGGCATTTTTGGCATGGATCAAACATTCTCTCCAGCGTTTGCCTGAAAATAAGCGAGTTAACGCAAAATTAACGTTGGAATGTTGCGCAGTAGGAACATTTGAAAAGTTTTAACAGTTGTTTATTAAATGTTATGTTCGTTTGTTAACTTCTGTTTCGCTAAATGTTCTGTGTCGCGCATTGACCCCATGAGGAAGACAAAATTTAACTTTTATGTGATCTCGCGTTTTTCTTATTGTTATGATGGGTAGTGGAAATCTAGCTAGAGATTCGTGTTATGTGACATGCTTAGAAACGTATTTAAGACACTTTAATTACGACAATTTAAAATAAGTGCCTACAATAAAACTAAAACTTGAAGTTAATTACGGTATGGAGACACCAGTAACAGAATACCTCTCATCTTCTGATACTGTGTTTTCATGATGTTCGGTAATTATCCGGATATATATTGTTTTTTTTCGGTGGTTCGGTTCTCGTGGATTATCTCACCGGAACCTTTGCGGGATAGATTATTACACATTTACGTAATCTGATAAATTTTAGTTTAATTAACATTTATTTGAAATTATATTGACCTAACCAACAACAACTAAACTGTTTTAAGCAAATTATAAACAATGACATATTCCACTAATTATGTTTTCAAATTGTATGGCTTTCTATCAACAATGAAACTAATTTAGCAATAATTTTAATCGAACAACAGCCCAAAACATGCCCGAACAGAAAAGCTTAATGTTTCAAATATTAAACTATTTTTAGTTAGACTATGCCAATTTGCAGCAATTAGCGTTCGAATGTCGTGATTGTGTGACAATATTATGTTTGGAGCAACTATTTATTTTATACAAGCTTAGTACAAGCTCGGATTATGAAAAGTTTGGATGTGTATCCAAACTTTCCCATTTATAATATTAGATACTAACGCAATAGTACGTCTAATGCCGTAGTACACCTACGTACGTTCAATTACATACATAGCTTACATGCCGTCGCAGGCATTCTTATTTGATAGCGATGTGTAAGTATTACCTATCTTTGCAGATACAATTAATGACACGTAAATTTCGTAACTATAGGTATAATTAGTGACATTTAAACGAAGTATCAACGACCATAAAGGTCATCAAAGTAATGGCTCCAACATCAGTCATAACCTTTCGTCCTGATCAAAGTTTCGCGTCGCGGGATTCAGTGGAAAACAAATTTACTTATTCAGGGGTCTGAACCTCCTGAGAGGTCCGATCGGTTTAAATACGATATGAGCATCAACGCGCGGTTGCATGTAATTGAGCGAATCTGAATGGTTTGTGAACACATGTTTATTTTATTATAATCCCCGTAACCTTATTTAGTTTTGATTTTTGAATATGAAAATGGCTCGGAAAGAAAACTGTGTTGAAATATGAGTGGCGAAATGAAATATAAGATCTTAAGACAAAGTTCAAGGAATCCTTATTCTAAAACTACTACAAAAAGTTCTAAAGCTCAGCTTCAAAAGCTCGCATGCTTCTACCTCCGCTAGTTTACCAGTTAGAGAAAAAGTAAAAAGTGCAAACACAACTAAATCGTTCGACAATACACTACGTTTCCACCGACGATCCCAGGAAAAATAACTCACTGCTGCATTTGCCTTTAAAGATTGCGGAACAAATGATGCGAGCGTTCTCGACTTCGAGACTTTACCCGCGTTCTCGAGTTTCGAGCACCTTTCGAGTTACTTTTAAAAAAGGAAAACTTTACAATGAAAGATGTCGGTCTTGTTTCATGATTCGAATGCTATTTTATGTTTGAATTGAATCTTCATAAAAGTTTTATACGGGGCAGTTGCTGCTAAAACAAAAATCTCAAACACTATCTGATCGTTTCAAACTGTTTGTTTGTCAATTGACTTAAATACTGCTGAGGTCAGAAATGCACTTACACTAACCAAAGTGAAGGAGTCTTAACTTTCTTAATCTAATGACAGTATAGATTAAACCAGACGAGGACTAATAACCTTCTCCAACAAAGAAGCTAAGACACTTAAGCTTTGCAAGAGTAGTACTGAAGTTTTGAACCTGGACTGTAACCTTGATAATTGTGAAATAAGACTATGATTGTGTTAAAGATCAGTTATAGGTCTTCTTAGGTCAATATAATGTATTGACCTAAGAAGCTCCTATGTAATGAAAGGCAAAACATTAAATTGCAAATCTTTAACACGATCATATTCAAAAAACGTGAGCCTACAAAAAACAAAGAAACCCATTACTTAACCATCAAGGAGAGAAATCGCTCGAAACTGAACCCTTCTTAAATTCTCTTCTTCTTAAATTTTATCGCTGCTTTCGAACGTCTCCCAAAATCTAAATGGACCTAGGGCTCGATTATTTCCATTCACTAAATGCTAACAAAAATCCATCTTAGTTCTTTTTCTTTGGCGCGGGTCATGAATCATTCTGCCTCTGACCATTCCATTGAGTAGTGCGTTTGAGACAAGACAAATATCCTACTTGTGCCATTAATCCTTCTAATCTTGACAGAAAACCTCCGGAGAATTATATAGACGGCGGTGTGAAGGTATTTATCAAATCTTGGGCAGCTACACTGATTCGAGATGTTTGCTTAATGATATTATGACGATGTTGTTATTGTTCTTTCGTGATAAAATTGCGAAGGAAAGTTGTTTATTTTATACATAAAGTACATACAATATAAACACGTACAGAAAAGACAACGAAACAGTTACAGTAAAGCTACGGCTTATTTCGTTAGAAATGTATAAATTACATTTTTCTAGATATAACAAAAAAAAACAATTTGCAAAATGGACTAAATAATCTTCATAAGCGAAAGTGGCCGTAGTCCTCGAACTAACCACTTTCTGTATCTTGGTGGCCCAGGATTCAGAAAAGGCAGATTGAATGTTCTTTGTGACACAGGATACAGCATAATTTTACAAATGGTATAACACAATCAATAGAAATGAAACATTCAAAATAATAATAAATACATGTCAAACAATAAATAAAAGTATGTCGCATCAGGGCTGGCCGATAGATGCAAACCATCGGGAAGTCAGGATGTATTCCCTTAGGTTAAGACATCGTGTATGGGCAGGTCGGTGGGTACAGTCGTGCAAATGAAATAACATAAATTATTCGATACACTGGGTTTATTTAAATAGTTCACAGTTACAATCTTGCTCACTAATATTACTGATCGATACCGATTCTACAACGTCTTCGCTCTAGGGCGGTCAGTACTCAACTCTTATATACTGTGTCCCCACCACACAGGTCGTTAGAGGAAGCGCGCCACAGCGTAGTTGTTCTTGATTTGCCGACAGGTGGCGTGCTCGTGATTTGTTTTGACGTCCGTACTATTGACTAAACCCGACACGGCCATCCTGCGATACAGGCGTCCTCGTCTGTTCCTCATTGTCAGGTTTTAACAGTGTATCGAATCATGTGGAAATCCTCAATGGATGTCCTCAGCCCTTGGGGAAAGCTGAGGGGTCTGTCAGACTCTTACTGACTAAAACCACATGGTGTTCTCTAGGCCGTAATTCCTATTGAGAGGCGAGCGTGGAACACAGCACGTCGCCTTCTCTGGCCTCTCTCAGGTGACAGACTCCCTAAATCTATCACCCGCAGGCATTATCTTCTTGTCCTTGCTCCATGCCATCTCATGTCGTGTTGCGCTACACGTTCTTAGTCCACTCCGTTCTACCAGTCTCCCATCATACAAGGGAAGTTTTCTGAAACACACAAAATCTCCACACAGTATTCGCTCGTCCAATCCTGACTCATACTCTAGGTGAGTGAGGAAACATTTTGCATAGTTACATATCGAAAGGATCACTGGTCTAGGTATTTCTTTACAACAGAAAACCCCTACAGTTACAATCAAGCTGGTCTAAATCGTCACCCACCAATGCAGGTGAGATTCCTGCAGCACCTCTAAAGGATCACTGGTCTAGGTATTTCTTTACAACAGAAAACCCCTACAGTTACAATCAAGCTGGTCTGAATCGTCACCCACTAAAGCAGGTGAAACTCCTACAGCGCAGTTACAGTCAAGCTGGTCTGAATCGTCACCCACTAAAGCAGGTGAGACTCCTACAGCGCAGTTACAGTCAAGCTGGTCTGAATCGTCACCCACTAAAGCAGGTGAGACTCCTACAGCGCAGTTACAGTCAAGCTGGTCTGAATCGTCACCCACTAAAGCAGGTGAGACTCCTACAGCGCAGTTACAGTCAAGCTGGTCTGAATCGTCACCCACTAAAGCAGGTGAGACTCCTACAGCGCAGTTACAGTCAAGCTGGTCTGAATCGTCACCCACTAAAGCAGGTGAGACTCCTACAGCGCAGTTACAGTCAAGCTGGTCTGAATCGTCACCCACTAAAGCAGGTGAGACTCCTACAGCACAGTTACAGTCAAGCTGGTCTGAATCGTCACCCACTAAAGCAGGTGAGACTCCTACAGCGCAGTTACAGTCAAGCTGGTCTGAATCGTCACCCACTAAAGCAGGTGAGACTCCTACAGCACAGTTACAGTCAAGCTGGTCTGAATCGTCACCCACTAAAGCAGGTGAGACTCCTACAGCGCATCACAGATCAACACCCACAACAGCAGGAGTGATCTTGACATCCCATTTACAAAAATGATCATCTTCCACAAAAGTAGAAAAGACCACATACTAATTGATCATTCCAAAGATTCTATTATAGCTTCGGAATTATCTACACTTAAGGTGCGAGAGCTTATGGAAAATGTTTCCTCTGACTCCAAGGGCGCATTATTAATTACAGGTACAAAAGACATACCGAACTCATCATCTGTCGTCACGGTCCATTCATCATCATCATCACCATCATTTTCGCAAATTTCCAAATAACCTTCTTGCCCTTTAGGTACTTACTTAAATTTTACTACCCTTAAATTTTTATTAGCAATTTTATAAATTCTGATAATCAAAATTAGAATACCAAAATTATTTAAATTTTCGTAATGAGGGCTTGACGATTCGAACGTCATCAACATTAACATGGTGACCTCACCTCTGGCGTGACTATGTGAGTTTACCTTCTTTCAACGTCATAATTCAAAATGAACCTTCTGCAAGGTCTCTAACATAAACATGAACATTCACACCAGACATAGTGTCACACAGACTTACAGGTGCCATACAGGCCTTCAGTTGACACACAGGCTCACAGTTGCCACACAGGTCAACAGCTGCCACACAACGCTCGGCTACTCCTGATCAAAATAGATCATTGGGTTCGTGAAAATAGGGAAATTTTAGAACTACTCTTTAACTGAATCATTACCCTGGGCCATGTACCACAAATCGATCCAAACCAACTTTAAAAATTCTGCTGCTGCAAAAACTGTCAAGCTTAAAGAAACCCTCGAGTAAAATCTTCAACGCCACGGCCCTCCAGCCGACCAGCAATTGTATTGCTCTCACAACGGTCTCTAGATCCCGACCTCCACCAGAATCCACTGGTACGGTCAATCATAATATATTCGATAGACTGAATTACTAGACACTTTAAGCTTGCTCATCATCATCAAAATTCCTTTAACATCAACATCGACTGGTACATGACCCGTTGGCATCTTCCCTAACCTACCGCGTGCATACTTGTAGGTCCTAAGCATTCCTATTTAAAGCTTTCATTGTATAACTATCACTGTCCTGTCATAATAACCTATCGCGGACTTAATAAAGGGCCCATTTAGTTTTCACACTAGAGTTGCCCACACAACACTATTGATTAGAAAAAGATTCGACGATCAACAACTAAATAAAGTAATTTTAACATTTCCGTTAATCTTTACCATAATTCAAAGGCAATGCATACTCAACGACACCTCTTCGTAGACCCATCGCCACATGTTACTCATGAGGGGCGGTCCAGAATTTGTCGCATGAGTAGACATGTTAATCAGATTTGGTTTCACTACCACTGTTATCAACTATGATGTCTAATACTCAAGGAACTTGGTGATCGAGGATCCTTCCCAAAAGATTCGCACTTTTTACTCAAAGATTTACATACCGACTGCTAACAAAAGGGAAACAACTAACCCTGATAATATTAAGGAGCTTCACGAATTAATTTGGATCAAAATCTTTAAAATTAAATATCAACAGTAACCATTTACTATCGCTCACTACCTCAGTTTTTATGTAAGGAAAACGATCGCGAGATCTACTGCTATCCTAATGTTACTTTGAAAGTAAGCAAGTGAATTCAGATCTGAAGACGGTGGTCGTAAATCGTGACGCAACATAAGATTTGTTCTGAATACACGTAAATGACCAGTACCGTTACTAACTCGATACAATTGCGATGGCCCTACGTCATTACTAACTGGCTTTGTTACTGAAAATCTCCTTCTTATGGGATATCTCATCCTAAAGTTCGTATTGAACCAAAACTTGAAACTATACTGCCAATAGGAAACTCATTACCTAACTAATTGCTTTTTACAAGTGTGTCTTAATTACCTAGTGATAGTGCTAGATATAACCACTACCAATTCGGTGATCAAACATGAACACTTAAAACTCGAAATAGCATCTCTTCAGAAGAGAACTTTCCACCTCACTATCGAAATAACATGGAAGCGACTCACCGAGTATTCCATTTCAAACTTGCGCGCTCCCAACCTCAAACTGCTAGTCTGCCGTTCCTCCTAAACTCTCAGATGTTGACAGGTCAGCCTTCGCATACAGCATCTGAACTGCTAGCAGCAGCAGAGGCTCCACTGCGATACAATATGGTATCTGAAACATGAAAAACACTACGAGAGTACTTGTTTACACGGTTATCTTAACCATACACAGCTTTGATGGAAATTAACCGGTGTAGTAACCTAAACCGGCACGGCAAAATGGGTAACCTAAATAATAACCCTTCAACAACACCCAACTTGACCATCGATAACTAACATGAAATTATAACCTAACACGGGCCACCCCGACGATCCATTGACCGCCACAAAACCAGAATTTTGAATAATTGAACACTCTTGGCCATAGTCAATAACAAAATGAAAACGACTCACCAGATTGGCTTAAAGATCCATGTGTATGGATCTTTCCACACGTCCACACGCTCCTCCTTGACCTGTCCAGCTCCTTGGTTGTTGCTAGCTTCCTTGCTGCTCCGCTCTAGACTGTTTTTTTTTTTATTCTAGACTGAGGGTAGTCGCAGAAACGAACCACTACCGTTTTTTTTTTCTCAACTGACACCGCATTTTTTTTGCAAGAATGTAACCGCCATTTTCACTAGCATTGTTTTTACGTGTGATCTCATTAGCACGACCGAATCCCACTTCTGATGTCGCATCATGGCTGGCCGATAGATGCAAACCATCGGGAAGTCAGGATGTATTCCCTTAGGTTAAGACATCGTGTATGGGCAGGTCGGTGGGTACAGTCGTGCAAATGAAATAACATAAATTATTCGATACACTGGGTTTATTTAAATAGTTCACAGTTACAATCTTGCTCACTAATATTACTGATCGATACCGATTCTACAACGTCTTCGCTCTAGGGCGGTCAGTACTCAACTCTTATATACTGTGTCCCCACCACACAGGTCGTTAGAGGAAGCGCGCCACAGCGTAGTTGTTCTTGATTTGCCGACAGGTGGCGTGCTCGTGATTTGTTTTGACGTCCGTACTATTGACTAAACCCGACAAGTACATTAAAAATATGTTAAGTTATTATCTATGTTCTTTTACATTTTTTTTTTTAAATACGGTGCCCCGCACTAGGAATTTCTTCCTGTATCGTGGGTGCGTTTATAAACATATAAACTCACATACACAACACCCAGAACCGGAACAACTAATTGTAGGTCATACAAATATTTGTTCCGTGCGGGTATCGAACCCGCGACACGCAGCGCAGCAGTCAATCGCTCAACCACTGCGCTAACCGTGCGCCCGACTAGCGCAGTGGTTGAGCGATTGACTGCTGCCGCTAACCGTGCGCCCGACTAGCGCCCTGTTATATGAATACATACGTCACAACATAGATAAAAATTAAAAACACAAATCAGATAACAAACATTAGGATAATACCTATTATTTTTTATCTGAATTGTGTTAAAAGCCAAACTTAAATTAAAATTAAAATCAACATTTATTTGCAAGTTGACAGTCAGATCATTCAGTCAAACATAGAAGCAAGTGGAAGGGTGAGGAGAGGGTGTAGAGTTATGGTGTGTTATGCCTTCAAGATCTGAGTGTCTGAGTTCAGATGCTGGTAAGATAAATTCTGCGTCCTCATACGTCAGGTATTTCAACTATCTCTTTACGACAGTCTTTATATGGACATTATGAAGAATCAGATCAGGCAGTAACTATTCAATTGCAGAGTAAAATCTTTTCATAGTGAGAATTATTACAATGCTTGGCTATTTTATTATTTTCATTGGAAAAGGCTTACTTCATGTTTTTATATATTGAATTCACAATGTGCTGCTTAATCTTATCACTATTTTTATGTCCAGTCTTCAGTTTATTCCACAGCAATGCAATTTATCCCTATTAAGTAAATAAAACGGTTTAAAATTGTTTTGATGAATAACGAAAAGTTAAGTTCTTATATAAATGTCAGAAAAACAACGTGAACCATTCGCAGCGTTTTTCAAAATGCCTCTCTATATTTTTAGATATTTTCCATCGTCGCCCTTTTGCTCGCAAATCGAATTGTGTTCGTTCATGTTTATTCATCGATTCGAGATGTAGTAAGCCTTACAAGTTAAAAAAAAATTTTCGCTCGGTACATAAACATTTGTGCAGACAATGTTTTATTTAGTCAGATGATTTCATAAGGCCTTATTTTTAACAGTACTTCTTCGCTTTTTCTGTAGTAGGTACTTATCCTAGGACGTTTTGTGTTCAGATTTATAGATTGAAGTAGGTAGAGTCTTGTGTGATAACTGTATTTAGTAGTTGCTGCTAGGTATTCTAAAGTTTTTCAGAACCTATGATGACTTGTATGTCCAGGTGATGTTAGAATGGAAAACTATTTTAAAAACTACTAGATTAATAAAAAAAATTGGACAATAATTAAGACAAGTAAACATAATGTGATAATAATACAATGGTTGAAATATCGTGTGACGTCACGGTATGCTACACTTAATACTGACAAAGTGACGTCACAAGCCCCCCACTCCTGAACTTTGATGCGCTTTATCTTTGTCAATTTTTGTTGATTTGATAAAGCAAAAAATACGAGTACAATATTATTTGATAATCTCACTGACGGACTAAATAGAATAATCGTTTTTGCACTCAGGCAACATCCCTAATAGGGACCCATATCAATCAATCTAGGTAGATCCAAACATAGTTGGGAGAAAGCTAGGCATGGTTTTTCCCAACTATGTTCGGGTCATCTCCAGTTTAACCGGATTCCGCAGAAAACTAGTATTTTACGTGGAGCGACTGCCTATCTGACCTCCCAGTTCCTGGGTAACATGGTATCCCTTGGCAAGACTGGTGTCCGATTTTGTGGCTTCTGACTATCCTAACGACTATCAAAGGTTTTGAAATTACAGCCAGGACCAACAGCTTGACGTGTGGTCCGAGGCGCGGACAAGTCTCAATTCATAATGAATGGTCACCCATCCACGGAGCGACCCGTGCAAGCATTGCTTAACCTTGAAGAACGATACATACTGCATATTTCTAAGTCTCGAGCTCCTCTACAAAGCTACGCTACAAGATTTTAACATGACTCAAATCCAATCTAAATAACAGATTTAACAATAAATATTCTTCGTATAAATGTCAGAGCAACATTAAGTGATACCATTTACTACCATTGGGTATAATAAATCTTCTTTGCAGGAAATAAACAGTTGAGTATATGAATACTGAAAATCGTATATACTGAATACATTGTAATAGAACTAGTGTTTAGCTACGTAGTAAACTGCGTAAATTGAATATTTCATGGACTTTGTCATTTATATTAAGGTTTTGTAACTAGACATCGGCTTGGTTTTACTTGCATCCTGGTGAACACGTTCGCTGCCAAGGACTCGACTCGCGCAAGACAAAATGGAATTTTAATTGTTTCAGTAATTACGGCAGCAAACATGTTAAACCACTTCTATAAAAGGATCTAACCTATAACTATATGTGACAAAGTGACATTCGATAGGGATTATCCGAATGCCACAATGTAAGAGATGACCACCATGATATTTAGATGTCAAACCTATTATTTATTTGTTTCATATTTTGACAGTCGCTATTGCTGATAGATATAGTTTGTCTAGAGGCCTCAGTTCTGGCAAGTTTTGGTCTGAGGCTCTAGACAAGTGGTATTCGATGTCAGCGAAGGCGATAGTTCCAATGTCAAAAACTAATGGATTGATCACGTGATTTTTCGACATCGCTCGTCAATCCCATACAATTTTGCCTTTATGACAATCGCTATTGCCACGCTTTCGATGATAAAATGTCACTTGTCTAGGGCCTCTTTTCACCCGTTAAAGCGTGATAAGTAACAATATTTTGGGATTTTTATTATAGACTAGCTTATGCCAGCGGCTTCGATCGCATGAATGTCGAAAATTATCCCAAGGGAACATATTCCCGGGGGAACATATCCTATGTGCCATTCCAAACTATAATCTGTCTCTATGACAAATTTCATCCAGATCCGTCCAGCCGTTTTAGCGTGAAGAAGTAAAAAACATACAAACACACACTCGCAAACTTTCGCCTTTATAATATTATATATATTTATATATAGTGTGATAGGTGGGAGCATGTTTGCGTAGAGTTAAATTAAATAATTATAATATTCATTTATAATTAAATATTAATTTAAAGACGAGACTACCGGGAAAAAGACTCCGGCAGGAAAGTCCACTCCTTAGCTGTAGGTACAGACAATTTCAAAACAGTTAAAAAAATTGACTGTAACCAACTATCACAGTGACTACATAACATGTTGTAACAACTCATTACCATACTAGACCAAAAAACACTATCCTACAAAACGTATTACAAAAAAAGTACAAACAAAACATGAAAACAGACCTTTCTTTTGTTATTAGAGACATTTATGTGTGCCCTATTATGTAGATGTGCTCCTTATGCATGCACATTGGTAATGAGATCCCCACTATCGCAAATAGAAGGCATGGCGTAATTTCACTTGGAACTTGGACAAATAAAATTCCTATTCTTTTACTGCGGGCATGCCTTTTTATTCGTTGGCGAAGTCTGAGGTATTAATGTGATGTTTAAAATAAAACTGGGTTCAAGATAGAAATATTTATTTGGGGCGGTAGACTTAGGCGACTTTTGAAATAGAGATTTATAAAGAGAGGTGTGATAAGCTAAAAGGTCACCTTTGCTCAGACTGCCAGTGTCTTCCGCCGCGTGAAAGTGTTTTATCATCCCAAGGGTTGTTTTTTAAAGTTTGTTTTATACCGGGATAAAAAGTAGCCAATGTGCTGATCCAGACTATAAATAATCTATCTCTGTGTCAAATTTCATCCAGACCCGTTCAGCCATTCTGGCGTGATTGAGTAACAAACATATATCCACACACATATCCATCCAAACATTTATAATAATTATTATAGTAAGAATAATATAAGTAAGAAGTAAGATGAGTATAACCGGCAGCCGAAGATTGAAAATCTGACAATCCAACAATTATATCATTGTGTGCTATGTCAGTGAGTGAGCAGCGGTGGCCCAGTGGAGCAGTGGTGGCCCAGTGGTATCGGCCGCGACTTACGCGCTTTACTTTACTTTGTGTAAATTATTTCATCACCACTACTCTCAAAACGGTGAAGGAAAACATCGTGAGGAAACCGGCATGTCCCAGAACCAAAAATTCGAAGACATGTGACATCCACCAACCCGCACTGAACCCGCGTGGTGGATTACGGCCCATTCCCTCTCACAGAGAGGAGGCCTGTGTCCCAGCAGTGGAAACATTGAATAAAAAAAAAAAAAAAAATTATTGACACAAAATACAGGTATAACATACTTATTTGAAGCCCTGGCTCCTGTGCTAGGTATTAACCTGTGTTACAGGAGCCAGATGCTATGTCAAACAGCAATATGAAAGTTATGTAATTTTTGACAATGTCGCAGTATCTGTTATAATGTACAATATTTAATCGGGCTCACGATTGAATATACAAAAGAGATAATGAAACAAAACTTTACAATGCCATCTGTCAAGCATAACCATTATACAATAACTATATTGTAATATTGTTATACACCACGTACTTTTGCACTAAGCTTTTCCACGAAACTCGAACCCCACTCATTGTTAAAATGTTCTCGTCAAAGTGACCCTAAAGTTGCCCTTACCTGCACCTTCCATTAACACAGAGTAATTAATTCGCGTCGCAGGCCTAGCTACGGAAGTGTAGTGCAGTGTTTACACTTCCTGTCATCGAGCAAGCCAGTGTAGCAACTAATTTCATTAGACTTTGGATTAGGGCACACGTCACATGGAAGGCAGAGCGACGGCGATAAATAACGTGTCTAAACAAAATCAAACAAAACTGGTTTTCGAATAAATTTACCTTAATAATATGCGAATATTTTTGGAACTTTTGGAAGAAATGAGTGAGAGTAGCTATAGACAAAACTAGAGGGCCAGTTTCTGAATATTTGTAGTTAAGAACGTGCATGCGTGCACATTCTTTAATGCCAAAGATTGACAGATTTTCAGTTTTAAGCAGAGTTTAATATTGAACATCAAATTGTTAATTTAGAAATCGGGCGATAGATACTAGAATCAGAGTCCAAGGCAAAATTTTATTTCAATTAGATCATTAAAAGGAATGTAATTTGAGTATATTTGTAAGTGATTCTAGTTATCTACTCTGGAAGCTAATTTCGCATAGAAAAGAAATAAATTCGTGTTCACAAAACTCTCTTCATATTACCAAACAGCGACATCTATTGCATCAAATCGCTGTCAATAAAGTGTTCGTCTTCTTGACAGAAGCAATAATTCAATACATAATACTAAGTTATAACTTAAGTGAGTGTCGGAAATCAGTTAGCCGATCGTCAAAACATTTAATTTATTTTAACTATTAAATGCCCAATGCTTTACGTAATTGATGCTTTTCACAGAAGCAATTTTATTTAATTAAATAAATATAAGCTTTCGCAGAAAACCGACCTTGACAAAGGCAAAAGGCTTGCTTGGCATAACAGTATCGAATATCCAATTCGGGAGAGATACAAATTCGATACTGGTATAATATAGCACAAAGTGATGCAATTAAGATTTTATTAATTGGCATACGACTCTGGTTTCGACTTTGCCTGGAATCCGCAGTGATTTCAGTTTCTTTTAGTCTTTGTCCGAATTCCTCGGTTCTGGCTCTACTCGTAGCTGATACCTTTTCGGTGCTATGTTTGCTTCTCAAAAATATCGCTTCGCATTCGGTGAGGCTTTAGGTTTTAATTGAATCCCAGTTCATTATAAATTCTGTATTACTGTGGTTCTTGGTACATACAAACTTGGTCAGTTAAGTTTCGATCTTAGTGAATATTCATCGCTTATTAATAATGTAGTTGTATTCACAATAAAGGATAGCAGATTGAGTAAATAAGTACGATAACTCTGTGAATGATAATGTGTATCTGTTTGCAATACACAAATATTGTAATTAAATGCGAGCATTTAACAGGGAGCGACTGCCTATCTGAACTTCACAAACTGATTTACACAATACCCCTTGGCGAGACTGGTGTCAGATTTTCTGTAACTACTGTCAAAGACCTCATTTACAAAAATAGTTATTAAATAAATGAAAAACCGAAATCTTAAGAAGCGAACTAAAAAGATGTAAACAAGAAGAAAATACTGCGGTGCAGTCGGAGAATACTTAATTGTTTACGAGCTGGCTGACCAAAACTATGTTTCCTCCGATTGCACAGCATGATCTCCATCTTGTTTACATATTTTTCGCTCGCTTCTTAAGCAGTCGGGTTTTTTGATTTTATGAACTATTTTTTATTTACAACTTTTTAATTATCATTAATTTACGAATTACCCTTAAACATATAAGTGGTATAAGTTTCTGTAATCACCTCTAAAACTCTTTATTTTGATACCACCTGGATGGGACTGCAAGGATAAAAATTGAGACTTTTCAATATGGCGCCTAATATCAGCCAAATTTGTTTTATTAACGTTACTTATCTAAAAACACTTAGGTGGTCAAAAACAATCTAACGATGTCTTAATTATGTAAATCCATCCAGTGGTTTGCAAGATATGAAGTAATAAAAAATATTACATTATTAAAACATACGCGACAAAAACATAACCCCTTCCTTGTAATCGGGTAAATATTTATTGCGAAAATAGGTGTACAGGTAACACTTTTTTTTGATTAACTTCTCAACTTGCATTCATAAAAACCAAATCAAACAGCGTCCTATAAACCAAAATTTTTACCGGCCTACACCATAAATTGAACTAAAACTCTCCGCGGACTTTGTTTACTCTCCAGCACACTCAGGTGGATCGTAAGCCTATCAGGAGTGGTTCAGTGATGATGTTTACACTTCCCGTCATCAGCCGGCCGAGTGGCCAGGCAATCCAATTAGACGGCCGATTAATCGGGCATCGTCAATCCAAAATGGGTTTTGTAACTATAGGTTACGAATAGACGATATTTTGTGTTGCATGATTATTTTGTGGCGATGATGTTATAAGCAAGCGATGCTTTTGCTAAGTTATAACAGCCGCTCGGGTCAATTTTCGAGTTTCTGCAACGCTTACCGAGGTCGACCTGTGGATGGGTGCCCGTATCACATACATCGTCGTTTTGTGACTAGCAAACACTTTTATTTATTTTATAAAAAATGTACACACAGTAAAATAGTTCATAGATCTTACATATTACTCAATCACGCCAGAACAGCTAAACGGGTTTGGAAGAAATTTAACACAGAGATAGATTATAGTCTGGAATAGCACATAGGAAACCGCCCATTATATACTTAACTGTATACATGTTTGTCCTGTAATTTTTAAGTGGTGTACAATAAAGTATAATATAATAAATAAATGGGTTACTTTTTATCCCTGTGTATGTTTCCTTAGGAAACATTTATCACCCGAACGAAGCCGCTGGCAGAAGTTAGTAATAGATAAAGACATATATACATAATGACAACGGTACTGCTAATTTCTTTAGAAATTCCTACCAGCAGACCTGCGCTTTTTCTTTTTTCTTTTTTTTTAAGCACGCACGCAGCACACCTAAACAGCACAACACATTAAGCCGTTAATACCTTTGTAGATCTTTGACCGTAGTTACGCTGGTCAGATACCATAAAACCTGACAACAATCTTGCCAAGGGCTATTGTGTTACCTAGTTATTGGGTTGCGGAGGTTACATAGGCAGTCTCTCCATGTATACTGGTATTAACATATCATTATTATTAACATATCATTATTATTAACATAGTTGGGAAAGGTTAGGCAGATAACTCATAAGGCAAAGCAGCTTGCCTTTTTTGAAAATTCCTGAAAACAGTAAAGTTTTTCATGTCAGTAAGGCGATTTGTTTAAAAGGAATCTCTATGAGATTTTCCTGGTGTCAGTTTGAATTTTGATTTAGTTGATTGATTGAATCAGATAAAATTATTACTGCTAAAGGAAAATATCGTGTTGCCAATATATTTGCAAATGAATACAACACTAACATTTTTCGGTTCTTAAAGTTTATATAATAATTCTGGGATGCATGAATCAGTGAAAAAGGAACCTACACATAAGTAATAGTTATTCTATTCTAATAATATGCTATTCTTAATGACTTTAAAATTAATTATATTGTTCAAATTGTACAATTTGAACAATATGATATGATATATATGATATTTGATATGGAGAAATAAATTATATTTAATAATATAACTTTTTATTAACTTATGTAATTCGTCAACAGACTTGTAAAAACTTATTAGAAAATATCGCCGAGAGTAAATAAGGTCAGAGTTAAGTGAACTACTTATTCTAATGATATCTCTAGGTACAATATTATCTACTAGATTTTTGTATAAACAATGATACCTTATTCATCTACACATTAATTGTCCCATAAAACTTATTTAGAGGATGGTATTAAAATTATTATACAAGTTACTATTATTTATGTCATCAAATGTATGCAAACTAATTTAATAAAAGGTAAAGTAAATCGAATTTGGAGACCCCTAGTAGCTTTTGTCTGTGGATTTCTTTATCGTTGTATTAGAATTTTTACCCGATGTGTTTGGTTTGGGTTTCAATTAACTCTGATCATCGGCCAATGTTTGTTGTATCAATCATCTGTTTGGCGAGACTGATGTTAATTTACATCGTCTTGAAAAATAATGTTCTATTTGCGTATTACTAGTTTGCCGTCGATCCCTCATATGTTATACCTAACACAAAATTTTACAGAAAGGTTTACCTTTACCGACTCAACTTGTCTAAAAGTACATCATATTTAATATTGCGTACAACATGCTTCATTAATGAATAAAATGCCCACAGCATCTTTATGATCTTCCAAACTCACGGGGATTGCGTAAGACTTTGTTTTACGGGATCCGAGCATTCTCGGAGTTTACGATACCGTACCCTTGACCGAAATTACCCGATACAAAAAGCTTTATGTCCAGTTTGATGCAAGCCACCTGTTTGTAAAACACAAATATGATTTTGCAACGGCACGATAGCCAACCATTGTATTTTAGGTCCCGCATTGTTTAACTAATCTAGTTTGATTAACGCTTCTGTTTGTTGTTTCAGGCAGTCCGCCGATGTAAACACAAAGTCGAAATGAGATGAGTATGCGTGTGGCGTGGGCCAGGTGGTACTGGATCGTTATACTCACCACGTGCGCCGCGAGGACCGCCAGCGACTGGCTCGATTGCGCCCACATCTCCACCTGCAAGTGCAAATGGTCCTCCGGCAAGAAGACCGCCTCATGTGCCTCCGGAGACCTGCGCCGCCCGCCAGCCCTCTCGTCTGACATACAGGTGCTCGACCTGCACGACAACCCACTCAGGAACCTACCACAGGAAGTTTTCGCCAGCATTGGCCTCCTCAACTTACAACGACTAAACCTCCGAGCGACCAGCCTCAGGTCAATACATCCTGATGCATTCTTAGAATTAAGGATATTAATAGAAGTCGATTTAGGAGACAACGATCTGTCCCATCTCCCGAGGGACATATTCAGAGGCAACGAAAGATTACGACTAGTTGTGCTTAGCAACAATCCTTTGACCACGCTCATAGCGGATCAGTTCCCACCGCTACCGCATTTGCGAATGCTATTGTTAGACGGATGCAGATTAAGGTCGATACATACAAATGCTTTGAGGAATTTAAAATCCTTAGAGACCATCGATTTACGTAGGAACCAGCTTACATTCCTTCGCTTGATCACGTTTTCTTTGCCTGCATTGAAGACGGTGTCCTTGTCTGGTAATCCGTGGAGATGTGATTGTAGGCTAAGAGAATTTAAGGACTGGTTTCTGGAGAGCAAATTGGGTACAGAGGATTTGCTTTGTGTAGAACCTTCGACGCAAGCAGGAAACAAGTGGCGACACGTTTCAGGTGAGAGCATGTCGTGTCCGCCCGAAATAAAATCAAGTACTTTAGTCGTCAGAGCCGAAATTGGATTACCTACTTCGTTCGGATGCTGGGTGCATGGAGTACCGAAACCTAAAGTGACGTGGCTTTTCGATGGTGTCGATGTACATAACAGTTCCGTGGATTGCGATATGGAAGAGACAGAGACGAGTGTCGAAGACGACTCGGAAGATAGAGTGCCGGGTAGTGTAAGATGGGTCAACGTGACCCTTTTAAATGTGACGTCAAGCGCGGCCGGGGAATGGACGTGCGTAGCTAAAAGTGTGGCGGGCGAGGCGAGGGCTATTATAAGTCTTGTTCTACCGAGGTCACAGACAGCGACAGCGCGCACGGCACCTGGGATTCCACATTTACTAGGCATTGTGTTTGGAGCGTTGGGCATTCTAGCTACTCTTGGCTTTATTGGGGCAGTAGCCTGCTGGCATCTAAGGAGACGTACAGTTCCACCGAGTAGAAGTTTCACTGACCAAGAGAAACGACTGATAGATGCATCCGTTGTCGTTAGTTGTGACCGATCCATTGGTGATATGGCCTCACCGTGTGATTTTGAAATGACAGAACGAATGTCAGATGAACCTCCCAGAGGTTGCGGCTTCGATCCTGTTCACATAACTATAGAAGGTACACCGGGTGCGTTTCCGCCACCACCCGCAGAATTTGCGGTACCTGTTCCATACGGTAACATATTCATATCTGTCCAAGTAGCGGGCCGCGGAGAGCCTGCGAAGTATCCTGATCTATTGAGTGGTGGTGCTACACTGCCTCGACGGAATAGAACATGTTGCGCTGCCGCTCCAGCGTACGATAACATGGGTCCCAGAGTGACAGCTACAGGCAGCTCCACCTGGTCCTTGCCAGGAGCCAGCACGGAAAATATAGAAGTGTCAGAGACACCTGTGCTTACCTTACCGCCACCACCACCCGAGTTTGTCTCCCTTTAGCCCAGGCCTCTGGTACTGGACGCCTCAGCGCTGAGGTGACCTGGTACCCTAAAACTCGCCGTCAATTAGACTATTCCCCAATTTTATTGTACATTATGATAATTTCAAAGTGATTATTAATTTAAATGTAAATAGTTATTACGCTAAGAAATAGACGATGTGTGACATCTGTGAGGTAAATACGTAAGATTGTTATCAATATTAATATTGTAATATTGCATTTAAAGTGAACTTGTTGATACGTTGGGTGATGAAACGTGAGCGATTAGTCTACCTGATTTGTTCCTTAGACATTCTTTTTATGTATTTCGAGTAAGCGTCTTCCTATGCGCTGGAATATATGGATAGATTTTTTCAGCCATATTTGACTGAAAATGATTCGGTTATAACATAAGTTTTCCAGCATAGCAATTCCATACCACTTTCATAAAAATATGAATTATAGAGAAATAAATTCAAGAGTGAGAAGTATTTTTATGGTGAAACAACTGCTCTTCCCAATTTTTTTTTCATTTCGTTATAAAAATTCAAAACAGTAAATATATTCCAACATTTTTAGTCTCATTGGATTAAAAATTCCATGTCAGCATTGTTGTATCCAGTTTACAGTAGTATTTAAATAAATTCACCAACGTAATTCATGAAAATAAATGAGAGAAGACATTCAGTTGAAGCTTGTTTTACTGTCCGTATATTCCAGCAAAACTTTTGTAAATATAGTATTGTTTATTATACAAACTTCCCAAACATAAGACTGACCCTTTTCTCTTGTTTTTCACCTCTTTATAACTTTAACGTTAACGCTGTGTACCACCTAGTCGGCCAGAATAGCTTCTAAATATTTTTTCTTTGAAAGCAAAAATATCTAATGTAAAGGAAAATAAACCGATCAAGTGAAATGATGTCGTTTTATTAGTGTTGGCTTTATCGGAACAGTTTCTTTTATGATCCATTATCTTGGTTCATGTATGTCTTTGTTGGCTGATATTATTTGGTAGTTATTTTCTGAAGGCCTATCTTCTTGGGATTGTAACAACACGATTTTATCTTCCGGATTTCTGTTATAATCTGTGAATGAGGAAAATGTATTGGCAACATTTCTGTATTGTTCTATTGGGACTATTTTTACAGACTTAGGATTTAGGGATGAAATGATCAGCTTAGATAATGGATATTATTTATTAACACTTTTTCTACAAAATTTGAACAGTACGTACCTTTAAAACCAAATAAGTGGATAACCTTGTTTGATTTTTGTCATGGTGGTCGCAGAGCCTGACAACAACCATGGCCGTAAGCGATTATCTAGATACTTGTAAAAGGGAAAACAAATACCCCATTTTCTATGATAATAAAGTTGTGGGTACCATTCATAAAAGGAAAATCGTATTATTCTTTATCACTCGCTTATTTTTTTTTTACTTTTCAAGCACTTCTAGCTGTGAACCACAATCACTATTGAAATGGATTGGTAATTGTAGTATGGTGGTGATGACCTATAAAAAAATACCTACTACTCTTTTTCTGTGCGACATATATTGTATTGTACAGCACCCTCAGGTGGGGACCAGTTGGCCTGAATTTTACCCACACGCAGATATAAATAGACAGTAAAATGTGCACTCTACTCATAACGCAGAGAGATTAATATGCTTTTAATCCCAACATACCACACAACTACACTATAAATGGGTTCTTATTAAACTTCGTACCAACTTGTAATGTCAGGTGCAGAGTTCAGCCATGAAACTCGGCTACATAAAGAGTGGGTTAATTCTCGTTAGTGTAATACGAGCGCACTATTACACCGCTACATGATTCATACTCCCCTGTTACCCGTTTACTGTGTTTGTGGCACTTTGCAGTTATAGGGAAAGTAGATATGTTAGTTACTGTTTGCAACAAAGCCTTACGATGTATCATCTCGGAGTAAATAAAGAGTGCTTAGGTGCAAACAAACTTGAAATAGTTCTACATCTGCATCTGTTTTGTAAAATTGAGTGCATCCTCCAAGAAAGGTGGAATATCTCTTCAAATACTGGCTTTATTTGGTATTAAACTGATCAGCGTTTCCAAAATAACCACTAAACAAGATTTATAAGACTAACCACCCACAAAAGACCACTGCTAACAAAAATGTGTTTTAAAATCAAAAGCCAAGCGAGGATAAATTATTGTCAGTTGTTCCAACTACCGCTTTTAGGCATGTAAGGTTGCTGTAAGTAGTATTTCAGCACTACTAATTTATGTTTTTGGCGTATCCATATACTTACTACTGATAGTAAAGTTTCAATGACATAAAATATCTTGGGACGTTTTTGCGACTACAAATTTATGAGAATTTGATTCTCACGGAATTTTATAGGTATCTTATATACATGATTCTCAATCAATATAAAAAGTATTTTATCTAGACTGTCTTACATGTCTGAGTCCCTTGAGCATTAATCCAATCACAGTTAGATCAATTATATTTATTTTGGTATCCCAACTTGTAATAAATGAATCATTCGCTTCACACTAATCTCTCATCGGCAAAATAATATCTGTGGATTTGATGGAGACTAATTATTCCTATAACCATGTTATCATTTACTTAGTTCGTCACGTGACTTGAGTGCAAAACTTGATCCTTTCAGCAATGCAGATAGTTAAAATATTACATTAAAAAGACTACCTGCAAATAATGGACAAAACTAATTTTAGGGTCTCCGGGAATCTGAAAATCTTCATACTGTGCAACAAGACTCTTTTCCAGATTTCCTTTGAAAGACTCACCTTTGAATATGACGACATACCAACACATTTACGTACTTGGGTCACAGAAATCCATGGAGCGAGATATTAAGGGGTGGAATGCTCCCGACATTCCCTTAGGGACCAAATGTTAGCGACACGAGACTCAAGGCCGTAAGAAACAATGTTATAAAAATAATATATAGCAAATGGTATTTTGTTTTTGTTTTCATGTTTGAGGTGGAAGTGAACGGAGCAAGCTATGTAGTTGCATGAGAAAGTACGGGCACTATTACATTTGTGCAATCCTTTCTTGGCAATATATATACTAGCTGACCCCCGCGGCTTCGCTCCCGTCAAATGGCTATCTGTGTACCAACCACTACCTATCCTACCAACCCTACCTACCCTAGTACCCGCCCTGAAAAAGGAATATTTTTCCCGCTTTTGCAACATTTTTCATCTATGCTCCGCTTCTATTGGTATATAGCCTTTAACCTTCCTCGATAAATGGACTATCCAACACAAAAATATTTTTTCAATTCCAACCTGAGATTAGCGCGTACAAACAAACAAACGATTCAGCTTTATAATATTAAAACGTATATGTATAGAAATTGTTTAGAAGTAAGTAAATCTCCGGTCGTCTCCAGCTGTTCGTTATCAATTGAATAAGTGTTTACTTGTACATGTTAATGAGCTAGTTTACCATTTGTTTTTAAAAGTAGCCACATAACCTAATTGGTGGGGGTAGGACTACTCAAGATCATGCTGTCACCACCCAACCATCTTCTCTCCGGCAGTTAAGGTAAGGTAAGTTTACTTATTTACCTATTTCCTGCGAGGTTCGGTGATTCTTAATCATTTCAAGTTAGGTTCAGATTTAATACAAAGTCAGACAATTCGTTTAACTTCAACCAAAAAATCAATGTATTTGCCCAAAACATAAACAAAACGATACAAATATATCAACGGAGCACTTTTGGCCAACTCGTAAATTGTTTAATCGTTCGTTTGCTAAACAAACATTGATTACTTGGTGTAAACGCCAAAATAATTCGTTTTCTGTATTATCTGTTTGACCCATTTTAGAATTGGAGCAATCAATTTGGGTGATAAATTATATCAGGCGCATTGCTTAGGCTTGACACGCATTGCGATTTTTAGCCGCGCGAATAAAATTCGACTTTTTGTCCACGTACTGCATCTAACTAACACGCACTGCGGATAAAATTCCGCGAGATTTTTGTATCTTTCTAGCTGTTCATAAAGTTCAATATATTCGTGCGAATTTAATCCGCGCCGCGGTGCGGTGGATTCTTTGGCAAAACAAGGATTTCTTGCGTTATTTTTACCGCGCAAATTTTTTAACGCAATGCGTGCAGTGTCATACAATTCCATAGGTCGCAGAATGGGCGGCAAGAAATCGCGTGAATAAAAACCGCAGTGCATGCGAAACCTTATCTTTAAATCAAATATAGGTGCGGATGATATTTTTGTTGCAATCACACGATAAGGTTTTGTACAGCATCAAAAATACTTATGAAGCTTGTGACAAACATTGGAACATAATACAGGGTTTAGTAAAAGGAGACAAAACGGCATGCGTAATTTTTTTTATTCATTGTTGTTGTTAATAAGCACTGCACTGCATAGACTGCAATATACAGTATCTTTCAAATGCCCATTATTTACTTATCAGGCATTTGTTTCATGTAAAATACCGGTTTTCAGCTCCAGACGGATAGACTGGAAACCGATCCCAACTTAGATGGGAAAATTATTTAGAAGATAATGTCTATTATTTACTTACATCAAATTCAACAGCAGGAGATCTTGCCATACAGCGCTACTTGACATAGTTCTCTGACAATAATGAAAAATGATCTAAACTGACCAAACAGTTGTAGCAAGTATCCTTCCATGAATCTAAGTGTGATGACACTCCTAAATATCTTTTAATATTTAGGTCAAACGCCATCATTTTATTGTACTCAGTTCGTGTTTATGTTTTCATCCTTTCTTCCAAACGGGCGTTTCATTCCTCCAACCGCTATTTAAGCTTTCGAAAGCACCATCGTTTTGAAGTTACATTCGAAGTCTTAAAACCCAGCCATTCAGCGTCATTACCGGTTGCAGAAAAATTATCTCATTCCCGTTCAAAATGAGATCGTAAGCTGAAGTTCTACATAATTGAAATCATTACAGGAAAGCGGCCGTTGATTCCTCGAAATGGCCGGATTTATGGTGGTGGAAACGTAGTCCGTTTTCCTCTAGACGTATAACGGCTTGTTTTTTATAACGTACGGTACGGATGCGTTGCGTACGAATAGAGGACTTTTAAATCTCGATGTCAAAATTATGAGTTCAGACACAAAAAATACCAACCACCTCGACCAATCTAAAACATTCAGGTTATATATGATTATCGTTTACCTTATTCATTATATAGATAGACGAACGTACATAATACATATCAAAGCAGAAGCAACTCAACCATGAAAAAACAAATATCGTCATTTGTGCCGATACGTCGTTCGCTCGAATGTAAATCGCAAGGTGAATCTAACTTTGAAACTGTTTTTGGTCTAAATCTGGATTTAAGATAGGATCTAAGTTTGTGTTTGTAACTTGGTTCGAAATGGTAATGTGAGTCTAGATCTGCTTTGCAGTAAGTATGGCTAGAGTTTATAACATTTGAACTTTTAACTGGCTTAGGATGGTCCCTGTTTATACTAACGTTGACCTGCGATCCCAGGGGCTGAAGAGTTGACAGATAAAGTTACTGTACTCATTAAAGGGGCTCGTTGCTAAATAATATACGTGTACTGTGTAGTAAGATCGGTCAGCAATGTTAAGCTACTTTTGCTACAGACATTTCAGATGCGTGGTAATTCTTGAAGACATTGTTGAAGGTAAGCGAACACTGTCGTCATGGATTTTTTCTAAGGATATGAGCTTCTAGTGTCTAAGGATTTCGCTATATGTTCGATAATAAACAGAACGTAGCTTGTCCAATTCGGATTTAAACATAAACAAATAGTTTATGTTTAGATCCAGATTTTAGAGCATTGTATAGACGATATAACTTTTCCATACAGAAGATATAAATTTTCCATCAGCATTGAATCTACCATCGCTAATAACTAAAACATTTCAGCACAAAAATAACAGCTCGGAATAAAGCATCGATAGGATAGAATGCAGTAACAAAAGTAAACAAAATAAAAATCTACGTTAGCAATAAAAGTGTGGAGTCAGCATTAATGTTGCGGTAGTCGAGAGCTATTCCGTGCTATGGGCCATGAGCTTTTGTCCACTTCTGAATAAAATACAAAAACGGCTGATGGACATGACATAGTGTTCTTAATGTTAGATAATGTTGAGCAATGGTCATGATTGCCTTTTGACATAACAGGAAATCCCTGGTAACAAAATAGTATGTATTATATAATAGTAGTTAATAGTATCAACATCATCATCATTTCAGACAAAGGACATCCAGTGCTGGACAAAGGCCTGCCGTAACCGTCACCACATTGATCGGTCCTGTGCGTCTATCTATATATTTAATACTACCAACTACTTATAATAGATGCTTTAATTTTTTTATCAAATAATGTATTTGCAAAATATGGTGATAAAAGTAGATAGATGGTACGGTACACAAATGTTTAGGTAACATTATAAATATTGTCCTCACCCTGCCACTTATTATTGTGAGGATTAAGTAGGCAGGTTAAAATAAATATTTACCTTTACACTAAAAGAAAAATAAGTACTTTTAAAAGAAGGCATTCTTAGAACTTTATACAGGGTTACAGGAAAAGTCGACCTAGATCTGTTAAGGGCGTGTAGTACACATCATTTCTGAATGATTTCACTATGGAACCCCCCATCCTAAACTTAACCGTTTTCGAGATTTTCGAGTTTTAATTTTTTTTATGAAAATGCCCAATTTTTCGGCTATTGAATTGAATATTTTGAAAAAAAACAAAAAAAAAAACAAAAAATTTTTTCATGTAAAAAACCAAAAAAATAATCATAAGAGTCAAAAAAATTCAAAATATTCAATTCAATAGCCGAAAAATTGGGCATTTTCATAAAAAAAATTAAAACTCGAAAATCTCGAAAACGGTTAAGTTTAGGATGGGGGGTTCCATAGTGAAATCATTCAGAAATGATGTGTACTACACGCCCTTAACGGATCTAGGTCGACTTTTCCTGTAACCCTGTATACTAAAACGTTCTTTGAATAAAACATTTCTTTTAACGTAGGAATAACCTTTAAACAAAGATAAATACTTCAAGTTGTTAGGATTTCAAGAATTTCATTCGACTCTTTTAGTTACCTGCGATTCATTAAGGAAATGGAAAAACGAGTCAAGTGCGTGTCAAGATACGCACTAAATTTTGGATTCCGTAGTGTGTATTTATTGTCAAAACAAACACAAAGACTTAGGTCAACAACTCAGTTCTTCGAAAAATGCCTCAAACTAAATAGCTTTGGCGGGTTATTGGACGATTCGCACGAATTCAACTCGCCCGAAATTAGTGCAACACGTTATAGTTATTTGTGCAACACGAGAGCTAAGTCGTTTTTTGCTACGAGTGCTGATTTTGAATCCTAAGTGTGGCGAGAGATTTAAAGGCACGAGATGCAAAAAATTTTGCTCTCGTGTAACACACATAACTTTTCACTTCAGCAGCGAGAACATTTTAGGAGATAAAATAATAAACAGGAATAGGTTGAAATAACTATTTATTGTGACTAAAAATAATTAACATTGTAGGTAGAGGTCCAATTCAATAAAATGGAACATTTTAAAAGTTAAAAGTAAAATTACTGCAATTCTGCAAATTAAAAGTAACAGATTTATTTGACAACGTTATAGTTGCATTGAGTTGAGTTTGATTATCTGGGGTTAAGGTTTCTGTTTCGGTGGCGGATTAAGAAGGAACAACGGTGAACGTTGGTGACTTTGATCGGCTTTCTGTATAAGTACACTGTGCGTCATTGGAAGTGGGTGGGCGTGGGTGAGACCAAGGATCCGAGGTCGAATTCAGACTTATTGTTTCTATTATACGCTTACAGATTTTTGACTTATTTTCTGTTGAGTCTTCAATATAGCCTTCTGCAACCGTATTGGACTTCCACCCGCCGTGAAGTTTTAAAGTGGTGAGATCGGCTCCGGAATCAGCCAAGATCGTTGTCGAAGTTCTCCGAAAGCAGTGACCCGTGTAAAGCTGAGGCTCTTCCAGTTTTAAGAAAGTGGCAATTTCTCGCGCTGTAGCACCTATTTTATTTACTCCCACAGGCTGTCTTGAGCATTTATTATTATGGTATTGTATGAAAAATCGGTCGGTTTTTACATTACACTGGCACGTTGCAGGAGCCGAGCGATGCACTGCGTTAACCACATTACGTAGCTTGAGGTCGAGGCATTGCGGGGCTTTTGAAACGCACTTACATGTGCATATTGTTGCCGAGCAAATCACTACACAAATCCCTTCTGAACTAACTTTAATCATAACTAGTTCAATAGAACAACCAATACAACCAAATGGACAACCAATAGGCTGGACGTAAATTTTGGTATTTTTTACAATAGTTACATATTCTTCGCGTACGACAAAAGACCTGTCAAGGTTCGTCTTCGTATTTTCCAATTTTACTAACAGTAATTTATCTGAATGCTTTTCGATATAATTAACTGTTAGCTGTAATAGCTCGTTATTGCGACCCACTCCACTAATTCCTATGATCAGTATAACCTGTAATGAAAATATTACATAATTAATATGCATAATTTAACATTTACAGCATCTTTTACATATCGTAATAAATATTTTAACAGTATTGCTAAGCCAGACTAGGATTCATTGCGCCTCCAAAAATTAGTAGTAGGCAGTAAGTACCTTTATACATAACAGTCTACACACAAATTTGAATAACTAGCAATATAGATTCATAGGTACCACTTACTTTAGCGGCAAGAAAATTGCAGTCCGGCGATTCAATAAGACATTTTTCTATGTTAAGGGCCGTGAAAATTTTGGACTTTTCAGCCTTATAGACTAGAATGACATTCGTTTTAGAAAAGATACGAGTTTTGCGTGTTTCAATATGCGCATTATGTTTTGTTTTTAAAGTTGCTTTCAATATTGAATAAATACTCCACATTGTAGATGATCGCCTCGTCTGTGATAAATCTAAAAAATAAGATAGAAACACCGTCTCCGAAAAACTGCTTGCGCCCTTTGTAAGTCTCCAATCATTGAAGACATGGTATGCTTTCAGATATTTCTTGCAAGACTTCTCAGATAGGAAACTTAATTCTGCATTAATAAATTGTTTTTTTTAACTCTTCCGATGTTAAAATACTGTTCTCGTCGCTAGTTTCACTCATATTTTACGTTTATTTTAATATTTTTTAACTTATTCAACTCTTTACGCCAGCCATGACATTTTATTCCCGCTCATTTATTTAAATTAAGGCGTGTTCGGAAATAGCACCCATGATATTTTATTATTCAAAATATATTACGTAACATTATTGAAACTAGAAATAAATATTTACAGGTTAAATATCAGTTTTATTTGCAGTAAATACTTATTTTCATTTAAATACAACAATCAGTTAAAAATTTAATAAATTACATTAAAAGACATAATTATCTTTTTGCAAAATTTCTTTAGTTAATACGAAATTCCGACCGTGTTTGTCTTTGAGGTCGAATTCAAAATCGGAACTTCGAAAGGGCTGGTCTTTGTCTCTCTTTCTTTCTAATGGCGGGAAAGAGATAGAGTGTGAATGTTTCGAATTGTATGACTAACCCAAGGCTGAATAAGGTATTCGCGGATCTCTGAAAATAGTATATTATGCAACTAGTGAATAAAGGACGGTTTTAAAGCGAGGGCCATAGATGAATCACGAACAAGTGAAGGATTCTAACAACTGAATCACGACCGTAGGGAGTGATTCATGATGATTGAATCACGAGCATAGCGAGTGATTCAAGTGTTAGAATCCTGAACGACGCGAGTGATTCATGGCCCTCGATATAAATCCGTTTAATTCAAGAGTTGCATACTATATTTTATACCATGACTTCGAGAAAAAGAAGGATTTAAGCCAAAAGCACAAGGAATAATAATAAATAAATAAATGGTTTATTACCTTCAAAATTTACAGAAAATGAGAAACCTTAGGGCTTCACATTTTTTGTAAATTGAAGCTGAGCCTTTGAGTTTGAGTTACCTAAACAGCACCTGTGTTTCAGGGGCCAGTGACCACCTCCGTTAAGTTACATAATTATAATTAATTAAACACCAATGCAATTAATATTAGAATTACAATCCAAATAAATATTCACTAAACATCCTAGACCAAAATAAAATCATTATCAAAATCCTAAATATAAACAAACTCAAAATTAAATCGACGAAGGAGTTTGAAATTCGAATATTCTTTGCACAAGAAGTTTGTATCGAGTATTTTATGCGCAAGTAGGTTGTATTGCATTGAGATGGAGGTCAAATATATATTGGTGTGTTCTAAATTCAAACACCAAAACAGTGATTAAAAGTGCTTTTTATTCACTGTTTTCAGTGAATAAAATAAGCTTTTTAGAGGGGGAATGGTATAAAAATAATTAAAATATTACTTGGTCTCACTCAGTGAGCAAAATCGCATTTTGCTCACTGATTTCAGGCAGCAAAAGCTACATGTTTGAGCTACTGAAGTGAAAAATAATATAATACGAGTACCTACATTGAATTTGTTACTATCGGGAAAGGAACCCGCTTTTTTTAATGCTTGCAAAATACCATTGAGAAAAACACGCTCAAGGGCTACATCATTCTAAAGGTTTTCCTAATTTTCTACAGAACGCTAAAAACGAAGCAATTTAGTGAAAATTTTTCATGTTGAGTTTAAAGGGCACACTGAATGCCTTGCTTTAATGATGGAAAACAAATTGCATTTACTTACAGTGAAAAAGAATTTTCTAGAGAAGACGGTAGAATTTATAACTTATTTTAAGGCTTCTTATTAATCGTGTAATAAAATTAAATGTTCATTAGAAAGTTATTGCATTTTCCTCTTTAATAGAGTCACTTTTTGTTTTAGATTTTCCTATTGTTAGCGATGCGCAAGTATTTTTTTATGACCTATGAGGATTTTTTTTTTTGTTACTTGTTTAAAACAAAACTAGTTTTGAAACTGATTTTACGAATTTATTTGAAGGATTTGTTTCCAAGTTCCACGTTGGTTTCACATGTTTAAAATCAACACAAAATGCTTAGACAAACTGATTTTCATCAGTTTAAACAATAGCTAACAGTTAAATTTGTTCGTCTGCCTCTGCTCTGATTTTATATCAATATCATTTCAAAAATTTCGTTTATTTTTATTTAAAGCTAATACAACTGAAAAGTTACACATGGCGGTTATTTGACGTAAAAATTAGACACTGACTACCTATATTGTACATTTGTCTTATTATAGCACAAACATCTTACTTTATAAGCCAGATACCTATAATTAATTAAACTAAGTCCCGGTTCAAAACTAAGACATAAACTCATGGACAATATTTAGCAAAGGAATTAAGACAGACTGTTCTCCATCTGGAAAATGTCTAGTTGACATTTTATGTGACAAGATAACTGTTAAGCCTTCAGCAATATTAAATTATATTGCCACTGTTCTTACTGGGACGATGACAGTAATAATCTAATTGTAGTACGGTAATAAGGTTACTCACTAAAATTGATGTGGTAGCAGGCTTTGGTAACTGAAATCAAATTAAGTGGGGATCTTATTTACAGGGATAGATCTATTTAAAAATCATACTTGGAAAATTCTCACCATTCTAAGGTATTTTCTTCAATCAAATCAGCATCCTTCAGTCAAAGTCAAAGTTAATTTCGTTAAAATGAATTGAGGATTCTTTGGTCATACCGCCGTGAAGTCGAGTGGAGGGGGAAGTTTCCTTCAATTGCATACACGTTTAGTTCGTATGACAATGAAAATTCATTGACGTCATTCGTTGACATCATTCTAATTCCAATATGGCGGACAGCCCAAGATGGCGAGCTAGTTATTTTTTGTACACTGCCATGACATGGGTATCAAATGAAAGGGTTTGCTGAGAAGAATACGAAAAAAGTCTAAAAAAAAAATTTTTTTTCGTAACTGTTGTCCAGAAATGAAATATTAAAAATATTTTAGCAAGCAGATTTTACAGCTAAGTTTTTTTCCAACTTTGTATTTTATATTTTTTTTTGGTTGTACGAGTCGTACCTATGTTCAGGAAATTATAATTTTGGGGTAGGTTAGTATTTTATGAGAAGAGCTGAAGATAAGGCTTGGAAGCAGCTCGTCGTTGACTCCATCAAAGCTTTTCAGGACGGGCACGACCTTCAGAAATGAAGACAACGAATGAGAAGAGAGAGTATTTTAAGAACCTTACGTTACCTATATAAATAAGTTTCCAAATTATTTATTTTTCAACATATTGAGTAATGTTCGTATTCATTGTACCTACGTTACAACATTACACCGAAGACATGCCGGACGTCAGCCTGTACGAGATTAGGATGGCTTTGAAACAGCTTAAAAACAACAAGGCACCGGGTGATGACGGAATTACGGCCGAACTCTTGAAGGCGGGTGGGAAACCAGTACTTAAGGCCCTTCAGAAGCTGTTTGAATCCGGCATACTTGAGGGGAAAACCCCACAGGCATGGTGCAGGGGTGAGTCTTCTTCAAGACAGCCCGAAGAATTGCCAAACTTAAGTGGCAGTAGGCGGAACACATTGCTCGCAGACCGTATGGCCGGTGGGGCAGAAAGTTTCTGGAGTGGCGACCGCGAACTGGAAGACATTGCGTCGGAAGATCTCCCACCAGGTGGACCGATGACCTGGTGAAGGTTGCGGGGATCAGCAGAAGGCGAGATGCACAGGACTGATCAATATGGCGACGTTTGGGGGAGGCCTATGTCCAGCAGTAGACGTTTTTCGGTTGATATGATGATGATGACGTAGGTACATATTATATTGTAGTTACATTGATATATTTGAAAAAACAAAAACAATTCTCTTTAGGGGACAAAATAAATTACGTAGAAATATAACAGAACCGGCTTAGCCTTCAAATAAAGCAGCAAAATGTTGATGTCCTAGTTTTTAGGGTTCCATGGGCACTACACAAAATGTCATCTGATAAAATACACAGTGAGACTACAAGTATAAAGGTCACATTATTTGAGAACGGCAGAACCAATTCGGATATTTTTTAATGTTTATCCAAACATCGTCATGGTCATTAAAGAAAGAACTGTAGACAATGTTGCATAAAAAAATTAAAATTGGGCAATAAACTCAAAGTTATGTTTTTTTTTGTATTGACAATTCTTACAGAATGATAACTATCAGGGCAACGAGTCACTAAATACATTTAGATTTGTAAAACAGAGCTTAAATAGACTGCTGTACCGAGAGCTCAACTTATTCCAATTCAAATTTTATTAAAACGTTCTCGCACTTGGCCTTTTTATATTTTTTGCCGGCTACACAAAATTAGTATTCTACCCTTACTCACACTACCCATGTCCTGGGGTCATATTATATTTTGCTCTAGAATATATTTTGGTCTAGACCTATAATTTTATCTAGATGTAATAAACTCGGCCTATGTGGTTGTTTGAGAAAATTAATATTGTATACTCTTGGATTTAACAAAAATAGGTTGTGTATTAGCTGTGTTATTATTCATTGAATGATTAAAAATTATTGTAAGGTTTCGATCAAAGTTCTTGTTTAATAAAATCACCACAAGCTTACACAAGATTTCGCCAATTAAAATGTTTGATTACGAAAGAGAGAGAGTCTCCTCCGTATCTCGGAAAGCACACTGATCCATTGGACTTAGTTTTCGTTTAAAAATATTTGACAGTCGTTATGGTAGTCAGAAATCAGAAAATCAACAACCAGTTTTGCTAAAGGGTATCGTGTTACCTAGTTGCTGTATATGAAGGTCAGATAGACAGCCGCTCCATGGTACACTTACTAGTAATCCGCAGCTCCCATTAAGAATGTTAATCACCAGATACTAACATAGTTGAGGGAAAACACGAGGTGATTGATTGATTCGGAAATTAAATTGAAAATCACACTCAAAAACTATAGTTTCCTTTTTTTATTCAACGGTTTAAACGATGTAGTCTCATTTTATCTAAATACTATTGATCCAGAACACACAAAGGTTATACATGGCATAGTAAACATACTGTACCATATTGTTTCGTCTGCATTGCGTAAACCACAGAGCACATAGAAACGATAGACATGTCAAATTTTGTGGCATTTACGATATTCTACTCATATTAAAAAACCTATCCTAATACGTTTTATTATAGTAGTATATTAAATGTGGAAATTTGTAAGGATGAATAATCGTTACTCATTCAAGCAAAAATATACAAAACGGATTTTAATAAAATTACACTGTTATACATTAGCTTGTACATAAGAATAACACATATGCGGGTAAGTACTACATCCACGCGGACGATAGCATATCTGTTATAATTATTTTAATAAATTTATTTATTTATAAAACTATTCACAAGTGAAAATAACAAGTACAAAGGCGGACTTAATGCCTTTGGCATTTTTTACCAGTCAACCTTAGGGTTGTGTAAAGATAAAAGTAAATGTAAATGTTGTTTGTCAATCAATCACGCCTCAACCGTTGAAAGGATTTAGTTGAAGGACATTATTACTTTTCATCTTGGGAGTACGGTCCTTTGGGTTAATTTCCGACTTTTAAGCGAGCAAAGCCGCTGGCAGTAATATTTATTTATAATATTGTAGTGCAACCTTCACCTGAGATATCAAGTTTAGTTTTAATTTCGACGGAGTGGTGTCCCCAAGTCTACGTCCAAACGCGTATTTTGCGTACGGGTGGGATACGTTTTGTTTATTTGATCCACCCCAGCTCCTCGAGGAAGGCCTGCAACGTCTTGGTGTGCCGAATATCTCCTGAACTAGCGATTACTGCGCAGCTTAGGAGCAGGTGTGCTGCTGTCTCATATTCCACCATGCATGCTCTGCAGATTGAACTATCCGTGATTTCTATGACAACCCTACTTTAGGTTTATTTTACTCATCAGCGATTTATTTTATTTGAATACTTAATTTAGAATAGTTTAAGCTATTATGAGGGTGAAATACCAATGAGAACAAAAACCTCACAAAAATGATCTAACCACAAAAGCATTGTGGTTGTCTTAGGTATCAAAATAAAAAACAAATCCAATTTTACAGTTGTTTGCAAAAGGCTGTTACCTACTACTACTTCCTATGCTACGCAATATTTCTTAGTTAGCTTTCGTAGATGCTTTGAGGTAGAAAGAGGCAGAAGAAATCATCGTCAATCACCTGGGAGATTTTTGTTTCTCTTAGAAAATTTAGACGAAGGTAGAATGTTGAACCGTCGTCGAGTAAGTAAGGCAATTAAAGCTAGTATTATCCTGTACTTACATAAGATGCAGTCTAGTCATGTCTATTTTCAAATTATTCTGTGGCATAACCGATACGGGAAACGCTGTTTTCTTAGCATTTACTTTTACAATGCATTCCACGGATATCCTCACATGTCGCTGTCATAACTTTGGATTACTTTTATAGTTGGTTTAGGTGGAAAACGAACTGTTTAACTTTTTACTAGCCAGAACGTAGTAACCGTAAGTAGTAGTAGTTTTTAACTAGGTATAGTCAACCGAATATTTTTATTTTGCGTAAATTAATAGTAACCATGTAACTTATGGTTTACTTCACTTTTTACAGAGATTCATATCTTTATTCTACACTATTGCAGTTAAATATCTTCGTAAATAAATAAAAAAAAAAACACTTTTATTTTAATTTCCTATTTTGGGACTTTACATCTTGTTTCGCATGCATCCAAATGATTATACATTTGGAATAATGCGAAACAAGGAGTAAAGTCCCACAAACCTCCGTTCAAAAAGAAGGATCCTCCGACCAGACGGATGTCGTGACTGTTGTATGTGTTCAAATCACTCCGAAAACCTTGCTCGCGCGATGTAGGATTTGTGTGACGTCGTAACATTAGTTCAAATGTTGTTAGTAGGTGTTTGTTAATTTTTTGCTTATTTCATAATTGTTAGTAGTAGAATTTGGGATATGGACCGCTGCTTGGGTGAAGGTGTCCTCCATCTTCTTCCACGATTCTCTCTCTTAGCCTAATATCAACCAGTCTTTTCCTGCTCTTTCGGCTATGTGATCAGCCCACGTCTATTTCGGGCTGCCTACCTTCCTCTTGCCTACTAGCCCTTTCCTTCTCGTAGTCTGTATAGTCCGTCTGCCGTCGGTATAGCGCGATATGCGGCTAGTCCATTGCCACTTCAGCCTCAAGGCTTGTGTAAGTTATCAGGTAGATTAGTTTTTCTTCTTATTTCTTCACTTTTTCTTGTAAGTGGTAATAATGAAACTTTTATAACTGATTTTTTTTTTGTTTTATTAACTCCGTGCCTTGGAAAGCCACGTTAAGCCGTTGGTTTCGGCTGTCATTTGGAGATCTTTGACAGTCGTTATTGGTAGTCAGAAGCCTGAGGTCTGACCGTGTTTCCCAGTTACTGGGTTGTGGAAGTCAGATAGGCAGTCGTTCCATGTACAACACTGGTACTCATATGAATCCGGTTAGACTGGAAGCTGACCCCAACATAGTTGGGCAAAAGGCTAGACAGATGATAATGACCTCCTTTTCTTTACAATAGCAGTAAGACAGCTATTAACATTTTTCATTTTCAATATTAGTTGGAACAGGTTGTGACCCATTTATTTAAAAAAACTCGAATTTGTTCGCGGGACCCTCTCTAAATAAGACTGCGTCATTTTAAACCTGGCTATTTGGGAAACTAGATACTTAAATGAAAAGACATTTTAAGTGATAAAAAATCCTTTAGGTCCCTTAAGATCCTGGTTACACTGAACTAGCAAAGATGATTTTAGGTTGCTTCTTAGCAGCACAGATAATATTGTGAGTTCGATTCCTAGGTCGAACTTGAAGCATTTATTGGAATAATCAATTAGGAATTTCTTAGTAGAAGTCCGTAGCCGTACGGTTACAATTAACAGGGGCTTATGACAGACCTGTGTATGTACGAATTCGCAAAACAGAGCTAAAGGTACCGCACGTTTCGCTACTTCAGTGTAGTAGGTATACGAAAAAGGCACTCCTTATAGAAATCCAGACGTGATAGTATGTTAATAGAAAATAAAAACAGCAGTTATCTTTCTCAAGTAATACGACCAAAAATGTACGCAACAGCTGATTTCTTTTTAACCACTGACTGAAAAAGAATTTTGCTGTAAGTCTGACGTATGTATTTGTATATCTGTTTATGGCATCATAGCTCCCATACGGATGACTCCTTTTGGTTTGATATTTGGTTTGAAAGGTGACTCTAAAGGGTCCGCGTCCACTTGACCCGCTTAGACTCGACCCGAAGAATAATATCTGGATATTTCTGTTTTGATAGGCGTAATAACCTCGATGTTTAGTAAAACAGAAAGGTGAAAATTTAACGCTTGCACCACAGAGAGTGTAAAATTTAAATAATGTTTGGATAAATAAATCAATAATTTAACAAGTAAGTACTTATCCTTTTTTAGTATAGTATACACTTTGCACTTTGCAGTAAACATCACAAATTATTGTTAATTATCATTACAATTTTATAGGTAGTACAGTCTTATAAATTATTAGGTTAACAAGTAGGTGCTGACTTCTAAAATATAAGAAGACATGTATTTATAAAAGCTACATTTTTTAAACGAAATTACTGATTACCAGGATAAATTATGTATCATAACAAAACATTAAATATTCTATGTATAAAAAGTTATTTAGAATTAAAATATAATTTTGCTTGACTGTACAAATGGCACTGAATTGGTAGTAAAACATCTGGTAATATTCTTCGGGTCAAGTCTAAGCGGGTCGAGTGGGCGGGGCGCGGACTCACTTTAAGTGACTCACTCGAGAGTGTTCTTTGTAGCTGTGTGAATTGAAAAAAAACTTATACGCAATTTAAACTTTGAGTTGGAGTCATATCATATGATATTGTGACTTAAATTTCATTATTTTCTTTAGACTATATATTTACTAGTGAGTATACAGGATGTAAAAAAACAATGTGCCCTGAAAGGAAACCACTGTCAATCTTTAAGATAGATTATTTTACTTGAAGGAAACATACCTTTATTTTTAAAAAGAAACAAAACTGCTTTCACAGATTTCTCGACAAACTAATCTAAACCGGGAATCAAACCACCAAAAATTCAAAAAATAACACCCGCAATTTTTTTTTTCGCGATGTTTCAACGTTAAAGATAAAATTTCTTCAAAAAACATTACAGCTTACACTCGTCTGTCGTACAAGATATATTCATGAAATCTAATATTTTATACAAGGGCTTTAATCAAATCAAATCAAATCAAGTACCTAATCTTTATTGACATAGTAATTGTTTACAGCAATGTTGAAGCCTCTGACTCCCGAACTAGGTGGACCTGTATGACAGGAGTCAGCGCCCTCTCCATTTTATTTCATCTTAATATCTAATATCAAATCAAATTAAAATTAATATTAAATTCGGAGGAAAATTTTTAATAAATATTATTAATAATAATTGATACTATAATATCGAATGTCAAATAAAATTAAAATAATTATAAAATTTTGAAAGAAAATGAACAAGTAATAATAACATTGTTACAAGATAAGGCAACACCATCTAGTGACGAGAGGAAGAACTAAGCAGTTGCTAGTAGCGCCATCTAGTATAGAATAGCGAAACTCATCTTCTCGAAGTTTCTAGTCGCTTCAAGGACAGTGAGTTCGAATGTCGATTGTTCTGGAAGATTCTCGAATTATCTAGAACCATATGGAACGTTCCAGAAACATTTTCCGTGCTATTTAAAGAGCGCTCGGGTTCGTCGTGAGTCAGTTTCGATTGAGAAGCGATACAGACCGATTGGAAAAGGAAAATAGCGCGAAGTAATAGAATTGGTTAAGAAGTGTTTTTTGTTTAATTGAAGTCTGTTGTTTAAATAATTGAAATCTGCTGTTAAACCCCAAATAATAAATAATAAACAACAATTCAACAATAATGACTAAAACTAAGTCTAAGTCGTGCTGTGTGTGTGTGTATGTGTGCGCGTGTATGTGTGTGCGTGTTTGTGTATGGTGGTATGAGTAGATGACTGAATAAGTTAATATGTGAAAAAATAATAAATGAAATTGATTAATCAACATGACCTAGACTAGAACTGTTCACTTTCAACAAATAAAAGACATGTTATAATTTTCTTATAACCCTAACTGAAAAACAAGCTTACTAATTTATCTCTAAGTACCTTGTTAAAGATAAGAAAATCGTTGTTTTGGTGATAATAATTTTATGCATATTTCCTCCTTAGACGGGGTGTTCTAAGGAACAGTTTAAAAATAGAACGTATAACTTTGTTTGCGGTGCGGAATTTTGAAATTCGAACGAACATTGTGGACACTTTTATAGATTCTGTTTTGTTTTGCTTCCATTTCGTCAATGATAAATGATTTCATTTCTGTAAGTTGGTTTGTACAAACACTTTTACATGTCGATCATATTTTTTAAAACTAGATGAGGTTGGCGTTTCCTATCTGACTACTCTGAGAAGAAAGGCCGAAACAAACTCAGAGGCCACAGTCTCTTTTTAAGTCCATAATTTACTAATTCAATTTATTATTCAAACAACAAGAATTGCAATTTAGCTCCCAGACAGACAGACGGTCTAGAAAAGTTTTGTCGCGAATGGTATTTTTTTTGTAAATATTGTAAGTTTCAAATAAAAAGTTTGAAGTGTTAGATTTCGTGATCTTTTTTGTTGCTTTGAAATGTTTATAAGATAGATTTTATCATAAACAATAACCCTATCAATTAGTAGAATAAAATAGCGAGTCTTTATTTTTTCAATCTTTAGCTAATTCTATACCCGGTTTAGTGTTGAGAAATCTGTGAATGCAGTTTTGTTTCTTAAAAAAATAAAGGAATGTTTCCTTTAAGTACAATCTTCTATATTAAGGATTAAACGTGGTTTTCCTTTAGGGCCCATTGAATTTTGCCACCTTGTTTAGTTTAAACAGCCTGAAATAAAAATTTAATTAAAAAATCCCGAAACAAAAATGTGGATGGGGTTGCATAATTTGATTTTGCATAATCGTGCCTTAGATTGATAAATAAACAGGTTGTATGATATATAGTGGTTAAAGATGTAAAATCTTCTCATTTCCTCTCACGCTTGTCAAATTAAACTCAGTGTATTTAACATTCTGAGTCTTATGGTTGCTTATAATATTCTCTGTGCAGTATGCGGTACATAATATTATGCAAACTAAGGAGTTATTGCATCATAAAGGAAACCTTGTTTCTCTTTGAGGGGACATACTGGAGGAAACTTATATATGACGTCATTATCTTGGTAGTATTGTGAATACGTAACTAGGTTACCCAGAAGGTAAACATGATTGTGGTCAATTTTAAACCCCCGACGGAAAAAGAGGGGTGTTATAAGTTTGACGTGTAACCTGTGTGCTATTTTATTTGTGTATCTATCTGTGACATCATAGTTCCTTAACAGTTGACCCGATTTTGATTTTGTTTCTTTTTGTTTGAAAGGTGACTTTATCTGGAGTGTTCTTAGCTATGTTTGTTGAAAATCGGTTCAGCCGTTCAAAAAATATGACGTTTTACAGTGAATCGCATGAAAAAAAATGTGTCGGCATTTTTTAAATTTTACTTGTCTATATAAAAATTAAACCTTAATTCGAAACTGCCTCGTTGGTATAGTAGCCGCAAGCACTACTGCGGAGCGAGAGAATGAGAGGAGAGAGTTCCTGGGTTGGATTTCCTAATAAGGCAGTGTTTCAGTAACGGCACAACGTGTAGCAGCCCGGAATATAAACTTACTAGCTTTTACCCGCGGCTTCGCACGCAGTGAGGCCAATAAAAAAATTTTTTTTTTTTAATAAATGTTATCCTATGTTACTTCTAATACAAGAATATATGTAAAAAGTTTCATGATGATCGGTTCAATAGTTTTTACGTAAAAGCGTAACAAACAAACTGACATTTACATTAGAATATTAGTATGAGATCCGGTTTATGGCACTTAAACATAACTGGCAAAATGTGGGTTTACTAATAGGTGCACATCTATCCCTTCAGGACATGTAATTTAACATTAATTTATTTTGTACGTTGACATAACATAATATCATCATCACGACATAACTGTTATACTTGACTGTGGAACTGTCTGCTGGCATTTGTCTACCCATTCCGCCTTCAAAGCAAAAGTGAACGTAGAACATATTATACCTCATAAAACGATTATCACTAGATGAGATCGAAGTCAACAGCAAGCTTAATGAATAAGACTAATTTAGATATTATATCTAAATTATCATGAAAAGAAAATAATACCGTAACAATTTTTTTTTCGTTTTAATCTGATACAAAACTTGCAACTTTGTTTTTTTTTTTATGCGTATATTCTACCGCGGACATAGACGTCCGCGCCCTTTTTTACTGTATTAATTTGTTTAATAAATTTTCATAATATTACAATTATTGGACTCCTACGTCGGACATTATTTCTAGTCTTACTTGACTAACTTAAGGCTACGTGAGTTCATCTTTCATTAAATACTATATATACATTTTTTTTTATTTTTTATTACACACTGGCATTACAATTTTATACTTCTATTTACTACTGATCTTTATATTATTAACTATTTTGTTTACTGATTTCTATTGATACAATGCTTATGTTATTTACTATTTTGTCTACTTATTTCTATTTGTACACTTTCGGGGGAGATGCATGGCAGTGCGAGCAGACCAGTCCCGGCCGACGGTCCCCGTTCTAGAACCCCGTCGTTAGGATGTTAAGCTGAGTATGACTGACTCGTTCCACCATGCAGCTTTACATGTATATTTTTTCATTACAGGATTTAGACAGGGTGATGGTTTGGGTTTGGGGAGGTGTTTGGGATAGAGTTGTTGGATAGAATTTGTTAGGTGGCGTTTTGGTGATGTCTGCTGACCAGGGACGCTAGTGAAAGCGTGAGCAAGGCCTCTATGACGACTACGTATCGATGCTGCGTGGCCGTCTTAAGATTGTAGTTGACGACCGTTTTAGTTGGCGCATCCATCGCCCTCTTAGCAAAGCGGCCTGTGGCGTCATCGGCGTCGTCGGTGTAATAGACGCAACTAACTGTATGTCTGGACACCGCCACTACCGCGTGGGTGCAACTTTGTTCAATAAATAAGCAAAAATAATCTTAAAAATAATCATAATTTTGATGAAAATTTACTACGGGCATATGGTTTAATTTATAAAGATATTCGGCGAAATACTAATTCAATGCCGCGGGGCAGCTAGTACCTTATTAGGTAAGCCGCCGCCCGCGGCCCCGTTCCCCCACCCTGCCCCGCCCCGCAAATAAAGTGAGACCTTACCAAAATACCTAAACAATAATTTTGGTAAGGTCTCACTTTATTTCCCCCAATATTCTTGGTAATTTTTTCCATTCTACTTAGCCAAATTGCCAGATACCTTCAGCTTGATACTATTGACATTAATCAAGGGTTTTTGCCCGTTGTCATGGCAACTTACGGCGACTGAGTCGATCGGAGTGGAAGTTTCCTTCATTACTTAGAATATAAGCCTATGTCATATAGGAACTTATGTTTAATATTTCACTTACATTATCAACATCTTGTGCCCATCTGAAGTTCTAAGTGAATAAACTTACATAACCATACAAGAATTTACTTAGCGGTAACAGAATTAGCCTTAAAACAAACTAAACTAGCTGTTCTCAAGTTAGTGAAACCACAAAATTGACTCAGTGGAATCCCTTACATGAGTCAAATATTTGCTTACACTTGTCTTAAGCTAAGCTTGCTTTACACAAATAAACATTCAGTCTGAGGTTGATGTTGATAGATTCTGGCAAGCGGTTAGTGCACTTAGTATCCTATTTAATTAAAAAAATATTTTTAACCGACTTCGAATTAAGGAGGAGGTTCTCAAATCGTCGGTATATTTTTTATGCTTTTATCTGATTACTCAAAATGCCTGGACCGATTTAGAAAATTCTTCTTTTGTTTGAAAGTGTATTCTTCCCAGGTGGATCCTGGAGAAATTGAGGGAATTCCTCAAACATTATAGGCTCACATTTGTACTCAGACAGTATCATTGGTGAAGTGGAACTGAATGAATAAGACCACATAAAGCCACAGGTACTCCTTAAGACTAAGTATGTCAAGGGTAGATATCCCGAATATTTAACCAATTATGATATAATAAATAGTACTAAAGAAAATGGTACCATCGAATTGATCTGATGATGAAGCCGGAACTCCGAAATAAAACAATGTATCCTAGTCGTCTATGGTATGTCTATAATGGCTTATTGGAATCGTCATGAGATGTACTTTGTTTCTTTGATTTTCATTGTAATTGGAGATACCTACCAAAAATAAGAACTTTTTTTTGTTGAAATGTTTTTTTTTTATAAATAGGAGCTTCTCGCTAAGTTATAACAGTGACGCGGTTCAAAGTTTAGCAACGTTTGCCGAGGTCTGTCTATGTGTTTATAAGCTCTCCTCCATGACTTGCAAAGCACAGCCGTCCCGACTGTCATTTGTGGCTCTTTGACAGTTATATTGTGGTATAGTCAGAAGCCAGAATATCTGACACCAGTCTGGTCAAAGTTGGATCAAAGAGTATCATGTTACCCTACCGCTAGGTTGTGGAGGTCAGATAGGCAGAAGCTCCATGTAAAATAATAGTATTTAACTGCATCGGCAGGCCCTAAACTGACAATCGTTTGCTAATCGCTCGCTGTTTGTCAAATGCACTTATTTCTAAAAATCAGGCAGTTAAAAATCTCAATGTTTTGTTAAGTAATAAAAAAACTGCGTGTCGCTAGTTATAAATAAATCACACTCGCTATTATGGATTGCAATTTACAAATGAGTATGTACAACAACCTGAAGGTAAAGTGCACAATATTTACACCACTTATCCAACATTAACCTCACCCTTATTATTGGAAAAATAAAGTTCAATTTCGTATGGAAAAAGTTGTGCTGGTAGAGAAGAGAGTTTGTCTTTTATACCTTTTCTTTTTCCCTAGAGTGATCCCAAAACACCTTAAAGTGGAAAAGTGACACAGACGATATGTCAGGGATCCACGAAGTAGGATGATGTACTGTTTATTCCCTTTAGGAAAATTGCACTCAGCTGCTGAAACGTGTATGGGGTTGTAGCACAGTTGGATGGAACATTTTATTTATTTATCTTGACTTAAAATGCTTGGCCTCTGTTGATTTATTTATTATTTATTTATTAGTTTATCCTCGCACTGGAACGCCTTGCAGCAATTACACCAATGGAGCACAATCTTATAATAAACTCACTATAAGCTTAGGTTTCCTCACGATGTTTTCCTTCACCGTTGTCAGCAATGTCCAAGATAAACTTGGTAAGTACATATGAGTTTGAAAAAGTCACATTGAATGTTTGTTGCTGCAAGTGTGGAGAATTACCACTGAGAAAAAATATCGGCATGCGTTGCTTGTGAAGCAAGATGAAAGGGAAACCTTAAAATCTAACTAAAATTTAATTGATGCGAAAGACAGAAAATGTAGTGTCGTGTTGCAACTTGCATTCAAATTGGATTGACATAGACTAAATTAATTGTAAATAATAAATATAATATCAACAGCAAGCAGCAAGTCAGTAACAAGTCTGATGACGTGATGACGGGATCGCTGTGAATGAGAAAAATCTTCAAAATACTAGCAGAATTGCCAGTTACATTGTGATTCTAATTCTCTAGAAAAAAGCAGTTTTTTGGTCCCATGAAGAGACCTCCAAAAACCGAAATGAACATTATGAAGTTTTCTGAAAACCACATGCAATATCTTCTTTTACCATTTTGGTTGATTTGAAACTCATTGTATTTCTTTAACAACTTCAGGGAAAAGTTATTGAGACCGACAGGCAAATATCCGCTTCGGAAGTTTTCTTGTCTGTAGCTGACGCTATTGTATGAATTTATACTGTGGAAATAACAAATCGCAGCAGCTTAAAGATTAATCTTAAAGCTTAAGGTTAATCCACAAAAAAGGTTTAAAATATAAAATACTACATAGCTTTTGCAAATGGAGAAGCTATGTAGCTATGTATGTATGCTTCTTGTTCTTACCCGCGTGAAAATCGGTAATTATTCCAAGACCAAGCAGTCCCGGTGTAAGAATCCTAATACAGGATATGGTCTTCCTGTGTAACAAGTTTCATCAAAATCCGTTCATCTATTAAGATGGGAAAAAGTGAGAAACGAACAGAGTTAGTTACTTTTGCATTTATTATATTAGTATGAATTATTATATTAACTAAGTATTATCCGGTTCTTGGGTAACTTGTCTTACTTAGGTACTCATAAACTGAATTGATGAATTGAAACTTATTAACTTATAAAGCCGATCGCAAGATAAGATGGAAAAAAAATATAAACTTATTACCAACCACCTTATTCCAATTCATTGAACGCCTCTTGATCTTAATCTTCAATCTCAAGGTTGTTGATTAACAAAGGTTGTTTAAAATGTTGTTAAATACTGTGGGCGCAGCGGAAAAAGGCAGTAGGTAGGTACTTACGGGTGCAGGATTGGAGCTTTGAATAATAATGTCCTTCGATAGTTTTAGCAGTGGAGTTTTCACTATAGTTGAATGCTGGTAAGCCACCCACAGAGTCTGTTTGTCACACACAACACTTATATTTGAGTTTTCTTTGAGAACGAGAGGAACGGGACCGCACACGCGTTACCGGAGTTGCGCTTTTTTGACAACTGAACTGCGGAACGACCGGATGACCGGAAAATAGGAGGTAGGAAGGTGTGTGCACGGGAGTTAAGGATTGGTCCTCGTGTATTTGATTGAATGATGTGAAATGAATGTAAGTGTTGCTATTTTAATAATTTGAGTGCGTGAGTAAATATTTATAATATTTAATTTATATTTTTAATATGGCGCAGACAACTCCCCCGGACTAGAGGTTTCCTCTAAACAATTTAAGAATTAAGATATTAAAAGAGAATAAGAGTAGTAATATTAAAAAAAATATTGAGTAATATTAAATTTACTGCGAAGGTAACGGACAAATCCGAACTACTGGCCTATGAACTAGTCGCGGTTTTTACTTTAACTGTTCTTATAATTTTGTCCTTTCCAGGATAAACTACATCTACTATCCCTAGAGGCCAACTAAGAGGATGAGAGTGATTGTCTTTAATTACGACAATAGTACCTAACTCGATAGGTTTTGAGGGAGAGTTCCATTTTTCTCTTTCTTGCAAAGACGTTAAGATATTCTTTATTCCAGCGTTGCCAAAATGAATGCGTTATTTTACTGAGTAATTGATAGTGTGATAAGCGATTATCAGCGATGTCGGTGACATCTTCAGCGGGTAAGAATTTGAGTGGAGTTATGTTTAAAAAATGATTAGGCGTTAATGCGGTAATATCGGAAGGATCCGAATTCAAGACACATAGAGGTCGGCTATTTAGCAAGTTTTCGATTTGAACAAGCACAGTACTAAATTCTTCGTAAGTGAGTATTTGAGATCCTATGACTTTGTAAAGATGAGTTTTGACACAACGAACACTTATTTCGCTGAGTCCGTTAAAATGCGGGCCATAAGGCGGACTATGCTTAAATTGTACGCGATGCTCAGACAATAACTGTTGACTAATATAATTAATATGCGATTTGGACTGTATGAGAGAGTAAATTTCATTGAGTTTACGTTTCGCTCCAATAAAATTGGTACCTCCATCGCTATATATTAGCGAAACAGGACCTCTGCGAGATATAAAGCGCTTAAAAGCGGCGAGAAATAAATCAGAACTAAGATCAGAAACAAGTTCCAAGTGTAATGCTTTAGTCGTTAAACATACAAATAAACAAATATAAGCCTGTTGGCTTTTGATTCCACGTTTGCGAATATGAGTTATGAAAAAAGGACCAGCGTAGTCAACAGCGGTGTGAATAAATGGTTTCACGTCTGAAACTCGAAAAGCGGGCAGATCACCCATTGGCGGGTAAGTATTTTTTGGATTGAGTCTAAAACACTTATTACATTTGTGAACTATTTGTCTTACTAAATTTCTAGCGGAAATTATCCAAAATTTTTGTCTTATCATAGATAATAAAAGAGCGGGACCTGTATGAAGATTAACGATATGATAATAACCAATTATGAGGTTAGTTACGCGATATTTTTGCGGTAGTAATATCGGATGCTTTTGGCCGTAATCGAGTTGAGAGTGAGTTAATCTTCCACCTACTCGTAAGATATTAGAAGAGTCGATAAATGTATTAAGCTTTAAGACTTTTTTATTTATTGGTTTATTTAATTTTAAGTTGACCATATCTTCCGAAAAGTGTAAATTTTGGACATATTTTATGAGATATATTTCAGCGGTATCTAAATTTGATACTGTTATAGATCCATGAGATTTAAGATTTTTAGAAAAGCGTAGAATAAATACTACGATGCGAAGTAATTTTGAGTAACTAGAGACGCGATCAATTAATTCTTGAATAGGACGAGTAGTTTCAGGTTGAAAGACCTTAGCGGATAGAGTAGTAGTTTTCATTTCCATGAATACCGAATTATTAGAATTAATTTCAAATGTTTTAATAGGCCATTCCCATATGGGAGATGAGAACCAATGAGGAGCGTTAAACCAAAATTCTAGTTTTGAAAGTAATTTCGGCGTTATAGGACGAGAAACAATATCAGCGGGGTTCTCTTGTCCATTAATATGAAACCAATGTTTAGCGGGTAATCTAGAATTTATTTCCGTTATCCGATTTGCGATAAATGTGTGAAATTTATATGCGGGTGAGTGTATCCACGTTAGTGTTACGGTTGAGTCAGAGAATGCGTAAATTTTGTCAATTTGACAGCGTTTGTTTAAAGTATCATTTACAGCGGTGAGAAGATTAGCTAATAAGAGTGCAGCGCATAGTTCCAAGCGAGCCAGCGGCATTTTATTGAGTGAAGCGACGCGTGATTTCGAGGTGAGTAGAGTAACAGATCCGTGATCTATATCATAAGCGCTAACCCTTAAATATACGGCTGCACCATAGCAGCGCTCACTAGCGTCTGTGAAACCGAGGAGTGTAACGTGAGTATCCGAAGTTATACCTACATGACGCGGGATTTTAATTTGTTCGAGATAAGTGAGTTCGTTGTGGAATTGATTCCACTTATTTTCAATATGCGCAGGTACTGGACTATCCCAGTCAAGTTCATGTTTCCAACATTCTTGAACGAGTAACTTCATAAATGCTGTCACGGGAGCGATAAGACCTAACGGGTCGAAAAGACGAGCGGTTGCGGAGAGAATTGTGCGTTTTGTGCATATGAGAGAAATAGCGTTAATTTTAAATTGAAAGGTGTCTTCTACAGGATTCCACTGCATACCTACAACTTTCACGTTTGAATTAGCGTCTGTGTCGAAATTAATATTTTGTGGATTTTTATGCGAAGCGGGGATTATCAACTTTTGACAGATATCCTTGATCTATGTAGTCTTGAATAGTGGCGTTATAATTTTTACGAATATCGGGATGCGAATCTAATTTCCTTTCTAAATTAATGAGACGTCGGTGAGCAATAGCGTAAGAATTTCCTAATTCTTAATATGGAGTTTTAAACGGTAACTGTACAGTATACCTGCCAGTACCATCACGTGATTGCGTAGCGTTAAAGATAAGGTCACAGGCCTCATCATCAGGGCTCCTGTGAACTTTATCAGGGACGTTTTCTAATTCCCAAAAGCGTTGAGTGAGATTTTCAAGTGAGTAAGATGCGGTAGCGCAGAAAAAAGATTTATTATTATATGTATTATTATTTTGGAAGATAGGAGTGCGAGTATCTAAGCGGTTATCACAATCTGCCCTACCCATGGCAATGTAACCTAGTGTAGTCTGTACAGCGACGACCGATGAACCGGGTATTGTAACCTTTCCACTTCCTAATAGGAACGGGAATAACTCGTTGCCAATTAGACAATCGATCTCGGCCGGTAAATGGAATGCATCATCAGCCATAGGTAAGTTGCGTAAGTGAATTAGTTTTGACGTATCTATAGGTAGACTAGGTAAGCCGTCGGTAATATTTTCTATTACGCGAGCATGGATAATATACGAGCAGCGTGAATCAAAGCGGGAAAATATTTTAAATTTCGTAAATCCAATAGCAGATATTTTAGATTGGCCAAGAATGGTTGAGTTATCGGGAGTAATGACTAAATTAAGGCGTTCACAACACGACTTTGTGATAAAATTACTCATTGAACCTGTATCTAGAAGCTATTGGGAACCTGTATCTAGTAGCTATTGGGAAACACAGACTCCTCCGGCAGGGAAAATAAGCTTTCAATTGCTATTTTTTGTTAGAATCAAGTGTTCCTGCCAGCTAAATGGTTGCTTTTGGAAAATATGTGAAAAATTCATGGCAGTAGCATATATAACGAAATTAAAAGGAAAACTATCACAGCTAAGTAGGTTTTAGAACTTTACGAGTAATAGTCGACCAACTTATAAAATTAACTTGGAAAAGCAAAAAATTTGTACATATGCCATTGTAAAATTACTTTTATAACGTTGTTAGCTGTGAAACAGATAGTTTATATAAATTTATGAACCACGTAAAAATTTACAATAATGAAATCAAAACATCCGTAATAAAAAAATAAAAAATAATACTCCACCGCAGTATCTTAGCGCGCTTCAATTATCTAGGTCTGTGCCGGTAGACTTTACTTGCCGCAACATGCCTAAGATGAGGAGACAGACTAAGAGAGATACAATCCGCTGGGCAGCTTTGTGGCGAGCTGGTGGGCATTGGCGGCCCCACGTACCTGATCTCCAGGGAGAAGTCTTGTCCCTTATCTCCAGCTTGCCTTTATTGGTCGGTCGGAGTGAACACCGACGGGGAACAGAGCTCTCACCTCTCTCTTGCCATAATTGGCTGGCTTGAGTGGAGATTTGCAAGAGCAAACGTGCTCGGAGGAAGGAAGTTAACCCAGTAAGTTGCGGGTCCAAATTCCGCAACAATCTAGATTCATCCAAATTCCTTTAGAGAAATTCCTTTATTATATTTAGGGGATTTTAATGTAAGAATTATTTTTATTTAAAATTAAGATTTATTTCTTTTTTATTTATTTAAGTTCGGAGAACATTACCTCGTTATCGATATGATAAGTTAATATATTTAGCTTGAAAAAGGTATTTACCAGTTTCTTTAAATTTTTTATTATATTTTTTAGGATTTAAAATTATATTATTATAATTTAATTTTTTTTAGTATAAATTAATAGAAATATAATTCTTTCTTAAGTTTTCAAAACAAAAAATGCTTATAACAAGCTCATTAATTATTTAATTAAATAATTTTTTATCTCAATATTTATTAATAAATGGATTAATAATAAAGAAAGAAAAATAAAAAATAGTTAATAATTGACCTGTAATAATATAAGGATCTTCAACTGGTCGTGCTCCAATTATTCAAGTTAATAAAATAACAATAGTAACTATTGATCAAAATAAAATTTGATTAATTGGATAAAATTGAATTCCTTGAATTTTTTTATTAAATGTAAAAGGTAAGATAATTAAAATTAAAATAGATATTACTAAAGCAATTACTCCTCCTGTAGGACTCTTGTGTAGTCTTGCCCTACGTTGGAAGCCAGTTTGTAGGGGTCTTGTGTAGTCGACGTCACAGGTTCGAAGGAAACACTCGAGATGACTTGCAGGCGTTTATTTCAGGAAGTAAAGTTTACAGGAATTGGTTACTTTGTATTAAAATAAGGCGGAGTACACATAGCCAAGTCCGCTTGGACGAAGGCAGGGTACCTAGCCCTCTAATCCAAAAATATATATTCCTTAACGATAAGGATACGGGCTACAGAACCAACTATCAGGGGTGTCCTGTGTGACCCTTCCAATTAGGACGAGATCCGCAGATGCACCTCAATGCTAGCTGGGAATAACATTGACGAACGACAGTAATTTGTCGAAGTCATTAAATGGCGGTGATTTTTAACACCGAGTTGCAGGATCAAGTTGTCAATAAACAGCGACATCTAGTGGTTATACTGCGAACCACTTACAATGCAAGCAGTGAAGTTGACTAAGTAAGTCCTCTCCTATTGAAGTTCCTCAAAGGAATCATAAATCAATAAAAGTTTACAGCTTTATAGGCAGATGGCGCTAGTTGTAAGATACATTATACATGAATATTAAGTTTATAGTAATTAGGGGTGTAACACTCCTAATTTATTAGGAATTGAACGTAAAATTGCATAAGCGAATAAAAAATATCATTCTGGTTGAATATGAACAGGTGTTACTAAAGGATTAGCTGGAATAAAATTATCAGGATCTCCTAATAAATATGGGTTTGTTAAAGTTAAAATAGTTAATAAAAATAATAAGATAATAAATCCAATTAGATCTTTAAATGTAAAAAATGGATGAAAAGGGATTTTATCTAAATTACTATTTAATCCTAAAGGATTATTAGATCCTGTTTGATGTAAAAATAATAAGTGAATTATTGTTATTATTAAGATAATGAAAGGTAAAAGAAAATGAAATGTATAAAATCGAGTTAAGGTAGCATTATCTACTGCAAACCCTCCTCAAAGTCAAGTTACAATTTTTACTCCTAATGAGGGAATAGCTGATAAAAGGTTTGTAATAACAGTTGCTCCTCAAAAAGATATTTGTCCTCAGGGTAAAACATATCCTATAAATACTGTTGCTATTAATAAGAATAAAATAATCACACCAATTATTCAAGTATATTTTAAATTAAAAGATTCATAATAAATACCTCGTCCAATATGTAAATAAATACAAATAAAAAAAATGAAGCTCCATTAGCATGTAAAGTTCGAATTAATCAACCATAATTTACATTTCGACAAATATAATTTACTCTGTAAAATGCTAATTCAATATTTGCTGTATAATATATAGTTAAAAATAATCCTGTTAAAATTTGGATAATTAGACATAAAGCTAATAAAGATCCAAAATTTCATCAAGTTGAAATATTTGAAGGAGATGGTAAATCAATTAATGATCCATTAATGATTTTTAGAATTGGGTGAGTTTTTCGAATATTAATATATTTATTTATCATTAAATTTAATTTAAGGATGATCGAATTGGTCCATAAAAAATATTAGTAATTTTTACAACTGCCAATGCTGAATTCTTGACCGTACTTCTGGAACCGTCTTGATAGCCGTGGTATACCTCTCCACTCCTCAAGCACCTCCGTATATGTTGCCCTCTTGGCGCTTCGTCACGAAAGTGCTAGCAACCCTTTAAGGGGGCCCATTTATTGAGTGTGCAAGTCACCGCCTGCCATTTTATAGCCGTGTAACACTGGTCGCGCAGGGGCCAGTAGTCCTCCTATAGTTTTAAGCAATCGATCCACTAAACCTAACAAACCCATAGCCCAATACAATTTTTCTCCATATTTTGCAATAGTCCTGCACCAACCGGGGATTGAATAAAAGGAAGATATACATACATATTTAAATTGAGGAAATATGAACCGAATACATTAGTTGAGGAGCCTATCAAGCTTATTCAACAGAATAGCACTCAAGTCAAAATAACACACGTCACCGTACTCGATTATAGGGAAAATTAAAGTCTGCACAAGCATAGTCTTTGTCTTTGCGGGCAAAAAGTTTCTCAGACGATACAGGTATCGCAAAGTGCCGTTGACTCTTTGACTGACACTAGCAATCTGGCTATGCCAGCCAAGTATCCTTGATTCGATAGAATCAAGATGCAAACTGAGATCTTTTACGCTAGAGAATAATGGGAATGACGGTACCATCGAAAATAAGAGGAGGAAGAGAGTTACCCGCCACTCTACCCATCAAACGTGAGCTTCCTATTACAATGGCCTGACATTTAGAGGGGTTTACATACACTCCAAATCTATCAGACCAGATTTTATGGCATCCAAGTCTCGGTTTACATCTTCTAAGCGTCCGATAAACCCACGCAGTCGCATACAGCTGGAGATTATCGGCATAAAGATGATACGAACACCGAAGACAGACAGATAGACTGGAAGTAGCTGACAAGGCTGTTATGGTCAACGAACCCCGAAAACTGCTTGTGAACGCAGGCCTCGGGCACTTTTGACAGGAAAAGGAGAATGGATATTTTTCGAAAATGATTAGGTAGAGAGGGATTTGAAATTTTAGGAAGTGGACGGACATAGGCCATGCGCCACAGGGATGGAAATTGTCCGAAATCTAGGGAAAAGTTTATTATATGGGTAATCGCTTCTGCCGGAGTAAGGTGTCCCCAATCGACTTCCGATGCATCCTGAAGCCAGCTTCTCGACATCCAGTCGCCCAAAACAAGGCTTTTAATTTAATCATACTCATTGAGGCGGGCGGACTTCTTTATAATATTATAGTATAGAAATAATAATTTACTTATTTTCTTTTATTGATATCCATTTATACGAAAGTCAATATCCGACTCTACTACATCACTAGAGTCTGTCAAGCGAGTCGTGTCCACAACCCTTTTACTGATTTCTTATAATGGCAATACTATGATCTGTCAAACAGATTGTCACAAATTCTGTTATAACCTCGTAATAATCCGGTTTTTGTTGAGTTTTTTAATGTTATAATGCCGAAACCTATTAAAAGTAGTGTCAGGAGCTTGTTGTTTACAATGATTAATAAATATAATCATGTACAGAGTGAATCTGACGACGTGTTATCGCAAAAACGACGACTTTTGGATGAAATCGTTTCAACATCAGGTAGGTTGGCAACAACATATTGATACTTTCAGCACAATAAACTTATCTGACTTTTTTTATTTTACTGTGATGTGATCACGATTTCCATTTTGGTTTAGATCCAGACGTCGTGTTCATGACCGTGAAACTTACTGAGGCATCTGTATGTGAAAACTACTATAAAGATTGTTGTCAGTGTTGACACCTGAAAGATTTTTGAATTTGCCGCCTTTTTCATGGGACTAGACTCGCTTGACAGACTCTATTTGAGTAGCGAAGAATGAAATAGTGAATGCATTCAAAATTTTACAAATTTCGAAAGAGAAAGAAACAAGGAGCGTGTGTGTTAGGATCCAGGAACAAATCATACTATTCCCCGTGGCTCTTACGCGCGGTCGTATCGGCTTCTTTCGCAATTGATGTCCTTCATACAATTTATTTATTGCAGCTTATATAAGTTGGTTGTTTGTTCCTATCATTTAATAATTTGTTAAACTTTGGGTTGTTGAATAGGTTGTTTGAAAATACTCATACAAAAATATTTGTTTTTGGTTTGTAAATAACTTCGAAATTCTAGGTATTTAGTTTTTTCTTCTCACGTTTTTGGGGTGAGGCCAAACGAACGTAATTTTGTGAGTTGTGAATCGCGTTAAATGAGTCGCGTAATTTACGTTCAACTGAAATTCCGTTAGGCTGCCAGACGGAGGGACGTAATTTCAGATGCAATTCTATGTTTGTTCGGGACTTTGATGCTTGCCTCGCTCCCCTCCCTCACTTTGAGCGCAAATCGGTTGAAATCATGTATGTGAGTCAGCAGACAACTCATTTTGCGTCGCCGTGAGGCACAAACAGGACTTTAGTATGAAACAGTAGTTTAGTATGAATGCAGCGTAAACTCCGCGCATCCTTCGCATTTTACGCGACTCAAACCGCGGTCTTACAGTGACACTGACTGCTGGAGGTGAAAATTGTAAAGCAGTATCTGTCGAAGTAAACAATGTGAAGATAGTAGCCTTGTATAGATCATGCAAATGCCCTAACAACGCAGTAGGTTTCGTACATAATTTTTATCGCCTAACAGCCCTTGTATACCTAATATTTGGAAATTTTAACGAAGACTATCTCCGTAACGGCAATACTGGAGTATTTAAATTATTACGTGACGCTGGTTATCATTCTTTATTACAAACGCTTGTCTTTACACGCGGTGTTACTCAATTACTTTGATAATATTTTTTCTAACTACACTTGTGAAGTTGGATTTTATAATTCCTTCTTGAGTTACCATCATCCGCATTCAACTACAAAACCCTATTACTGCGCGTGACTCGACATGCACTTGGCCGGTTTTATTATTACATTCAACTGCTGCTTTATGTCCGTGGTGTACATTTTACCCAGAATAAATTGAATTTACTCACATTAATTTGTTCTGTATCTGGCGGGAAAAACAATAAATCTATCGTTTTATCACCGCGTTGTTATGGAGACGTTTTAAAATATAGTCTGGTAGGTGTTTTAATCAAGCTTTTGTACTGGAACTGCATATTTTGTGATTGTAAGTAGGTAAAGCGCAGGCCACAATGGGAACGAACCGAAAAGCATGCATTTATTTTATGCTCTCATCTTTGATCAATGTATTATTGATCGAAGGCTCTTACCGAGCGTAGCTTTCTATCAGGGGAATCATTTGCATTGTCAAATTACTATTTATGAAGATTATCTTTATAAACAAACAAATTTGCCTCTTTATATTATTAGTTTAGATTCGTCTTACCATCTTAGGCCGAAAATGCCTCGAGGCCGAAAACAAACTGACAGATTGCTTGCTTAGCATCTATATATAAGTACTCGTGCGGACTTCGCATATTTAGGGTTCCGCACCAAACCGCAAAATCAAGTTGGTTTGAATAGCAAAAGTTAGGTAATTTCAAAGATAAAGTCTGATTTATCGATATATTGGTATTTTTTAATAAACTATACGTAATAATAAACATTATCACTAAATTTTAAGTTTCTAGGTCAATAATAAGTAAAACAATTCTTCGGCACCAAATTTTGTAAATATAGCTGACTTTGGTGGCTTCTCATTCCTTTGTTTTCTAACATTTTTTTAAACAAAAATTACTGAAAGAACTCTAACGATACCTATTCCATTCGATCACAATTTTTTTCGCGCCCCCCCTTTATGTATGGGAAAAAATAACATTTACAAATATTTCGCGGCTATAATCTTCTGCAGTATCGGAGCGAGGGGCGAGGAGAAAATATTATTTGACAAGTCCACATGATGCTTACACTGTGAAAATTTGAAGACTGAAGCACCAATATGATTTTTTGCACGTTGATTTGATTATTGTACGAGTATGCCTACCAGGGAAAACATAATGGAACTCTAATTTACCTAATATCTGTTTGTATAACATATCAGGTTAAATGCCTTAATTGCCGAAACAATAAAAAAGCCATTGTGTCTCGTGTGGATCCTTGATCGGGCACTCAAGTGGATATACAATCAAAAGATTTGATTTGAAGTAAACAGTTGTTTTTATTAACAGGTTTATGGGTTTTATGCAATCCAGTCTACGGAATAGAACTCAAAATCGGTTGAATAAACTGTAAAAAGAGATTGTTTAAAATGTAATGTTAATTTAAACTAGCTTCTGCCAACGGCTTCGCCCGCTTTAAAGTCAAAAAATATCCAACCGAAACATACTACCGGGATAAAAGTAGCCTATGTACTAATATATATCAACAGACTATATTCTGTTTCTAAGACAAATTTCATCCAGATCCGTTCAGCTGTTCTGGCGTGATTGAGTAACAAACAAACATATATCCATCCATCTAAGCTGTCGACTTTATAATATTAGTAGGATGGAGTATAGAGCCTAGTAAACCGGCCGCACCAAAACGCGCTAGATGACAAGCGCTTTACGGCAGGTCACAAACATTTTAAGATTCACTTCGCTACTCGCCAGGTGACTTGCTAGGCTCTTAACCTTAACCCCTGCGATTTAGACCTAAGCCAATATTTTTATATAAATTAAAGCCGCCGCCATTTTATTTCGCCCAAGTCTATAAGTAGCCAATGTCTAATAACTGCCCATCATTACGAAGAGCCCAATTAGTTTGCTTTGCGATATTGAGCACTTAAAGACGGTCTTGTTTATTCTATTTTTATATATCTGTTTACTTCGCTGGAAAAATAAATGCCACATGCCACGCACTTAAATATATGGGCCAGGAAATTCAATTTGTTAGATCTCGAGTTAGAAGGTCGACGTTACACTGCGGGGATTAAAGACCCGAAAATTAAAAACATCTCTATGTAAGGTACTGAAGGTATAGGTAGGTCTTCTAATTGGGCTTTATTTATAAAATGGAAAACCACCAGTTCTACATAAAATGAATAAAACAAAATGAGTACGTTACATTAAGTCAATTACAGGTTCTCACGGCTAGAAATATAAGTATAATTTTAAAGAGATCTTAGGGATCACTAGCAGAATGCACTACAATCAAAAATTTGAATTCACTAACGCTATAGAACAATATTGAACACGATCCACTTTTGAAAATGTCAAGGTTAAGCTGCTTACGCACTGATGAGTGATAAACACATCAAACGAGAACTCCTTACACAATAAATTATGATTTTTACTCGCTCGCACTATGTATGAATTACGCATGTAGTTAAATGAAGAGGAGGGAATGTAGATAGATGGATTAAATCGTACTGATCTCTGTGGAACATTGAAATGCATTTTATGCAGGAGATCAGGACAGTCGATTTCATTTGACAATCTTTTTAAAAGATATGTGGTATCCGTCATCTTGCGACGATTCCTAAGTGGTTGCAGATGGAATTTCTTGCCAAAGGTCTACAGTAATTATTGCAGTTATTAGCTATGATTTGTGAAATTTTAAAGCTGAGGTCTTCTCTAATTAACAAAATCCGCACGACAAGCAACGTTTGCCGATGTCGGTCCATGGATGGGAACATCCATTACATACGGAGACTCCTCTGTGCCTCGGAAAACAGGAAAAGTCGTTCTTTCCGGCTGTCAATTGTAGATCTTTGATAGTCGTCGGGTAGTCAGAAGCCAGAAAATTTGTTACCAGTCTTACCTAGGGTTATTCTTTTACCCAGTTATTGGGTTGTGGAGGTCAGATAAACAGAGTCGCCATATAAAATACTGGTTTTCATCAAATTAGGCTGGCAGCCGATAGATACTGCAGGTCTGACTAAAGTTAAGTAGGTTTTTTAATTTGTAATTTTGAGTTTATTAGCTAGAAACATGGTATTTAAATACAGCTATGTAAGCGCAAGCCAAACTGACAATAACCACATTTTAAAAGCGATGTGATCCTGACATCGCTGTGTTAATAAAGATATTAAAAAAGGCAATCTACTCCATTCGAGTTCGTCTTTCCAAAATATAATTGCCTTTAAAACAAATTCACCTTGAGTTTTTATATAACTCTATTACGTTTGAGATTTCCTTAAATCCGAAAAATATAAGCTATAAAATATCGCGTTAGTCAAGGGTCGTGGTAAGTTATTTCAGACCGAGATTAATAAAGTTGTAAATGTCTAAGCCAGAAAAATAATAAATAAAATATGTAAACTAATGGCGCACTTTATACTTTTTATGTACACTTTAATTTTTCTTATTTTATTTTTCAAAACGTTATTAACAAACACCGGCCCAATAACACGTAAAATTCATTACCACTACTTTATTTATGTTCAGAACTTCCAATTCGTCAATGGTATTGTTTTGTATTGTTTTTTATTGTAATAATAGTGTGCCAAAACATCAAAGTTGACACTTCACCCAATAGCACCCCAGGAGACATAGAAAATCCTTTAGAAAATGCAGCTTTGAATAGCAGCTATCTTTAATTTGTCAATAAGAGAATGTGCCAGCCCTTAAACTTATGTATGTATTAAGTTGCCGTAATGCAGCATGGTACATATGCACCGCCTTCTTAGATTTATTTTGAATGAATTTCCTGGATCACCACCCTCTAAAATCATGTTGGTCACCATCTTGGATTTTAATTTACAGCCCCTTCTAGATTGCTGGCTTCGTAAGGATTTGCGCCAGTGTACCAGTTCCTCCCTAGGCCTACTTATCATACATAGACATACTCGTATTTATACTGGTCATTCTGTATAAATACTTCTGAAAAGATCAAAGTAAAACTCTCTTTTATAATAAAATGTATCCGATAAAATATTTTGAATACCCGACGTAGTGTGGCTACCCCTCCTTTTCCATCTTCATGCCTCGCAACCCCATGGTTAATGGTTATGGAGATATGGTTAAAGTTTCCAGGTTAGAATTAAATTTTCCATAAATGTCCATCGATTTAAGGGGTGGGGGGGGGGATGGGAAAGGGGTGGTTGGAGGCTACTCCACTGTACCATACCCAACCCGCGAAATCCATGCTTCCATAACTATGGGGTTTCGCGATTATACTTTAACCATGGACTTCTCCATAGATATCCATGGTTAAAGTTTTTACGCGGGGCGCTGCTGCTTAAGTAGTAATTATTTAAGCAACAAAGTCGACGGAGCCCCGCTGCGCGGGGAGCCTATTTCTGTCTGCAGAGTTTAAAGTAACCGAACATGAAGGAGATGACGGGAGCTGAGTTCGCTCGCTATGGAGCTCGTTCACTTCAGCTCTGACGGGAGCTGAAGTGAACGAGCTCCGTGGTGCCATAAGCTCCAGAGCTCGCTTCGCTCGCTCTTGGACTAATTCATGTTTTTTAGCCTTAATTATTATATTTAAGTAAAAAATATTACATAAAATTTAATAAAATACACCTCTACCGTCAACGGAAAGTGAAATGTCAACTTTGACGTCTACCATGACTATTTATTCAACCTGAAAATTTGCAAATTGCGTGCTATTTTCCAATTTGTATGAAAACTTTAAAAAAATATATCTCACATACAAAGAAATGTCACATTGCGACAATTTTAAGTAATTATTTTCAAGATTAAATCGTGTTTTTTTAGGAACTTATGCATGAAAAATTACAAAAATAAGAACGCAAATTGAAAGATCTTTTGCCCTTTTACACCTTTTCATCAAGCGAAAACGTTGTTTATGCACATATTTTGAGCGCTTCTAAGTTGTCTACCGTTTGGAAGGGTGTAGTAATTCGTATTTTGTACACATTTTGCAGTAGACTGACGCGGTCTAACCGACCTCAACATGTAAAAAAAATATATTTTTTACAAATTTAGCTGCGTAAACTCATTTTTCTGAACAAATGTTAAGAGTTCATATAAATTCCTGAATTTCGTGACGTAATATGCAACATTTCTGGTTGTGAAGTTGCGATGGTCACCTTCCAGCTCCATCTCATGATGGTCTCATGACCAGCCGTATATTATTGCAATGTTTACAAAATTACATAAGTAAGACAAGTTTCAGTTTAATCGGATGCACTTCCTGTCCTTGAAAAATGGATTACTAGATAGTTGCCAGACATAATAAAGCTTGTAAAAAGACCATACTCAAAGCAAACCTCATCTTATTTGACCAAAAAATAAATCCGCTTAAAAATAAATAAAAAAGAAAACGAGGCAGATTTATTAGGGTCAGCTCACATCGGGACGCGTCCTGACTCTAGACGTACTTTACATAATATTGTTTAATATTAAACTTCATTTATTGTACAAAAAGATACACACGTCACTAAGAAGAAAAATGTTTTCTTTTTTAATATCCGTGGGGTGTTTTCAATTTTTCACAATTCACTGAAATGTTCACCTTTTTGTAAAGTAAGTCTTAAAAAGCATGTGAAGCTTGCGTCTCGATGTGAGCTGACCCTTACTTAGACAATGTATTTCCGAGTATTCTTTTTTCGAATGTTAAAATCATCAGAACGACGTTCGAATTTCAAACTGTCATTCAAAGGGGACGCTTGATTGACAATTTGCTATCGTTTGTGATGTTTGAGGAAACTTTATTGTATTGAGGAAAAATGATTTTTTTCATAGTGGAAATTTCAATTAGTGGCAAATATTTTGAGTAAAAGTGCTTGGTAAGGTTTGGTTGTTGTTTTTCGAGCTGCGTAGTGTTCATAAAATTAAGGAAAAGGCATGTGTTTGATTCGTAGCAAAACAGCAAGAAATCAATTGAAATCTTTAGTAAGTCGCCTGTTCAATTCGATATTCTTCTATTTCGCTGTATTTCTAAGGAAGTCAGTTTTCAGTTGGTGTCTGTCTTCTTTCAATAGTGTCAACAAAATGTCTGTTCGATTAAAGGAGAAAGAATTGGCTACTAATGAAGTAACCTATAGTTATGTTTCAATGTTTTCCAATACAATAATTATTCTTGTTTGCAATGTAGGTAATTTTGATCTTTTGATCAAAATAATATGATTGTGGACTGTCCGAACAATTTATTCGGGGTATTTGATTTGGTATGGTTTATGATTATACAAAAGAAAAGATGCTGTCGAATTGAGATTCTCCTTCTTTTTTTGAAGTCGGTTAAAATAGCTGTTCGTTTTGCTCATGTTAGTTCAACTTAGATTGAATGTGAAATATTAATTTTATTGTAATATTTATGGGTGTTTCTATGAAATTAGGGCTACTTTTGGAATTAATTTGTCTTTATTATATTTTATAATCCAATGGATTCTTTATTAGTATATGTAATGGTTGATTACGATATATTATCACACTCAAAAGGACTAGTCACTTAATGTGGTATATTTGAGAAATTTTGAATTTTGTGAATTTAGGCATCTAGGTATGGTAAGGGGACGGTCCCTTACCATACCTAGATGGTCCTGGTCGTTTTATATGGAGAAGAATCTGTAAAAAACTAGCATAATTTACTCTTGAAAATAATCTGATCGTCGGCTGTTATGTGGTAAACACATAGGTTAAAAACGTACAAATCACGTAGACAATTCAAGAAATCGAGTAGACTGTGATTTTGTTGAGATGAAAATGTTGTCCGTTTGAAGTATTTCATTGAAAAATTAGCTAAGTTTGTATAGGCTTTCATATCGGCAGATTAAAGTAGGTTCAGGTGCTATCGATTACTGAAATATTATTTGATAGAGTTCTTTTAAAAAACTTTATAGTGATAATTAATTACTGGACTTGATACAACTAGACAGTCTCGGCTAGCCAAACTTGGCTACCCTGGAGTAAAAAAAGTCAAATGCGCGTAAACTACTGTAATTGGTCGAATATTCTTTAAGAGTTGTGGTTTGTCGGTGATTCAATTCTGTGATGTTTCGTTTTTCTCTGTATTCTTAGTCCTACAATAAAGAAGTAAGTTCTTATAAGGTATGTTGTATCAATTTAACATTCAAAGACATTCAAAGTTGTATTTAAAATATTTGTTTCCTTTAAAGTATTAATGATGTGAGATGTGTGTACTTAAATCACCTAGTTGTTTCCTTGTGGTTTTGTCTGTAGAAAATACAGCTTTTTAGACGTGTTGTGTTCTGTTTATACTAAGAGATAGCGCGCAGCAGCAACTTTTGTCTCCCGCAACTAATTTGTCCTTCATATCAAGTCTACGAATTTATATGAAAGTGCGCGCATGTAGCGACGCGACAGCCGGGAGACTCTTTTGTCCACGGGTTTGGAGACAGACCGGCGATGCAACTGTCGCCCGGTCTATTGGTTGTAATGCAAAGGCCCGCCTTTGCAAACCCCGCAACATTTTTGTCGACCAGCCAGTTGCCGCTCAGCCGTCGACTGAGCGCGCGTCTTCTCTGATTTTTTAATTTGTAGACTAAAATGACATTTGGGGGTTGCCGCCTTATCGTAACTTAAAAATAGTGTTGTTTCCTGAATTAATCAGTTTCAAACACCATGATTCAATATTTATTTTTATAAAAAAATAGGTTAATTCATCATTTTAACTTTTTTTAGGATATCTTTCGTATGTCATTGCTGTCATAAGAAACATAAAAAAATACCTTTATTTCCCAGAACAAAAAACAACCTTGCACAATTTAACAAAGCTTCGTAGACAGGCACGTAATAAGGTTGCAACCTTGCACAGTTTTTCCACAGGTTTACAGTTTGGCACTTAATAAGTTTGCAAGCTTGCACAGTTTTGTAAGTAGGCACTAAAAGGTTGAAAAACGGAACTGATTCATCCTGTTCCCGTACTAGTTTAAACTGTACTATGGTGGAACAGTGTATATTTATTTTATGAATCTACATTAATAGACATACTTCACGAGCAATGGTGGCCCAGTGGTAACGGCCGCGAGTTACAAGTACGACTGTACGGTTCAAACCCAGGAACGCGCTTTAATTTTTGTTATTTTATCAACACTGCTTTCAAAAGGTGAAGAAAAACATCGTGCGGAAACTTCTAAAATAGCGAAAAAATGTTTTTGGAAATGCTTTCAATTTTCTACACATTTGGATGCACGCACCCAATATTGCTTTTTTCGTTGTCGGTTCCGGTTTAATAACACACAAGCGCACAGACTACTACTAACCATCTGTTCAAAATCCATGTTGATAAAACCGGTTGTTTTTTACAAAAAAGTAGTGTCCCGTGCGCATCGTTTAAATATCGGCGAGAAAACAACGACAGATAAAAAAGTTGCTGGGCAACTAAATTGCTCGTGGGCTCTCCCTTAAATCGGGAACTGTTGACAAAATAAAAATGGTTTTAATGTAATTTGGCCTACAATAGTACAAGTACCTATATATACATAAACATATATGTCTATCGGTTTGCGTCGATTTTATGACAAGCATAGCACATTCAGCTAGTATATGTAAGTTTGTTCTTAACTGTTGCAAGACATTCCAGTGCGAGGGTAAACAAATAAAATAAATAAATCTTTGTCAGTCCTTACGTTGAGTCACAAGCCACGCCACGCCCTTTGCGATGGTTCGACGCGATTCGACACGATTCGATTATCATCACACCGATAAGCGATTTTTAATGAAGAAGATTGCAAGTTCACATGGACGCAATGTGATGCAATGCAACCGATTTGCTGATAATTTAAGTATAGGTAAAGATTTTGTAAGTTGTTTCACAAGTCACTCAATGCCAAAAAAATCTTTATCCGTCTCGTCGCCAGAATAGCTAGTTAGACGTGAAATATTTCGCGCCAGAAGCTGTGTCATGCTTCACGCGCGTCATGTCGCCTCAGATTTTGGAGAAGTCTTATTTATCTTACTACCTATGTATTTTTTACGAAGGATTTGTTTCGGCGTGTTCTGGTTCATTCTATTGAATGATAATGTTGTTTCACATGAGAAAATTTGTTCCCCTAAGCGGTGTCACATAGTGTTAGTGAAAACGGGCTTTTTGTGTATTTTTTTTGTATTTTACTGTTAAATCGTACTCGAGTTTGGAGGACCTCTGGACGTAGAAAGAACGTCGTAAGAAGAACGTTTGAAATTTTGTCAGGAATTTTATTCATATGGAGGGGGAACAATAATGGTTGGGGCCGGTATTTGGATCGGTGGGAGAACCTATTTCGTTTGGATCAGGGGCAACCCCAACGCTCAGATTTTTTATGGAGAGGATTGTTTCAGACGTGATCATCCCTTTGCGACGCCGCCGGTTGGGTGATTCGTTTCGACTAATGCACGAAGTCCACACACGGCTAGAGTCGTAACACATACTCTTGCCGATGCTCGTATTAACGTTCTGCCGTGGGGTGCTCCATCGCCAGACCCAGGTTAATTGCCCGCACTATGCATTTTTTTTTATTTTTCCTAAATATTGGGCTAAGTTAACTTATAAATGTAACAAGCCAGTCTGGAAGACTAGATTTGGTAAATATTAACTGGGTATTTTTATAGTTAAAAAATGTACTTGATCCCTAGACACTTTTGATGTGTGTATTATTCGTATTAAAAGGCTATTATTTTAACTATGTATAGAGCTACAACTTATAATAAAACTAGCATCTGCCCGCGGCTTCACTCGAGTAAAAAATGTTATCCCGGGGGAATTTACTACCAGAATGAAAAGTATTATATCCTAATACTCTATCCGAGTAGAGATCATAGTCTATCCGAGTGTCAAATTTCATCAAAATCCGTAAAGCGGTTTAGACGTAAAAACGTGGCAGTTTCGCATTTCTGTATTTCTTTTGTAATTTTAATAATACTTGTATAATTATTTCGTATTTCAAATCAAAAATAATATTGGTCTTTCTCTTAAGTCCGTCTATCTTTAGTATTCACGAGTATGTTAAGCACACGACCCACAATGATATTAAATTCGTGCGTAAAAATAGTTCAGTATTCCCTTAAGAGCATTAACAAATATTCTCAGGACATTAAAAATCTTCACTCTTGTCACGCACAGCTTACACGCCACGTGACAAATTTACATTTTCATTATAGTCTTCGCGAAATAAACATTTATTAATATTATTTTTGGTTATATATTTAATATTTATGTTATTTATTTTGTTGTCATTTTTTTAAGATTGTTTTGAAGGCTAGATTGATTACATGTGGTGTAAATAAATACACAGAATTTTTTTTTTGTTTGTAAAAAATTGTTCAATAGAGTTTATTTGTACTTACATTGTGTGTTTCTGTGTGTACCAAATAAACTAGTTTTCTACGTTTTTTTTCTTATGTCCAGCAATATGGCAAAAAGTGTAGCAAATTTGGAACTTTAAATAATTTTGCAGTGTCATGCGGAGTCGGAAAAGTGCATAATATTCAGGAGCAATTTTGGTGATTCTTCGCCGCAGTTATCATTATTCTGCGGTATGATCAATAATGGTCAGTGGACCGTGACTCATAATAATTGAAAATGCCAATGTGAAGTGTCGTCTTGATACTGGAGCGGATGTTAGTGTTATGCCATGGAAAGTTTTAAAAATCTTTATAATAAATTGAAGTTGCAATTTCCGCTTGAATGCATACCGACTTGTCGTCCTGATCTCGGCGGTAAGCGCATTCCAGAAAAGAATGGACTGAATGAGAAGGATTCCAAGGGGCTAAAATTAAACCTTTAGGTATGGTTTATTTAAGGTTTAAGAATGAAATTTTGAATGTTGTAAACATTTTATGCTTGTTGAAAGCCTAAATATGCTATTCGGTTTATCCAGTTGTATTAAATTGAATTTATTAAAAAGAGTACAAAAAATTTCAAAGTATGTAATACCGATGAAAAGAAATATATATATATATACATATATATACATATATATAAATATTGAAGTTTTTAATGGTCATGGTAATTTCTCCAATAAAAATAATATTCCTACAATTCCTCATGAACCTATCTGTAATTCACCTGTAAAAGTACCCTAAGCTTTGTTTGAATCCTTGAAGTGTAAATTAGATAAGTTAGTTAAGCGAGGTGCTATAAAGAAAGTTATTTATTATTTATTTATTTAATTCATTAATTTTTATAATACCTTTATAGAAACATCCAAGGCGATGTTATAACATACATATAAAACATTGAAATACAATACATCAATTGTTACAATAAGATATACTAAAACATTACATTTTGCGCTACTTGAACGAATCTCGGCAGGTTTTGGCAAAATATATCTTCCGATAACGTTACAGCGTTTATCAAACGTATGACTCGCGTCATAGGGGTAAACTTAAGTTAGTCCTAACTAACGGTACGTCTAACAGACGCGGCGCGCGCCAACAAACCTAGCAGTACGCTAGCCACATACTTGACCAGCGCAACATCTCTTCTAACTGCCAGCCAGGTATATCCAACCATGCCCAGGACGAAAAGACTCGGGTACATGAGGGGATAAAAAGGGTAAACCCCATATTCCTTCAAATACAGAAACCTCGTAAGCTTGTTATTAATAGAATTGTCATTATTGAAATACAAACTAAAAAGTTAAATAAGTATGTTATAAGAGAACCAAAACATACGGTCTACTGTTAAGTGGCTTTTAGGTTAAGAGGTATCGAAGTATTTTCGAATTTTTGATCCGTCAGAAGGAATAGAATAGAATATACTTTATTGTACAGCAAATAAAAAAAAGGAATTTTAATTACATATATATTTTACAACAAAAAGCAAGGATGTCATCAAAGCCCACTTTCAGAGGATTCATAGAAATGTTACTTCGCTACACCGTTTTAGTGGTAACTTTCTATCACACTTAATTGAAACAACTGATGATCCTAATAACTTCCAAGAAAACAATTTTTCTGTAGAATTGAAATATGAATTGTATGGGATATCTACATAATATGATCTATTACTATGATAGCGACACATTTGATTTCAATATGTATGAATCTAACCTGACCACTTTTATTAATCTGAATGTCTCCTAACAATCCACTCTCTGGTTTAATGGAGAATAACTCTTTGTGGCACAACCTATAACCTCCATTATTATGTGTAGAACATAAAAGTCATCAAGTGCTCCTGCAGAATAATCAATATTATTCTCTAAGCTGCTCAGCATCTGTGGTGTCATTCCACAGACGCTTGAGAGCCTCGCACTTGTACCACTGGCAAAAATATTCCTCTTTATGATCGACTCCAAATGGCAGTATCAAAAATCTTCGTCAACTGAGCTGTATAGATAACAGGTTCTCTCCTGATTTCTGATCCTCCAAGATTTATTACTTCTTCATCAGCCATTTCTAATATGTATGAGAATTTCATCTGATTGACATCAAAATTAGTTATGATTTCATACAATTTTAAAATAATGGGGGTTTACAGCTTATTACCAGAACAAAGATTTTCTATAAATGAATTCTAAACTTCTTGTCACGCTCTCCATCCTCATTAAATATTATATAATTCTTCATACTCTGCTTGGTAATGCATGTTGACCCACCCTATGTAGCTTTGCTGATCCATTGTCAGTAACAATTCCTTTATGTTATTTCATACTCCACATTATAATATATTATTTATTATTAGAAATTATGGATATAAGAATAATAATAACAATTAAAACACCTTGTGTTATTGGTAGAACTCTATTGTTGGTCACTTGAAAATCAGTTGATCTATATCCAGGTACAATTTTCTCTTCACACGTTCTGTCAAACAAGAAAGATTGTTGCAATATAAGAATAATAATAACAATTAAAACACCTTGTGTTATTGCTAGAACTCTATTGTTGGTCACTTGACAATCAGTTGATCTATATCCAGGTACAATTTTCTCTTCACACGTTCTGTCAAACAAGAAAGATTGTTGCAAAATTCTTATTTTTAATAATAATATACAGGAAATAAAGAGCAGGTCATTCTCATCGTTCCAGTAATGCTTTAATAGATAAATTTCCTGGGCAATAATTGAACAATAACATGTGTCCGTTCATCTCAGCATTACAGCTTGGTACATCATTCTTTCCAATCATATTTCAACTTGATTACTGTATTTAATCATTCACACTTGAGAGTGGATGTTTTAGTACCGACTAGAGGTGTCTACCCCTAACTACTGAAAAGGGGTAACTATCTCCCAGATCCAGATCCCATGGTTATGATTAGACTCAAAATTATCCCAATCATCAAGTCACAATCCAAGTGTGAAAGATGCATTTTCAGGAAGAGTAACAATAATTTTCTGAAAATTTATATTCAGTGACAAGTATTTAAAATTATAACCGACTGTGTGAAGACTCAGTTATAGTTGATTACCTGTCAGTTTGGCTTGAAATAATTCCTTTGTTAAATAATAATATAATATTTACTAGTTATGGTCCTAGGGACATGTTTATAGATGTAAGCGACACTAATTGTCAGTTGAGTTTACCTTACTGTTCACAAAGTGTGCATGATGTACCTGATGTACCTGATGTGACAAAAAATAATAGTTCTACCAATGTTGAGAATAATAGTTCAAGGTTTGCATCAGACTAAATCTTGCAGAATAATTAAGCCTAGACAGATTTAAGATTTATAAAATGACCCATGTTGATTAAACTGAATAATGTTTAATATCGTTTATTGTGGATTGGTTTAATGCAACAACTATAATTAAGCTTGGTCCCCGTCATCTCCTTCGAACTTAACCTATCCGTGTCGGGGTGCCCTAAGCTCCGCTCGCTCTTGGACGAATTCATTACCCATAATTGTCGAATTGCCCATCCGTTACGTACCGTTACGTACCGTTACGTACCGTTACGTACCGTTACGTACCGTTACGTACCGTTACGTACCCTTATGACCGTTACGTACCGTTACGTACCGTTACGTACCGTTACGTACCGTTACGTACCGTTACGTACCGTTACGTACCGTTACGTACCGTTACGTACCGTTACGTACCGTTACGTACCGTTTCGTACCGTTACGTACCGTTACGTAGCACTACTCCTAATGACCAGACAATGTGATAAATATAGAAGTTAAAAACAGTATTCATTAAATTGCCGATTTGACTTGACTAGATTCACAATTCTTTTTCTTCGTGTCGCTGGGTACGACATTCGTTCAAAAGATTTATATTGCCCGGCAATATATAGTGTCCTGATTAATCACATAGTCCATGACATATACATGCAGTATGACTGCCAATCTAACCTCTACACCCCAGCAACATAATCTCTTGATCTCTTATCTCTTGGCGAGAATGGTGTCAGAAGTCACTTAAATAATAAAAGCCAGAATAATTTATCATGTTTAATTCAACTCTATGCTTTTCACATTTTCGTCTTAATATGCTGTGCTTCTGATTCTCAACATTCTTAAGATTTAAAATGCAGCTCGGGCGCATACTTAAAGATGCATGTGGTGACCTCATTCCCAAGTTGGCATGGCGTCTCATGTTTGTGGTTTACCTGAAAATTATACAAGGTTTTTTAGAAGGAGCGCTAATTTGGGTGAAAAAGACCATAAATCGCAAATTCTCACGTAGGTATTGGTAGACCTTTTGCAGTCCCGTACCAAAATGAAACCCGGAAACGCACAGGCACCGGGTTTCTTATTGCCTAGATCCTAGCGCCTAGCAAGTCACGGGGAGTAGCAATGTGGCACTAACGTACTTAAATTCATAACCGACCGCGATTTGGTGCCTAGCGTGAGGTAACTTGCCTTGCAGATGCGCCAACCGCGAAGTGCTATGCTCTAGGCGCTTAGCAAGACGCCTTGCAGTGCAAATTCTGCATTTGGTGCGGCTTCGTTTATTAGCTAGATTTTTTTTTTCAATTCGCTAACTCAATACAATGTTTTTAAAATACAATAATTGACACAATTGGGATGATATTCATCAGATAAACCGTTGACAAAAAGAAAAAAAATATATCTTGCTGCATTATTGAAATTGCCCGACAAAACCAAATTTACTGTTTTCACCAGAGACTCGCCACTGTTCAGTTCCCATTTTCAATTTTCAGTTGCGCTTATGCAGCAGGTCATACAGTTCCTCGAGAGTTGTGGTTAGTATGTTCATCAAGTGTGCAATTGTTTTGCCACTGGCGTTACGATTCTTCTCTTTTCTATAATGTTCCAAGAACGAAACATCAAATTTCTGTTTTTTTTGCCCACTGCAGTAAGGAACTCTGTTGCTTCAGGTAGCAGATAAAAGACCAGTTTGAATTGCACATGAAATCTTTGCATAATATCCTACCTTAGGGAGACGTACTCTGGAGACTTCAGAAACGGAGCGTTACCCTCTGAAAAAATCTCCCAGTTCTCAGTAAAACATGTTGAGATGTCAGTCATCTGCGATAAAATAGACAAATCCTCCTTATAAGTTCCAAAAATGCTATGAAATATAAATTATAAATATTGGCCTGTGTTTTTTTTCTTCCCTTATGTCAGCTATTTTATAAAGCTTGTTGTTGTTCTCAGATGCCTTTTCATAAGTGTTTCAGCCACCTGCCTCGGTAGAGCTAAAGAAATCACAAAAGGCTGTGGTATCTGTTTTTCTCCATACATTTGCAAAAAATGTTACTGGAAAGAACATTCGTGTAGCTTCTTAGGGCTAGTTGTTAACACGAGGTTAAATTGAAAATATTGTTTGGCAAACTGGCAATATTAATCTAGTGTTAGCAACTTACTCTAGTTCTAGTTCAGTTTTTTTCATGCAACGAAAGCGAGTCACTAATAGGTATTCTGCAAATATAAGTATTGCAAGCAGTGTCCGATTACATCATTCCAGTGTTCATTTAACATCATTCTAGTGTCCGGGGTCATTATGCCAGTGTTCATTTACGTCATTCCAGTGTTCATTTACATCATTCCAGTGTTCATTTACATCATTCCAGTGTTCATTTACATCATTCCAGTGTTCATTTACATCATTCCAGTGTCCGATTACATTATGCCAGTGTTCATTTACATCATTCCAATGTCCGATTACATTATGCCAGTGTTCATTTACATCATTCCAGTGTCCGATTACATTATGCCAGTGTTCATTTACATCATTCCAGTGTCCGATTACATTATGCCAGTGTTCATTTACATCATACCAGTTTCGGTTTACATTATGCCAGTGGAAATAATAAGGCGAATTATGAAGACATGCTGGTATATGCGAGACCAAAAGTCAATAACACCTGTCTTCTGCACTTGCCTTGCTTTTTGTTCCTATATCGTCTAAAAGAGGTTTTTTAACACGACCAAATTCCCAGTTATTATAACACTCTCAAGAGATTACTTGTACTTCAGGTATATTGATGCGAGTTGTTAATTATTTAGTTCATTACCAGAAGGGGTTTTATTTGATCAACCCATTTCGAACCCTATTATAGAGGTTGAGTATCTTGAGTGTATTTATATTGTTACTCTTAGTAAATTTGGCGTCTAATTTTGTTGATTTTTTTATCAAGCAGTAAATCCACTAGCAAGTTTAACTTTTGGTTCCGCAAACGATGGTTATTGAAAATAATTTCGCCGACTTCTCGATGATTTTATTAATGTTTGTTAAGGAACTCTGAATCTCTAGAAATTTTCTCATGATCAGTGAAGGTGATTGAATCTCTAGAAATCTTCTCATGATCAGTGAAGGTGGTGGTCGGGTGATTTCCTCATGATCAGTGAAGGTTGTGGTCGGGTGATTTCCTCATGATCAGGGAAGGTGTTGACCGGGTGATTTCCTCATGATCAGAGAAGGTGTTGACCGGGTGATTTCCATTTGAAAATGTTCATTGACATCCGATAAGTCCCACTTCCTTACTTTTCTTCAAGTTGTTGCGAATTAACTGCTTCATTGAAACCCCGATACTCCAGAGAATTATGCAAACAACTTTAAGAATTCAGTTAGTGGGTTAAACAGGACTGTATTCTTCCGGCGAAAATTCATTCTTGATCTCAGCATCTGCTTTGAAGTAGGCCACAGCATCCACATAATATTTGGAAGCAACAATAACAACACCAACCGTATGTAATATTTTGAAGGCAAAACGACGAGTCGATTTTAATTTTTTTTTTTTTTTTTTTTCGCCGTTTTAGCCTAAACACACACTTCACATACGCATAAAGTATTAGCTTTTGAACTAACTACTTGATATTAATTTTTTTTTTTTTTTTTTCGCCGTTTTAACCTAAACACACACTTCACATACGCATAAAGTATTAGCTTTTGACCTAACTACTTGATTTTAATCATTCAAGTATCACATTACCTAGTAAGGCGGGACATTAAAATATCGCTGAAATTAAAGCAAAAGATAATTTTCAGTTTTTCTAATTTATTTTTGAGTCTGAAAAATTGCCTTGCCTGTAATTGGTGATTGCTTTTTATAAACTGGCTTTTTTATTAAGCTTGCTATTAATATCTGTTGCGCGGAATAAAAGTTTGTACAGATTCATGTTTGTAGATTCATTTTTTTATTCAGATACAAGTAGGAATTAAAAAATAAAATGGTTACTCGTTATCGCAAAATTCAAATCGGCCCATTTTTTTATAAATATAATTGCAGGTAGGTACTTACCTCTTACTCATACTACCTACTTATCTTCCATACACGAATAACTATAAAAACAAACCCCTCTTCCCATAAGGCTGTGGTACCAGGACTCATGTATTCGCGTCATAAATATTTACCTCTCTGTCGCAATTCTCCGACACAGTTTTCATGTGTTCCAATTTCTTTCTGTTTGTGAACACAAGAGGCGTCACTGCGGTCATGAAACCAAACTTGGAATATTTGTTGCTCTTCACTACGCCGATCTAAAGGAATGGAAGTTTTCTCTTAGATCTGTAGTACGTTCTCACGTTGAAATTGATTTATGATGAAAATGAAGATTTGACCAAAAACTGTCCAAATATAGATAGGTACATGGTACCATGACTGAAAACTTAAATAAGAATTGGAGGACCTCAATAATCTGAAAACACAGTATCTAAAGACAATCACAGAATCTGACCTTTTCCAACAAACACTTAACGATGCAAGCAGACTTCTCTGGATAAGGAGGCTCTTCACGAAGGTTCTCCAAGTCTTTGACGGTAGCGTTGACGTGGTCCATGCATGTGTGTGCTGTTGCTATTACTGTCCTCTTCACTATCTCGCCAAATTTACTTTCTAAACAAATTAAATTTATTATAAACAAATATGTAAACAAAAAAATCCAACGAAATAACGAGCTGTAAAGCAAAAAACGCCAAATCAACGAAGATCAACCTAGCTACAATAATTGTTTGTTTGGTGCCGCCTCAAACTGCTAGGCTTAAAAAAAGGTTTTTTTTCGCTTTTCAGTGTTTGGTGCCGCCTCAAACTGCTAGGCTTAAAAAAAGGTTTTTTTTCGCTTTTCAGTTTACATAATTTCAGTTAACAGAATCGGTTCACAATTAGAATATACTTTATTGTACACCAAAAAAAGTAAATTCAGTGGGAATTAAATTATTTTTAAAATTTAAATACGAGCAAATTGGACCGCTACATAAAGATATAAAAAATTGCCTAATTGAGAACATCCTCCTTTTTTTTCGTCGGTTAAAAAATCAAATTGTTTGCAACTACTAGTATTGTTTATTTCATAGAAATTAGCCGCCGTTCTTTTGCAAAAAAAATGATCTCCAACCTTCAGCCGCGATTTCGTATGGGACCTGGGAAGTCTCGATGATGATCGATGTCGCCTCTAATTATTGGCCGGTACGTCGTTGGCTTAAACAGTAGAAGCCCTGACGAGCGGTTGACCTCCTCGGGTTCCTCTTTGCTTCACCGCTAAATTCTTAGTGTTGTAGACATTATATATTAAACAGACATTAGACAGCCAATGTGTTCGTTGTCTGTGATCTGCAAACTACCTAAATGTGGCTTTTACGAGACACGTCCAAATGCCTACATTTGGTTCTGGACCCACAAAATCATTAGCTGAGCCCTCTCTTGCCAGTTCATCTGCCAATTCGGTACCATGGATTCCTTTGTGCCCAGGGACTCACATCAGTCTTACGCTGTTATGCTTCCCAAGCCTGTTTAGGGTTTGGACAGCATCCAGAGTAAGTCTGCGAGTCCACTTTGTAGGATGGCATGGCTTTGATCGCAGTCTGACTGTCACTAAGAATATATATGGATTTACCTCTGGTTCCTCTATCTATATTCTCTTGAGCACAGGTTATTTTGGCATATGTTTTGTTTTGCTTGGAATACAGTTGCCATCTTCCCTAAGCTTTGGCTGCATTTGATTCCATTTTGGATCTGTCAGCGTTACCACACCAGACTATCTGTTCTGGTGGATCGAGTCCCTTCGTCCAGTCCTCTATTGTAGGATTTGGACCTTTACCTTTCAAACATAAACTTTTTGCATTTTATCGGATATCATGCTTGTAACACATTCCAGGCATAAATTTTCATCGAAATCATCGATTTGTTCCATTAACACAATGATGCAAATTTGATTAACTTTCTTGGATAAATTTAAAGAAATACTTCATCAAATATGATACCATTTTTTTTTGTAAATATTCTCGCTCATTTGTAATTTCTTATCTATACTAATATTATAAAGCTGAAGAGTTTGTTTGTTTGTTTGAACGCGCTAATCTCAGGAACTACTGGTTGGAATTGAAAAATTCTTTTTGTGTTGGATAGCCCATTTATTGAGGAAGGTTATAGGCTATATAACATCACGCTACGACCAATAGGAGCGGAGCATAAAATGAAAAATGTAGCAAAAACGGGAACAAATATTCCTTTCTGAGAGTTTCCGTTGCGTGCGCTGTAGATGGGTAGGTAGGTAGCCAGTTGACGGGAGCGAAGCCGCGTGGGAAAGCTAGTCAAGAATAATTTAACATTGATTTTTTTCGTCATAACTAGAAGTTATTAACTAAAAAATACGACGACTCACCCTTTTCTTGCTGACCAACCACATAATACACGGCACAGAGGCTATGAAACGCAATCAGGTAACTATAGACGTACATTTTAGACGACGTGCCCAAATAAAATAACTCAAAATAATGATGGAATAATTCCACAGCGTTTAACCGCACCGGCAACAGATAACATCTTTCCGGCACAGCGATTTCACGAATCAATGGATAGAACGGTTTTATATACCTATTGTGGATGATATCACTTTTTTTCCCTTATACCGCTAAGCCTAAGAGCGAATTCGTATCTGAAGACGTCTGTCAATATTTTTGATTGATTATCCTGGTTTTATTGTCGTTCGATGAGTTTTGTTTTACTGTTTTTGCGATAAGATCGAGCGAGTTCATTGCTATTGTCAACAGGTTGATACGACTATTTATCTATCTTTTTTATATTACCTTTTATTTGATTGGGCTTACATATCCCGCCTACAGCAATTCGCTTGTTGGATGACTCTCGAATAGCATGCCATTTATTTGTTACCAGCTATCCTGCGAATCTTTGCACCACATAGCTTGATAACATGAAAACATCCTGCTTATTGATAATGTTCCCGAGCCGATACGATGTTATGCCAATTTGTTGTTTGACATGACTCTCCTCAAGTATAAACTTTTGAGTATACTACCCCCGCGTTTCTTTATTACTTGGGCAGCATCCTAACTATAAATTAGCCCTATCTTATATAATTACGCCGGTTAATATTCGGCATGCAATTGTGCCATGCTGGCTGTCAGCGGTGGTAATAATGATATGTACATAATTGAACATAATGAGCGGTCGCATTATGTGGACAGCAATTATTTTATGAGAATTCATGGTACTGCGGATGTTGGAAAATTTTATTTCGATATTCTTTTTAGTATAATGTTGGAAAATTTTATTTCGATATTCTTTTTAGTATAATGTTGGAAAATTTTATTTCGATATTCTTTTTAGTATAATGTTGGAAAATTTTATTTCGATATTCTTTTTAGTATAATGTTGGAAAATTTTATTTCGATATTCTTTTTATTTTAATTTTGGATAACTATGTTTTGCAGTTTACGGTGGAAATCGTTGCCATCGAAATAACAACATTGCACTCCAAAAGTTTGGTGGAATAGCTGTCAACAGGTCCAAGGGCTTGACGTGTTGTCCAATTTGAATGGTTATTTGTTCCAAGACAGAAGGCTTCGCTTTATATATTTTTAAATATAGTATGAATAACTGTTTTTTTTGGGCTATTGCATCTTCGACTAAAAGGGCGGTTTTTTGAAAATATGTAACTGCCAGATTTCTATTTTTTTTAATCGTGCCTTATATATATTATTGTTACTTCTACAATTCATTCAAACAAACTTCTACAATTCATTCAAACAAGTTTTGTGAGACTAGGTCTGATTCCTTCCCCTCAACTGTAAAATTAGGTACCCCACTCTTGGAAAGGTTTTCCTTTCTCGTGAAAAAGAAGTTAATTCTTATAGAACGTGATGTTCCCAAATGAACCATATAATTGCACAGAGAAATTTTAAATTCCGTTTTGTTGCGTTATTGTAATAAATTATTCTAGTTAAGTTTGAGGTTAAAACATAATGGCCCCATAGTACCATACCAGTTTGCTTTGTCAGAGGTTTAAAAATCTTTAAATATCTTTAAACTGATATGTTGGTTACGTAGGCTACTAGTAAGAAAACGGTTTTATAAGTCCGTGATAATCCAGGGCTAAGCATAAAACATAAGCTCTTAGAGCAAGGTTATGTACAATGTGAGTATGGGACAGATGTATACAAGTCATAACCAGGAGTGGTTTTTCTGAAACAACGGTTTGTATTTTACATCATCCCTTTTTAGGCTATAGTTTACCATATCCAACTGCGTTGCGTAACTTAGCGTGCCCGTTTTTGCAACATTTTTCATTTATACTTCGCTCCTATTGGTGATGTTATAAAGCCTATATATAACCTTCCTCGATAAATGGATTATCCAACACAAAAATAATTTTTAATTCCAACCAGTTGTTCCTGAGATTAGCGCGTTCAAATAAACAAACTTCAGCTTTATAATATTATATAAGTATAGATATGTTGGCATCTAAAATATGGTTAAGTATAAAACTTGATTATAAAAACAAGGCTAGTTTAAAAATACATAAAAATCTTTTATTTACCATATACAGTTACATTTGTCAAACTAGACTCAGCCTGTATCTTGATGAACCAGTCATAACACAGAGTTTACAATTCAGATTGTCTTGGTAGCGCAACGACGCAATGTATGAGTTTTTCTCGAGATCAGTTTACTGGAATATTGCAAAAAAAATAGCACGTGAGTTAGTATGGAGTGAAGCTGAGTTAGTATGGAGTGAAGCTGAGTTAGTATGGAGTGAAGCTGAGTTAGTATGGAGTGAAGCTGAGTTAGTATGGAGTGAAGCTGAGGAAGTGTGGAGTAGCAGGAGGCCACGAGAGCCTTTGCCTCAACGGTCAGATCAGACCCATTCTTTTGTAGCAGTCCAATGTTTGAGAACATTGCATTTCTTGACTTTTCTGGCACAGCACTAGATTGGTGTCCTGCTCTATAGTACCCCAGCAGTTCAATTAATGGGGTGTACTCTTTGTCACGACGGTGTATGATTTCGTCAAGCTTTATAGCCGTCCAAATCATTACTGGGTGGAAATTATTTCCAACCGTAGATGTTAACTTCTGTGGACACACAGATGGTAACAAAGGACAGCAAATGGCATGAGATGCTGGTTTTGTAGACCCGGGGAAAGAGTCGTAAGAGACTATTTCCTTAACCGCGTTATCGTGGAACATTCTTACTGCAGTCCCAGGGAAAACTCCTGCAATTCTGGGAAGTGTTATAGTTCTAGATTCAAGAGATGTTCCGCTTTTATGTGTATCATCATCTATAACATACTTCTCCTTTAGCATGTTCAAGATGTCTTCTACTCCACCTCTGGCCTTCTTGATTATTTTGTTGATGTGATTGTTTCTGGCCAAGAAAACGGTAATCATGAAGTTGACGTCTCTGGCAATCTGCTGATTCAGAGTTGACTCTTAGGTCGTCCCCGACATTTCTCAAAGCCCAGACTACTTTTTCCGGTCGTTGAGCCTCATAGCTCTTCCTATTTCTCAAGAGCTGGCTAAGGATGACCCTAGGGTCAAATCCTTGGTACTCTAGAGCAGTCCTGACCAATTTCACCCAGTCAGTCTTGACATCTAGCAGATCATTAAACTCTTCTTTACTCACGGCATCAGCTATTTCCGAGTCAGCTCGGAAATAGTCAACGATGTCTGGGAATGTCCAGGCTTCTGGCGCTTTTGATGAAGTTGCCATTGTGGGTAAAACAGAATAATATACTACTGTGTCTTGAAAGTACTTTCCGAATTTCAAGTCTATTGAAATCACCTTGTTTATTTAGCTGATGAATCAATTAAACACTTAATATTAATAAGTAACCCGACAATGTGTCTGTTTCTGTTTCTGTATATAGTGAGTATAACTGAGAGTGTGTTTTGTCCGAATCTGTGTACTGTGTGAGGGAATCATCTTAAACTACAAAGAAAATTTTGTTTCCTCGTCAAATTTAAAAAAATTGTTTTAAAACAATTTTTTTTAAATTTGGCCTCAGAGTACCTGCACGGTATAGTTAAAGTTTTACTAATGGTATAAAAGATGCATATGGGTGAGTACGGCGAAAACCGGGTTGCAAATAAGGTGTATTCTTGGATGTTTGAATCTATCAGACCTTTTACTACCCCTTTTACTACAGTAGGAGCGAACTACCTTTTCTTACCCAGCTTTAACAATGACCCTAGAATGAATAGTTGTCACACGCGTAATACCCCAGCCTTCCTGTACAGATCATCACTGGGAAAGCGCCGCGGTTTTCTCAGTACCGCCTTGAGGACAAAACGATGAGCTCGTAGCTCCAGCATCCACGACTTCGCGGCACATCTTTGAGAAAAATTACTCTCACAACCTACTGTAGCCACTCACTGTCTTGGCTCCTGAAACAGCCTTAGAGTTTCACGTAAGGCTAGTGCCCCTAGTTTGCGAGCTTCTGACTACCTGTAGCAACTGTCAAATAACTACAAATGATCGATGACCAAAAGCTTAAAGTGCTTTCCGAGACTCTACAGTCTACAGTCAATATCGGTCTTACCGTCTGTTTATTATTTAGACACGTGCTTCTTTAATGATAAATAAGCGAATGCCTGTCAACTCACTCATATGCACATGCGTAAAAAAATCGATGCTGCATTCAAAAATTCATCAACGCGCAAAACTATTAAAATGATTTGTCGTCTCACAAACACCGCTTGCCACCATCAGTAAATCATTTTCACCGTCAGGCACAGGTTTAACGGAGGCTTTGTTGCTGCCATTAATTCAGTAAACAATACAATATGGATCCAACCACTAACAAATTGGCAACAATTGGTCTATCCAATAGCGATATTCATCAAAGTCTAGTGCTAAGCGTGGTCGCAGTGAATGATGAGTGACGTAACGCGATGGTCGATGGCGGAACGTGAGATCAGATTGATCGCGTTATTTAATGATGATGTGGGGCATTACTGTAATTTTGCGCTTTTAGTACGACCGCCAATTAAATTTCAATAGTAACCAAACTCGTATTGTCACACGGCAGGGTTACAGGGTTTTTCTCATGCAGATTGCAGAGACGGTAGATCTTATTTCGTATATTGTGTCAATGTTATTATAGGATTTATCTTTAAACATTGACGACCACTCTTACAGAACAGATTCGTCAAGATATTTTTGTTTGTTTTCATGTCAGTAACATCCAAAATCAATGGCTAAGAAATCTAAAGATCGGATTTCAAAATAGATTTCAGATCACGTTAGTACTGGATGCAAGGTAAATCAGGACGTGAAACTGAGCATTGCTTTTCAACCTAATAGTAAGAAATGTGTTGAAAAATCTGAGTTGAACTAAACAGAATGAATGTAGAGTGAACTATGAAAATGCGCCAAAACTGAAGAGGCTATTGTAAAGTACGGGTATTGGCTTTGTGCCATGGCTGAGGAACTGTTTCCGTAATATAAAAGGGCGTGCCAAATTTCTCGCATTGGACGGGGAAATATCTTATGTCAAAGGGATAACAATTCGGTATTAATATATTGAAAATGCTGCTTTATTTATTACTTTTAAATTTGCAATGGTTTAACATTGCTGATCCCGTGTTTATAAATAGCCAATGGTGATTCTCGGAATTCGATATGTTATAATGTTAGTGTGATTGTTGTTATTGAAATGCCTATGTATTTTATATGGGACTAGCTTCTGCCAGCGGCTTCGCCCGCATAAATGACGAAAATTATCTCAAGGCAACATAATATTCCCGGGATAAAAAGTTCCCTTTGTGTTATTCCAGACTATAATTTATCTTTCTGCCAAAATTCATCCAGATCCGTGCAGCTGATTGAGCGTGAAGAAGTAACAAACACACACACACTCACAAACTTTCGCCTTTATAATATTAGTGTAATTAGTGTGATAGGAAAATTCTCGAGAGGAACATGATAATTTGTCAATACCCAAAAGTACGATACTGGTATATAATTTATACGTCTGCAAACGTATCGAACGAAATCTGAAATTGACCTTATTGACCCTCTCCCATATATGAAAAGTGGAACTTTCGTTTCAAAGGGTCCCAAAGTAAATATTAAGTCCATGTAAAGAACTGTTATCCTTCGAACTTGGGACTATAATAATATGATTTTTTACCTTTGGCACCGTTCACTAAAGTTTCGAAATTTTAATATTATTTTTGTTAAAAACTGTCTTAGAGGTAATTGTAAATCATCAAAAAAATGGCGTGAAATTGGTGAGGCCTATGTCCAGCAGTGGAGTAGGCTGATAATGATAATGATAAATTAGTCCAGAATCATAAATATATATAACAAGTCAAAGAATTTCAATGTTTAAAATTTTAACCCAACATGCAATTAAAGCCCAGGTTTTAATTAACGAACGACTGAAAAATCGCTTACCTTTCATGAAATATTGAAAACCATTTTGAAACTTTGGCACTGAAATTTTGCATTCGGAAATATCCCTACGAAATTGGAAATATCCCGACGAAATCTGAAATGAATAACAGGGGCTTCTTAATAAGTGCCGGATGTTAGTAGTTTATCCGGAATAAACTGACGGATCTGATTGGAAATTATTCTCTAGTCTTGCTTATTTCGACATTTGTTGCTACAAATATAAAACTAAACTTTATATAGATACTTTTGAATTGTCAAACAAAATAAGAATCTAGTTGCACAAGCGTCAGTAGGTCTCTATGGAGAAAAATGTGCAAGAAACTCTAAGGACACTCTTTTCCATCAGTTTTAATTACAATTATTTGGTTACATCATTCTTATTGAAAAAAGTACATATATGTGAGAACGATGTAGAAAGACGTGCACGTAAAAGCATCTTAAGTAAAATAAATCATCTTAAGTAAAATAAATCATCTTAAGTAAAATAAATCATCTTAAGTAAAATAAATCATCTTAAGTAAAATAAATAATTCAAAAATACAATAAGTACGTAATTAAAAGCAGGCCAGTTGCACAACTTTTGTATCAAGCGCAAGTTCGGTCATGGATGGAGTACTGCTCTCATCTCTGGGACGGATCTGCGGATCTGCCAAGTACCAGCTGGATGCACTAGAGTCGATCGAAAAACGGGCCAGGTCGATTCTAGGCTCCAGAGCCTTGCACATCGGCGCCAAGTTGCCAGTCTGTCGGTTTATTATCGATTACATTTCGGAGAGTTTGCGATGGAATTGCATGAACTAATTCCTCCTAGCTCGTTCCATCATTGGACTACAAGACGTACGGCGATGCGTCATCGGTACATGGTGGACAGCGCACCCATACGCACCAAACGTTTTGGGAATACTTTTATTATGCGTACAGCTAAGGAGTGGAATTCCCTGCCAGAGTCTGTATTTCCAGATAGCTACAACCTGGGAGTCTTATAGCTACAACCTGGGAGTCTTTAAGTCAAGAGTGAATAGGTGTCTTCTAGGTAAGCGTGCTACATCTTCGACCGCATCATTGCTTACCATTAGGTTAGATAGTGGTCAAACGCGAGCCTATCAATAATAAAAAACCGGCCAAGTGCGAGTCGTACTCGCACACCGAGGGTTCCGTACAAACCTCAGCTTAAAGGTATTATAGACCTGAATATTTGATATGAATTTCATTTTAATACCTCTACGCGTTCATGAAGATAGGGGTAGTAAGTTTAAATATATTAAAAATATTTTTATCATATGATGTAGGTAACAAAAAATTTACGGATTTCGCAATTTTTCTTTAATCTGTGCTATAAGACGTTGCTTCGTACCAAATTTCAAGATTCTGAGTTCACGGGCAGTACCCTGTGTAGGTTTCTTGCGAGTGTCGAAAATTTGCGGAAATTTGCGGCATAAACGGCTGTATCTTTTGATTGCGTTGGCTTAGAAGTGATTTTTTTCACAGCTTTAAGTGACAGCCAGTCTTGAAAGACAGACAGACAAACAACAAAGTGGTTATCCTATAAGGGTTCCGTTTTTTCCTTTTAAGGTACGGAACCCTAAAAAAAATCCTTGTATCATACAAGGGTTTTATTTAAACATGTGATGAGGAGTGATGAAACGCATGTTGTTACAAAAACTTGTGTTGTTACTTAAACATTAAACAAAAGTAAACTATACAAAATTATACTGTACAGAATTATACTAAAACTAACTACTTACACTATATACAAAAGAAAGGAACACTGATTTTTATGCTGATTTTTTGCGCAACAGTGTCGATCAGTCGGCGAGAGATCTCCTTAAAAAGGAGACGTGCACTCGGGCCCCATGACCGAGAGCGTTTCGACCCCAAAGGGCTCAAACTGTAATTACCAATTAGGCTACAGTATTTGCGCCGCTTGAGGGTCTCTCAGCAGCAGTGGCGGCGGCCAGCACAGCCCGCCGAACTAGGAACATGAGATGGCGCATGGGTGTCTACACAGGTTGCGTCCCACGCCAGAGGCCTACCCACATTCCACGGCACAAATGTCATGCCATCTGTTCGCTTCCCATCGTCATGTACCAAGCCGATAGGTTTTCTAATTACAGCTGGTAAGCTGGCGGTGGCTCGACGAATAATGTCATTGCCAGTGAGGAAGATAAGATGTTATTTATCAGTACGGTAGACCGAGGAGAGGTAAATGAAATTTTGCGGACGTCGAGGCCTCCCAAGCGAATGGGAAGCGTGGCTTGTTGCCATGCTCGGTCGTCCAAGGCTACATTTGGAATAGATGAGTGTGTTCTATTTGGTCTACTTTTTCTAAAAGTTGTGGGTGTTTCCATAAATGAGAGAACCGAAGTCTATACGTCAATTTTGGTCCAAAGCAACAATTTCGGATAAGTGTGTAGGCCGAATGCATGTTAATTTTGAAAACTCTTTCCGAGAGAATTTCTCTCAGTAATTTTAATATTAAATGCTATTGCGTTGAATTTTGCTACAGTTGTCTGTTGGTCAGTAGTTTCGGGTAAGGTAAATTTCGCATTTCGAAAGGTTAAGTTCTAGCCCAATAGAGCTAAATTTATCATTCAAAAAATGTAATTCGTTGAAGACTGTATCTACATCACTTCCAAGGGTTCCATCATATAAATACCATACATTGAATTTAGAATTCAGTCGCCTAATGATTGGGTTTATTGCCAAACTGAAAATGACTTGCCTAAAAGGGTCACCTTGTTGACGACCAACAGCTGATTCCTAAAGTTTTTCCTTGTAGAGTAATTTAGAGGGGTGCCTTTACTATAACATTGATTTAGATGATTTAGAAAATTGTAAATTTTGGGTGTTTCTATTTCAACTTATGTCAACAAGGTATCCCTGTTTACGGAATTGAAGGCATTTTTTATGTCAACCTTAAGTATGACCTCACATTCATTGCTGTTGAGGTATGTAAATAAGGCGTGTACCACAGCCACACAGTGCCCTTTTGGACCCCGAGACCGGCTTTAGAGACTGGAATTTGCTGGCCAGTGCTTCGCTGTAAAAAGCACAGCAAATTTTGGCTGCGATACGTCTGTAGGTATACCCTGCGGCAATGAGATGAATGCCGCCATCCTTACAAAATATCAATGACGGCTTCGTTCACATTGCCGGAGAGCATGAGGTTGATGAGGGCCGTCAGCTCCTTAAAAAGGGACTCACCAGCTTCCCCGGCGCCTCCGAACATTCAATCTTTCAAATGTTGGGGTGTAGGGCCTTCGAAGCCGCCGGCGAATCTACTCCGGAAGCAACTCTGTCGGCTGCACACAGTTGTTGGGCTGTAATTTGCAATGTTGTTTTCAGGATCGGGGGGGTCAGAGAAGGTGAGATCATTTGCTGGGGCGGTGTGTTTACACTCCAGAGCTGTGAGTGTCTCTGGAGTACTCTCTCGGTGCTACCACATCGCTGCCGAAGATGATCCTAGCCTCACCTAGCACCTCCACATGGTGCAATATCCTTCGTTAGGGGTGGTGTGATGTTAATTTAGGTTCGAAACTTTGGGCCGAAATGTTAGTTGTCTTTGATTTAATCGGTTAAAGTTTTTTTGGTTGCCAGATTTTTTTGCACATGTAGGATTCTAAACAGGAAGGTGAGTAATTGCTCCCAAGTACTTCTCTCGGCGAGGTGGACGGCGAGGCGGACACGGCGGCGGCGGTGCTAGGCTCGATGCCACGGAAGGTCTCGCGCCACGAGAGAAACTCTTTTTAAGCCAGGCGTTGAAGTTTTTAATTTTGCAAGCGTTTGTCAAAGGGATTGCGGGGGTGAATCTAGTGTAACAGTATTACAGTACTGGGTATTGTTGGGCATGATGAAGGCATATTGTGGGGTTTGTTTCTTACCCAGATGTACCTTTGCCATAACTCCCTGCGGTTATTAGTATCTAATACTATAGTTTGCGCCAATTCTCGTTAGCCAAGGAGAGCGGGGTAAGGCCCTTGTCCAGCGCTACCACATCTCGTTGCATACCCACGTCGGCGGCCTGGAAGTATTCCCTAAGACTGCATACCTCGCGGTTGTGCAGGGTCGCATTTAAAAAGCCACGACCTATGCACTTCCGCGGGATATACAGTCTCAAAACCGATGATCGTGGGTGACGCATATAATTTGCGGTAAGCAATGTGCGGACTCTCCTTCCTAGGGCGTCAAGTTCTGTCTGAGTCCATTTGAGTATGCCGAAAGAATACATCAAGATCGGCATGAACCAGCCGTTGAAGGGCGCTCCTTCAACGGCTGGGTTGTTCCCGCCTTGTTCCCGCCTGATAAAACTATTAAGTACTTTTTTCAGGCGGCCAAAGAAACGCTTCTTCAACAAGACATACCCAAATACTTGTAAGTTTCGGTTGAGGAAATGGATCGAAGGTGTATGGAATCCGAGAGTTGTATTCCCACGGATTCCATAATCTCCCCTCGCTTTACATGCCATGCATGACTGCACATTTGTCCACACCAAATTCCATCCTGATAACGTCACTAAAGGTTTCTGTAACCTTCAGTAGCTTCATCAGTTGCAAGTTGTTGGGGGCAAAGAGCTTCAGATCATCCATGTAAAGGAGGTGAGATATGACTATATTCCAGGCTTCGCAAGCCTGGAAAACCACCCCATGAAGCATCAGCGTGGGTCAAAAATTAATTAGTTCCCAACAAAATTAAAAAGTTGTTTATCTGTATGAACGGCACACTTTTATACGTATTATTTTATTTGGTCGGCCAATCAGATTATGTCGCACTATGAAGTCAGCAACAAGAAAGGCATGACGCGCCTTTAAACTATGTCACATGGTTGTCCCGTGCTAGTATTTACGAAAAATTGTAAGACCTGACATATTTTATCATGTCTTGTCACAAACATCTTGGGTACTACGTCCATGCTAGCCCCGCCTATTCTATAAAATAATAATAATGAAAAAATAAGAATAATAATATAAATTAAATAATAATCCTGAACTGTCACACTGCAGGGCAAAGGCTTCTTCTCTCATACGGAGAAGGCACGAGCATTAACCACATACACAAAATTAATCAAAATTATGAGAATGTATTGCCATTTGGTGCAGTAATTAACAGGATTTTTTTTCAACTATAAAATTTTATCGAAATGTGACATTTGTGACAAAATTGGTGCGGCCCGTATTATTAAATATTTCCGAAATAAACGTCAAGAAGTTATGTCACATGTCAAGAAATTATCTCACAAGTCAAGAAATTATCTCACGCCGCCGTGCTAGCATTTAAGACAAAATGGCTTTATCACCCAAACTGTGATAAAAAGTGTGACTCATGCCATGTCACAGTAGGTCGATCTTCAATGTTGAAGTAACGCTAGCCATGATCAGTCAGTGAATGGCCGTCCATCCATTACATATTAAGACTCCTCTTCGCCTCGGAAAGCTCGTTCAGCACCCAATACTAGATTGTGGTGTACTGTTTTAATTAAAAAAATATTTGTTTTTATCATGTGTTCAGACTGAAAGGCGATTCCAAACTAGTAAGGAAAAGGCTAGGCTGATTGACTGTGTGGGTCTATTACAAGAGTGAGGAGTATGTCCGTGCGGATTAGGAGATTGGCGGAGTGACCAACTAGGGTAGAGCCTCTTCAAACGAGTTTCTTGCGAAGATTGGACTTTCTTTTCTAGCAAGGCCTATCTAAATGTTTTAAAGGTCCTGTCTAACTAAATGTTTTAACCCCAACCGGAAAAAATATTTTTGTGTGTGTTTGTGTATCTATGTCAAAACGGATGAAGTGTTCTTGGTCCTTGGCTATGTTTGATGAAAATCGGTTTAGCCGGTCATAAATTATGATAATTTTAATCTTTGTATCGGGTTTTTTCGCAAGATGTCGTGTCATTTTACGAGTTTCGACGGATTTAAGATCAAAACGTGTATATGTGTAGTTAAAATTGTATTTGTGTATCTGCGTGACTTATTCTTCGTGTTAGGGTAGAACCTTCTGTTAACTCCGCTGTTAATCATTTATAATTTGTTGGGTGTAGAAATCCAACAATTTATTAAAAAATATTATAAAATTAGAAAACTAAGTAGCTAGAACAGTAATTCTGAATAATAATTTGTTGACTTAACAATTATTATTTATCTAATCACAGATCGAACGCCACATCCGTACATCCGCTGCCTATTATACATGTCAATACATTACTCTCGCAACCGGTTACGGGTTATGAATTAATAATACAGATTCCGCTGTCGCCATGCATTTCGTACAATGGCGGACCAGAATAAGCGTATTATGAATATGTGATATGATTAGTTTTTAGAATCTTTGCAATCTGCGTTCGTTTATTTTGTACTTACGTGATATGGTTTCAAACAATGTGAAAACTGTTTTCAATATCAATTCTGTTTTTTAAGACGATACACATAATAGCTTGAATCATTGTTTTAAAAAATACATAATACGTCAAAAACATTGAGTTAAAAGAATTAAGTAGAGCATAATTTCCTTTGAAATACCAAAATTCTGCTTCGAGTTTTTCTACTTATACTTTGAGAAAAAAAGCTTGAAAATGCCTCAAGGAAAAAAAAACGTTAATCGATAAAACTATATATTTGTTTATTTGCTTGAAAAATTGTGCTTTTGTGGTTCAGTGCAAAAATTCGATCCTCAGGGAATGCGACACAAGCCGAGGTTGCAACAGCAATGCTATTTCTGAAGTTACAAATCATTAAAACAATGTAATATTTTTGTCTCGTAAGAATCAATGAAGCCTTTAAAATATGTGAACATAAATAATATGACGACAATCGTGGTCGTCCAGTGGCTAAGACCTCGCCTCTTTTGCTTGAGGTCGTGGGTTTAAATCCGAGCAAGTGCTTGTGACTTTTTTAATTCATAGGTACTTGCTTTGTTCGTTTATCTTTGACATCGCTGACAACGGTGAAGGAAAACATCGTGCGGCAAGCTGGACTCATAGTAACAAGATTGTGCTCCATTGGTGTAATTGTTGCAAGGCGTTCCAATGCGTTCCAATGCGAGGGTAAAACGAATAAAATAAGAATAATGTGTAAAAGAAAATAAACAGCATAATTAAAAATACTAATGTTACCTTTACTTTTCGTAGAAAAACCTTACTTTTTGTCACTTTTTTTGTTAGACTGAAGCGGCCGATCCCAATATAGTTTTAGGCAAAAGTTAGGCAGATTGAAAAAGCAATTCCAGCAGTCATCTTGTTTTACGATCCCTTTTCGATTTCTAAACTTGTTTATGGTGGTTGGTATACGATTAAAATTATTTACTGTCTGAATATTGAATAAACTCCATGTTAGATAAGTTCAATCTCTCGAACATTGAACACACTCCCTGATAAATAAATTCATCACTCCAATATTAAAACTGAAATATCAATAATTCACATTATTTTTCTAATTAATCTTAGTTTTTTTTTACAAAAAAATGTGTTTTGTGGGAAAATCTTTTTTTTTACAAAAAAAAATGTATATTGCGTGTAATATAATCTCTGTTATTTAGGACAATGCTTTTGTCTGTTACTAGTGGCGTGGCCTCTGCGTTTTGTTTCAACAAACAATGCGACTACTTTTGTTTTCACCCCTTTCTATAAGAAACTGTAGTGTCTGTGTTTGCTTTTGTACAGCGATTCCGAAAGACTAGGGCTTAGCTTTTCTTTTCTTGTTCCTTCAGGCTTTGGTGTGACGAGAAATTATTGTTCGACTTGGCTTGGGTGTTACGTTTTAAATGAAATACTGTTGCTGTATTTTTTTTCAAATTGTTTTTAATTTTTTTTTTCAAATCTATCTTGCTGACGCACTTCAAAGCGTAGGCTGATCTGTTTGAATACCTTAATCATTCCATCAACTTATTAGGAGGATTTTCTATCTCTATGGATTGGTGGTGATTGACTGTATCCATACACGAACCAGAGATCTATTTTTAAAAGAAGCCTCAGTTTTTTTGAAAATATTATTTATTTATTTACGTACACACATAACACTTAACAGGAAACAGAAGGAATACAGATAGAAGAGGAAAAAGGTACTGCTATAGTTGCTTATAGTGTATGCTATCGAGAGTGTTCATAGCTGTTTGATGAAAATTGATACAACCGTTTCGGGGTGTTTCCACAAGATATCGTATCATTTAATAGATTTTCGATCAAAGCGTGTCTACTACTAGATAAATTATGCCACCTGAAATAAAAATGCCGAGGTTTTTTTATTTTTTATTTTTATTTTGCTTGTGTTAATGTAAATGAATAAATTGATATTTCACAAAACAAGTTTTCATAGTGGTGATAAATGTAATATCAGCCTAGCAAGCCAAGGCCAGACTATTCTAAGGACTTAATTTAGTTATCCACACTTTTTAACTTCATTGATTATTCGTTGGACAATCAACGAAATACGATTTTCAATATTGGACTATTCGATAAAACTTTGCCAACAAGAGTACTATTTATTATTCATTTTGGTAGAAATGAAAAAAAAATAAAGAAAAGAGTTTATTTGCGCCATAACATGACGCTTACAAATACAACATCATGCAAAACGATCATGGCTTAGCATATAATGCCTGGACTTGACTTGAATGAAAGATCTTTGGTGCATCAATCGGCAATCATTTTCGGCTCTCTGGTGGCTTCTGCAATCCGCCAATATATCGTATGAGGACTGGATTTGAGCAGTAGCTTGACCAAAGTGGCCTTGTGGGATTGGTGTGATCATCACGTGTTGATTCCTGTGGCGTCTTGATAGTCGCCTAACCCTTCTAGGTACTCCCTGTTCCCGCTGCGATCCTCGCTGACGAATAGCCTTGAACAAACTGAACTAGTCGTTCTTGTTCGTAATTGGCTGTTCCGTTTTTTTCAGCTATTAAAGCTATTTCAACAGAAGAGCACACCATGGTACGAGTATTAGGCGTGTGCTGACTGTGCTATGGATTTAGCGTCATGCTTTTCAACGTCGGAAATCGTTTTGTACTCCTGTTAAACAAGGTTGACAAATCCAACTCCTTGGCTGCCTGAATCCCATATCTCCATCTATGATATATGAATCTTTCCGCAGGGGATCATTTATCAGTGGTGTCTCTGTTTTGGATAAATGTGTTGGTACTGGTTATGATTTTGTGTTCGCTTGTGCGGTGTCTCATTACTTGTCAGAATTAAAAGAGAACTTTGGTGCAATTGCACTGAAGAAATATAACAAACGGTAAACAGATGACTCTTGATCGATACGTCGATACTATTTATTAATATAATAATATGTTTCTGTCCCACTGCAGGGCAAATGCCCCTTATACAGAGACGGCACGTTTGCTCAAAGCGGACTAGCCATTTCAAATTTATATAAACTATATCTCCAGGTTTCTTCACGGTATTTTCCGTAACCGTTGTTAGCGATAAACCTAGAAAGTACACTCATTTAGTAAGCAACCCTATCCGTCTGTTACGAATTTTGGTATAGAAATAGATGAGATCTTGGAGGACTTTCCTTTGGGTAATTTCAGACTTGAACTCTGGCGAAGCCGCCGGCAGAAGCTAGTAAAAATTAAGCAAGTTTTGTGTCAGATAGATACAAAATAAGACATATACGCAGATTAAATCCTAGATGTCATTAAAACTGAAATTCTAGGATTACCTCAATCCCTTTGAGGCCGTTATCCGCATTAATTGACCCAAAATTAATCCAGTCCAATAAAAAGAACTCATGGCACTAGTAATTAAAATAGGGCCATTTATTGGTAGCCTAATTTATCTAAACGATATCGTTTGGTCATTATGGTAGACATAGTAGAGGTAACAATTGATTAGCTTTTCTTATATAGCAAATATGAATGGTATAGTAATGACAAGATTAGTGTTCAATAATGTGTTGTAATAAATCAGTATTCATGATAAATCAAAAACGATTCTGGTTGAGATTTGTACTCAACATTAGCTTCACATGACATCAATCGGTGGCATATGTGATGTCTGGATTGTAAGCTTTTCAAAACTTATTCGGGTTGATGTAAATTTGGTCGTAACGAAGTTTTTTGCAATAGTGTTCTGATGATATATGTTTGACTGAAAGTGGTGAAGTATTTAATTATTATCAATCAGCGATTGGGTGAAAGGGCTATTTCCATGTAAAGTTGAAAAAGGTCGAACGTTAACATAAACCAGTATAATAGTACATTGTGTATTAAGGGCGGTTAGTAAGGAATTACGATCGAGGCTCTAGTAGAAGCCCGAAGTCAAAGACTGAGGGCTTGTTTTTCATCACATTTGCGAGTAAATTAATAAAATTTTGATTAATTGTTTTTGCTGCATGGATAATATCTGACAGTGTTGCATTTAAATCACACTAATCGGACGACGACAACGACGTCTTCAAATACAAAATGTAAATAATTATGAATTATAGCTTTAATACATAAGTCAGCACAACTATTATTACGAAATACGTGAACCTTTTTTAAGCGGATGGCGGGCTTTTTGCCTACACCACAGATTATACAAATGTTTCGTTCAGAAACGTTAAGGGCAATTACTTACGTAGGTATACAGCCATGACAGTGAAAAAAAAATAATTTCGACGTTTTGATACAAAACTATTAAAATCGATTATTAAGAATATTAGTTGAGTATTTAAGTAACATGTAGTGAGATTGCGATGAAACCTGTGTAGAAAACATTTTATGAAAATTTTTCAATTGCGTGTAAACTCCTTGCTTGAACTTGCATGACCTGCGCTATAAATTAAAAAAAAAATACCGACCTTTGGTTTCATGCCAAAAAGAAAGCTCAAGGGTTTTATATGGGGCATTACGGCCAAGTTAACCTGTATGTTTAGATACTGTTTACGTGCAAGTGTGATGAAAATTATGTTTCATCTTATTTTTCAACTATAACATAAATTTTACCAAAGTTTCTAAGATAGAAAATATAAAAAAAAAACAGGACATTAGAAAACTGTTGATAAAGATTAAACGTCGCCCCCAGTAAATGTCAAGCGATACTGATCGACTTAACCCGTCTCTATCTGATTTTTGTTTAAATACAAAAAATTATGTACCTTCGGCGAGGTTAATGAGAGATTAAGGGCATATTCTCTATACCCATATGCCTTCAAGATTAGCTGGAGTCCTTTTAAGTTTGTAGTCAAATGAATCCAAGAGTATATCAAAACCGACATGGCTTTTTCCGTCTGAGTAAAGATGATTAAATACGACTTTTTTTAAGCGTCCAACAAGCGCTCTCAATAATTTGCTTAATTTGTCAAAATTTATGCTTCCAACGTTTCTAAGGTGTATGAAACAGATTCCCTAAGGTTTAGGAAAACAGGCAATTTGCATGAAAATAATCCATGGAAAGGAGTCTATAGCAATTGTATTGTAGTTATAACGGTGTCAATTCCTTTATTACAACATTAACATTAAAGAATTTTACAATTTAGGGTAGAACGAAAATTAATCGTTTTGCAAAGAACGAAAATTAATCGTTTTGCAAAGAACGAAAATTAGTCGTTTTGCAGATTTATTGTATCGCAGTTCAAAAGCACACGAGTGATAGTGACGCGTGACCTAATATGGTAGCTCTTTCTCGATCTCACGTACTGCGAAATATTTCTTGGCCACATTTTTTCAACCGATAGCCGCCTAGACCAGAACGCTCCAGCAGTGTTCTAAGAGGGTTTTTAAGCTGAGCAGAACGAAAGCGGATTCATTAAATAACCTCGAAATTGAGACACATTTTGGGGCTGTCTCGTAAAATGTTGATAGTTTTGTAGGGTAGGTTTTCAGTCCAATATTTGATTTTGTCATAAATTAACGTATAGCTAGTTTATTAAATTGCTGGATTTTCTAAACGTTTTTTTGGTTTATTTTGTTTAGGTTCTTAATAAAAATAAAATTGTTTACATAGTTGTGCAGCCCACAACTATGTAAAAAAATTCGATGATAATTTTAAAACACCAATGAACAATTTTTTTGGACTTTTTGATGTCGCGAAGCTGGCAAAATCAAGTTGCCAGCTTAAGTTGGATCGATAGAGAAACAAAGCAAAAACGTCCCAAATCTTGATGGTGTGCTATATAAACAGGAGGTAAGCGCCTCACGTTTTCCAATTTCCTGGGGAGAGGCAGTGTGTCGTACGATGCGTTATTGTTCCCTTATTGCGATCGCACCTCTGAGTCTTCTTGCCGTTGATGTTGGAACCTTTTTAATTATATTTTCGATGAGAAAACGTGGTGGCTCAGATGGGTAATCACCTTTTATCGTCAATTCTATATCTGTATTAACATTCCAAACTTGGAAGATTAGCAAAAAAAATTACATTAAATCTTGAACGGATCATATTAAAACTGTCTTAAGTAGAAAACTCGCTTCGTCAACAGGATGGACAGGTCGAAACTATTCTGACATACCAAAAAACTAAACCTATACCTATATAACCTGTATTCATAAGCTTATATTATTTTTATTTCTTGTTAGCTTTTTTATGGTAAACACAAACATAACCTTTTTGTTTATAATATTAGCATGGTAAAAAGGACGGACTTATGAATTTTTATACGGCCCTCATTAAATTAAAAACAGGAGTAAAAAATGTTTGCATTTGTGTACGTTATTTGATACTAATGGGGTGTAATAAGAAGGTAGAATGTAGTGCAAATTAAGGTTTTTTTTAAATAATTCGATCCGTTATAATATTGGGTTAAAAAAATATATATACCGAAACGTGTTGTCAATAGCGTATTGATATTTTATATATTAAGTACGGCAGAAAAACTTAGGAATAGATCTTTAAGCTACTTCTCTGAAACGCGTGCCTAACTTCAATATGATTGCAACCGATTTGATCCTGGCTAGCATTTAGGTAGGAGCGAATCCTTAATGTGATATTGCTAAGTATTTTAGAGCGACCACTTAAAGTTACACTACTCACTTAATAAATAATTACTCACTTAATCAATAATTAAACTCTTAATCATTTCTAGGACAAAATCAAAGTCAAAGTCAAATGTATTTATTTCGACTAGGCCATTAGTAATAAAAAAATGATTCTACCGTGCATTCAGAAAAGTAGCTTCTCATGGAGAAGAACGCGAAAATAGCTTTTACAATATTAAAGTATACATTTAATAAATTCATATACGTTTGACTTTGTCTACACTGAAGATTGCTCTATAGAGCAGGACCAGCATATTGCCAAGCATTCTTAACTTGAATATAATCATCTAATTTGTAATATGCTTGTTTACAAAGTGTACTTTTAACTGTTGTTTTAAATTTTCTTTCATTTAGTTTTAATATCTCACAAGGTTTAAGATGGTTCATCTAACTTATCTTTATTTCTAGTATTACAATTGTGTCTATCACTAACTTCTAGTATTACAATTGTGTCAATATTTTCATAAATGAATTGGCAAGAAACTGTCATAATATTAATCTTTTTAAATAGTAATAGACAAGAAAGATAGGCAGCCGTGTGTGTTACTTTGGCCGACCGCCGGAGTATACCTTCAGATTATGTGGTTAAATTTGTACCTGTGGCTGGGGAAATAGATACCACACAATCTAAAGTAGAATCGCGTAGGTGTCGTACGGCATCCTAGTGATCGGGGCGGCCAAGGAAGAGTGGTATCGCACGCACGGCATGACTGATGGTTGAGGAGCTCGAGTAATTTTCGCCCATGACCTGGTCCCGATTGTCGGCATTTAGCGAATGGTATCGGCTATTAATGTATAAATTCCTTAGTTGGTAGCCAGTCTATTTGGGATGGAAGGACGCACGAACGAAGCCCAAGAAAGCAGGCCATGATTTCGTTTTATCTGACCATATGGGCCGAGATCTTATAAGTTTCATCCAACCGCAGTAATGTTGACAATTTTGATTTACCTGACCATATGGACCGAGATCTTATAAGTTTCATCCAACCGCAGTAATGTTGACAATTTTGATTTATCTGACCATATGGACCGAGATCTTATAAGTTTCATCCAACCGCAGTAATGTTGACAATTTTGATTTATCTGACCATATGGACCGAGATCTTATTAGTTTCATCCAACCGCAGTAATGTTGACAGGACGACTCGCTTGTAAACACCCCTGTTTGTTGTGCTTATTTGGATATATTTTACTCAAAGAAAATAAATTCACCATATTACAACAGCGGCTCTCGTAGAATTCACGAGCTGTCACAATGAAAATTTTATCTGATTTTTTTCAAATCAAAATACGAAAATATCAAAACTTTGTAAGCGGCCGGCCGGCCAGTGCGAAGAAAACCAAAAACGATAAGGTTCTTTTCAATCCTGGATGGGTGTGACAACCCCAACTGAATCGCAGTCTTGCAACATGGCCCTAGAAACGATGCTAATAACGCGACAATTAATAAAACGAGGAGCAAATTTCTCCGAAAAATAATCTGCACCTCAAGACCTGGAAAAATTACGTCTCATTACAGTGTCACCGATGTTAAGAGCGATCTCTTGAATTGCACGTTCTAGAGTTTCGTAGAAAAGTTGTTGATAGACTTGCAGTAGCAGTACTGTAGTTGCGTTCAGCAGTACTGTAGTTGCGTTCAGCAGTACTGTAGTTGCGTTCAGCAGTACTGTAGTTGCGTTCAGCAGTACTGTAGTTGCGTTCAGCAGTACTGTAGTTGCGTTCAGCAGTACTGTAGTTGCGTTCAGCAGTACTGTAGTTGCGTTCAGCAGTACTGTAGTTGCGTTCAGCAGTACTGTAGTTGCGTTCAGCAGTACTGTAGTTGCGTTCAGCAGTACTGTAATTGCGTTCAGCAGTACTGTAGTTGCGTTCAGCAGTACTGTAGTTGCGTTCAGCAGTACTGTAGTTGCGTTCAGCAGTACTGTAGTTGCGTTCAGCAGTACTGTAGTTGCGTTCAGCAGTACTGTAGTTGCGTTCAGCAGTACTGTAGTTGCGTTCAGCAGTACTGTAGTTGCGTTCAGCAGTACTGTAGTTGCGTTCAGCAGTACTGTAGTTGCGTTCAGCAGTACTGTAGTTGCGTTCAGCAGTACTGTAGTTGCGTTCAGCAGTACTGTAGTTGCGTTCAGCAGTACTGTAGTTGCGTTCAGCAGTACTGTAGTTGCGTTCAGCAGTACTGTAGTTGCGTTCAGCAGTACTGTAGTTGCGTTCAGCAGTACTGTAGTTGCGTTCAGCAGTACTGTAGTTGCGTTCAGCAGTACTGTATTTGCGTCTGCTGACGCCTCGCATTGAAAAACGAAAGATTTGGTTAAATCAGGACATGCCATAACAGGAGTATTAATTAATGCCTGTTTCAGACATTCCAAATTATAGGATCTCGACCCTTCCTCTTACCAATGAGAGCTATGAGAGGTGCTGTAATCGAAGAGAAACCGTCAACAAAGCGAATAAATATAATAAGGGCACATTCCAATGAAACCGCGTACGGATTTAGCGTCAAGTTTACTCGGATCATTTTGCAAGCCCTTTTCATTTACAAAATCACTCTTACAAAATTCAAATTTATTTTAATTAAGGTCATCAGGTAATAAGGCATTAAGGGGATGCATGTAACGGGCGTCAAATACACTAGATATTTGGGGGGCAGTATGATTAACAGACGGAAGGAACATATTTTCTTTTATATTTCTGTTGAATCCAGAATGCAATCCCTAAGATAACGGAAGACGTCATACAACGGGCTAACAAAAACTCATGTACAAAAGTCGTACCATTAAATTGAAACGGGAGATAAATGGTTCCTAAAATATGGGCGAGTTATGAGCTGAAATATTTCGAGGACATGTATCACTAGGTTCCAAGGTAATACTTAAAATTCACTAACAAGGGACATTTGAGCTTCCTGAGTCAAGAAGAGCCTTGACTGAACGACCACACAGTACTGTTTCTATAAAAGTAGATACTAGGAGTATTATTTAATGAATCGGAGGCTATCACCGGTGATACTCATCAATCTTCAGGAGTTGGATAGTTTTGGGATATTTGGTTTAAAGAGCTGGAAGAATATTAAATAAATTATTTGTAAAATTTCAATTAACTAAGCAATACATAATGAAAAAATATAACCATATAAACAAGTCTGCACAACAGAGCTAACTTACCTTCAACAGCCGCCCTTAATCGAAGTTGTGCAAGACAAACACACAGAAAACAAAAAAAAGAAAAGAAAGTATCAAATCAAATCAAATCAAATCAAATCTATTTATTTGTCAATGTAGGTGTCGTTAATTACAGGTGTTAAAAAGCTTAGGCCATATATTTACAGGTATCACTACATTCTACCCACAGGGCGTACAAACAATACGTTACAATAATATTAATCATTACATTAAATTATACAATAACAGATTAAATAAAATAAGATAAGTTATTACATTAAATTCAATATTTGTCTATCATGTCAAAATCATCATATTAAAAATCCAAAACAGTCAAGTAAGTATGTCACAATATAAAGAAGATAAATATAACAACATCCTGATATTATCAATTAGTATTAAATAACTATATTAAAAATTGACAGATAAGAACTCGTCTATTGTATAATATGTTTTATCTACCAGTAGTTTCCTTTTGGCAATTACTTATGTCGTCCAGTACTTTTATTACTTTAGGCAGCTTGTTATAGATCTTGGGTGCCATTCCCAAGAAACTTTTTGAGTAGAGTGCAGGTTATGTGGAGCAGCACATATATCGTTGTTGCGTCGTTTGGATCTAAATGTTTGAAATAAGTGATGGTTACATTTGACAAATACTGCTGTCTCATATATGTACAAACATGGCAGGGTGAGAAGATTATATTTTTTAAATAACGGAGCACAACTATCAGTCTTTTTCATTCTGAACATAGCACGCTTTTGCGCCCGCAATTAATTTATCAGTACTGTTTACCCCAGTATATTAGCCCAAAACGTAATGTTGATGTAACATAGGCTTTGTACGCTATCAGAACTATGGAGTCATTTACAATTTTTGATAAATTATACAGCGCATATGAGTACTGGTTTAGTTTCCTACAAACATTTCCAACATGACACTTCCAGTCAAGCTTACTGTCCAATTGGAGTCCAAGAAATCTAGCAGTATTAGTTTCACCAATTCTTTGGTTTGCATACAATATATTTAATTTAGGCTGTCTTGTTCTTTGTTGGAATAGCATGATCTGTGTTTTGTCTAAGTTTATTTTTAGTTTATTTTTATGTAGCCAATTTACTATGCAATCTATTGAATTATTTATGTCACGTTCGAATGATTCCAAATATTTACATGGGATAGTGAGTGTACTATCATCGGCAAATAAAACAGTTCAATATTCAATGCATCCTGGTAAATCATTAATGTATATGAGAAATAACAATGGTCCAAGGACACTTCCTTGGGGTACACCACACACTGTATACCTTACTGTAGACTCGTGAGCAACTTCTATCTTGGAAGTAGAGGAAATCCTATTTATAATTGTGACTTGTCTTCTTCCACTTAAATAACTTTTTATTAGTCTTAATATATTTCCCTTAACACCGTACCGTTCCAACTTTCCCAGCAGTATTTCATGGTCCACGTGATCAAATGCTTTGGACATATCCATGAATACTACTGCGATCGGGTTTTTTTGGTCAACATTATTGAGTATGTCAGATATTAATACATAAATTGCCTTATTAATATTTTTGTTTTTCCGGAAACCATTTTGTTCTTCAGCAAGTATATTGTTTACTTCAAAAAATGAGTAGAGAGAATTAAAAATCACCCTCGCAAAGACTTTAGAAAGGATTGGTATTAAGGCTATAGGACGATAGTTTGCAATATTTGATTTATCGCCTTTCTTGTATAGTGGCCTAATAACAGTCATTTTCAATAAATTTTAAATTGGAAAGTGACCATGCTCTATGCAAAGGTTAATCATAAAACTAAGTACTGGTGCAATCAAATGTGACACTGACTTGAGTATCTTAGTAGTAATCGTGTCGTAACCTGCGCTATTGGTATTTTTCAATGAATTAATTATTTTGAATACTTCGTTTGGATCGGTTGGTGCCATAAATAATGATTTAGGATGATAATTAATATACGATGTAGCATTATTGTTCTGATTCACTGTAGGACGTGCTCAATCTATAAAATAATCATTAAATGCTGTGGCTATTTCTTTAGGAGCATTTATATTTTTATCATTAATATAGTAAAATTAAGTTTCTAGACCTAAGCTAATTATACATCGTTTGTGTACTATCGGCCCTAGTGGCTTTGTTATCACATCAGCAGGCATATCACTAGTTTTAACATATTCTAACATTATTACGTTAACTGATACTTTTTTCCTAATAAAGTGAACACGGCTATCAATATGCTTCGTCCTGTTGTGGTGTACGGGATTTCGAACGAGATTAATGGCAGTCTGGCTATCAGAAGCTAAGTTAAGATAAAACTACTACTAGGGCAACAGTAGGTTACTTTTTGTACTCCCAGGATACAAGACCTCCACTCAACTTGTAGGCGTACCCAGTATTATGACCTTCTATCGTGCAGTTTGCCCAGTCAGCATCACAATAGCTTTTTAAGGGTTTTCCGCTTCTCCTGTAAACCAACGAATAGTTTAGAGTACCCTTTATTATATTGACTCAAGAGTAGCTCGTGGCGTAGGCGATATCTGGCCTTGAGTTTACCGAAAGATATATTAGTCCTCCTATTAAATTCTGATAAGGATAAGACTCATTAACTTGGCCTTCGGTTCTCCTTTCCATATTCTTTTTAACTAAAGGAGTATCCATTGTCTCAGTCTTTCATATTAAACTTATCCAGTAACGATAAAATATAATTTCTCTGATTTACTTTCATACTCTCGGAATTGTTTTCAATTTGTACACCTAAATAACATTTTATTAATCCAAGATCTTTCAGAAAAAATATTTCGACAAATCTTTTTTGACAATGTCAAATGTCAATTTGGATTTAAAGAAGACGATTAGATCATCGACAAAAATGCAAAAGTAAAAAGAAAATTGATGATGAGATGAGGGCCTGAAAGTGAAACCAAAAGTTAGCCTACGTACTTGTGCAAGTATGTTTTTTGAATTTTGAGAAAGAGATGAGGGCCTGAAAGGGAAAACGAAAGTTAGCCTATGTACTTGTGCAAGTATGGTTTTAGAATTTTGAGAGAATGAAAAATCGAGCCCACGCTAAAAATAAATAAATAGAGTAAAAAGTAGGTAGTGTGGGTGATGGGGTGAGTTCTAGCCTAATTGGGCGCACATACAATACCGTTGCGCCCAATTTTTAAGAGTTGGGCGCCAAACTGTAACGTTACGTTAAGCTTAATATGAGTGAATAAAAAACGGCCGGCTTGACACGACGTGCTGACCACGTCTTTCTAGTTGGCGAAGTGGCAACCGGGCAACCGTAGACATCAGGGCGGCGTGATACGGTGCGATGGGACGGGCTGGAGGAGCGCTACCGTGAGATGACCGACGTGAACGCAGTGCCCACCCTGCGCGTCCTGCTGGGGGGCTCGCGCGGCCTTAGCGCGCAAACCGCCGCGCCATGAGGACCTGTCTGCCGCAGTTCATACACCGTGTGTCAGTCTGGCACAACTTGTCATTATAACAGTAAAATAGACATCCAAGTTTGTAGTAAGATGACCTAAAAATATCTGATCCAATATACTTATAATTTCCTTCGCAGTTTCACAATCTATTAGTCTCCCAACTTTAGGATTTACTGAATTAATTATTATGTATCTGGCTTTTGCATCCTTGCAAATATATTCGTCCTTAAATTTTTGTTGATCATCCAAAACATTTAAAATTGAATTTAGTCCTTTTGCTGATAAATACAAGTGAAACTTCTTTTTCCAAATAATGTAGTCCGTATCTGTTTCTAGTTTTGTCAACTCCTCTGTCATGTTTCTATTATATATTTCCACTAAATAAAATTAAAAATTGATCACCAGATGGTTTCCTGGGTAGCTCACATCTTTATCTACATCTACTATTCCTGTGAGGGCAAGGGGAACATTACCTCTTGTAAATATATTACTTGGGAACCATGATTGAATTAAATAAAGTAATGATTCTTAGTCCGTCCACATATAAACATAAACCTACATTGTTACAAAAATAAACAAGAAGCATTGCATTTAAGAAAACATCACCTTCATTACTCCACATAATTTTCAAAACAAACTAATTTTCAAAACAAACTTTCATAAAATTTTCTGCATCCCAAATGTCAAGAACCAAAGTTCCAAATGCTCCAAATTTGAAAATAACATCCTTTTAAAAACAATAATCGTAGACAATCAAAAAAATAATCTACAACACGGATAACCACTGCCACCCACAAGTCCTCGTGTAAAAGATAGTTTCTCATCCATCTTTATTCCGAAGATAATAAAGATGGAATCGACGTAGAGGGATCCGACTTATTAACACTCGAAGCATCTCCAGTTTCATGTGACATTTCGACTAGTAACATTTTTTTAATCTCACAAGAAACTCAACTAATTACATTAAAAATTACATTTTTATTCTTCCAGTGCTTCGTGCTGATAACGTGTTGGATATTTGGTTTAAAGAGCTGTAAGAGTATTAAATAAATGTAAAAAATGTTAATAATGTTAATGTTCATTGACAAGTGTGTAGTAACTAAGTAATACAGAAAGAAAAAATATAACTGTATAAACAAGTCTGCACAACACAGGTTACTTATTTACAACAAGTAGAAACTCTCGAAATGTGATAAAGTATCGATAAGTGCATCCAGGTCAGTGAACTTGATGGATGGACAGATAAGGGAAAAACTTTTTAAGGGAAACTCTTTTTCGTGACATTCTGTTGCTACTTAAAGTAGATGGTCATACTTGCCCTGCAGGATTGTAGAAAAGCTTTTGTCTTGTAAAATATTGCAAAATCTTTCTCAAATAACTCGTTTGTAATTTCTGAGGTGGTCCTGAAGTATTCGATGCTGACAGGTAGATTCCAAACCTCTATTGCGTGCATAGCTGGTTCCTAAAAACTCAAGAGGTCGACCTTTTCATCGACGAAAGCTATACTAGGGTAACAGTACTCGAACAGCATCAGGAATTCTAAAACTATTTTACTAAAAAAAAAAACACTCTAAACAAAAAACAATTCTAAGACAAAACAGCTCTGAGATAAATTCACTTTAAAAATGCCCCTTTTCATTAGTTACTTAGGTTGCTTGAGTTACTTTAGCTACTTTAGTCCCTGACAAGCCGTAACCGTGGTAATAAATCTATCAAATTACTAACTATATCAGCTAGTCTTTCTAATATGTTGGTTCGTCTGTCCTCCATCGCAATCCAGTTTGTATCTACTCTGAATCTACTCTTAACTGTTCCGTGTTCCTCTCATGTTCTTGTAAGATTCGCATTTCCTTCAACTGTAACCTGCTGTTTCCTAGACGCACAAACTCTATGAAGCTTTTTCAAACCGGAGTCTGATAACGCCGTCTACGTCTACGTAGTCGGGGTATGTAGACGGCGTTATCACACGCCGGTTGCCGAATATATGATTATATCAGATCCCGAATATATAAATAATGTGATGTGTCATCATGCCGTCTTGAGTTCGAAGCCACATGCAATGTCCCTGCGTTAATCAAGTGCGGTGGCGCTTCTTGTACTATTGGTGGTGATGATGATGCGTGGGTGGGCTGAGAAAGAGATGGATATGGTGTCCTCACAATAATAGCCTCATCTGGCCGGATGCTTCAACTGTTTTATTCGACAATCTTTATTTCATTTTGTTGCTGTAAACAGCATTAAGTAGGTTTTCATACTTGCTTTGCAAGATTTGATTGTTCGAGGGACCGGACCGCCAGTGTGGCTAAGCCTTCAAAAAAAAAAGAAAACGAATGCGGCTGAATAAATTAAGTCGATATTTGGCACAGGGGTAGACCATGACCTGGGTTAGGACATGAAATATATTTTAAGCTTTTCATACTTGCTTTGCAAGATTTGATAAGCTTTTCAACGACTTTTGACGGTTTTACTACTTTATTTGTAGTTTTCTTTTTCGTGATATTCTATTGCTTCTTAAAGTAGATGGTCATACTTGCCCTGCAGGATTGTAGAAAAGCTTTTTTCTTGTAAAATACTGCAAAATATTTCTCCGATATTTTTGAGGTGGTCCCGAAGTGTTCGATGATGACAGGCAGATTACAAACGTCTATTGCATGCAGTGCTGGTTCCTGAAAACACTAAAGAGGGGACGACACTTTCACCGACGAAAGCTATGCTAGGGTAACGTTACACGAACAGCATCAAGAATTTTAAAACAATTTTACCTAAACAAAATAAAACTATTTCAAAATAGTTCTAAACAACTTCACTTTAAAAAAAATCCCTTTTCATTATTTACTTAGGTTGCTGATAACCATGCATGCTGTTGAAGGATCCCCTTCTAATACTGAGATAGTGTTACCGAGAAAGGTTGGACCTTTATTATTTATGAAAAATGCGGCCATATTTCGAAGTGTCCGTGGTGGAGATCAATTTAGCTTCGCCTACACTATCGGCAACCTTGCCCCGTCCGGCCATTAGTCTTTGTGATATCACCTTTACATCGTGTCTCTTTTACAGAAAATATTATGAATAGTCTGGGGAAATTACAGATATTTTAAAACCATGGCTATTGCGATTTTTCTTAGTTATTAGCTCATTTGTTATCTAAATCATAGTCATGATAATTATAGTGAGAATATTTTCAAAACTTTCCTGAAAACTCTTATCCAATATGTACTTGACGTCTTCGTGAATACTGAGTAGAATGAATTAGTAGGTACTTACTAGCTGCCCAACCATCCCGGGTTCGCTCGGGTTCGCTGTACTCCTGGTAGTCCACTCATGATTCTAGCCCCGGTTTTATTTTTACTTCAGGATTCTGGTCTCGGTCGAGTAAATAATAATTACCATTAAACTTTATCCCTATTTCACCCCTTTAGGGGATGAATTTAGAATAATCCTTTTTTAAATAACACCTTCAGTATTAAATCAATATTCTCTCAAAATTTCAAACTTGTATAATTAGTGGTTAAGGCTGGGCGGTTGATATGTCAGTCAGGACATACAAGCAGCATAGTCATTATCTGTTCTTGAATCATAAATAAAATATTATTTTGTTCGTCTCTCAAATCTACATGCCATAGATAATTTACAATTAAATAACTACGGAGGAGGCTTCTTCGTGGCGGTAGTATGTTCATCCACTACAATTACTTTTGCAACTGTGTAACCAATAATATAAGCATCCCAAATTTCAATGAAAAAGAATATGTTTTCTATATTTCGATTGTATTATACAGCCATTTCATGAGTTTTAGAGAGTGATTGATCAGTTCTATAGTGTGTTGTATTTATGCTACCAACATGACTATTCCACACATCGATCTACAAAATCATAGTGCGACACGTGGCTATTTCTCGTTTTCCGGTGATAATTGAATGTTTGCTGACGCATTTGCGGTCGTTTGCTGGCGAGGCAAATAAATAGAAACTGTTTGCAATGAATCTGTTCAAATAAATATCAATAGGAGTCGTTAGTTCTTCCTTATTTTCTAGTTAGAAGAATACATAGATAAAATTCCCACGACAGGATAGCATCAATCCAATTTTATTTCAGTCACGGTAAGTGTGAAGCAACAATATAATATTATGAATATTTGAAAAAAAAATGATATTATACTTCGGAAACGACATGTCAAATCGTCGTCCATTTGCAGAGATAAATACAAAACAAAGAACATAACTTTAGCCTGTTTTCACCGAAAAGTTAGGCGGAGGTGCACTTGGTACACCCACATTTTACCAGTTATGCTTACCCAGTGTTCCAGCGCTTGCACAGCAGAAGTACGGTTTTTCTTGGTGGTATATCACCCGATGACTTCTTCCGCTCTGGTGGTTGAAGCGGAGGAGGGGGGAGGGCCGTATCAGATTTTTACTGACTAAAAAACCACCACCCGTGTTATGGCGCTACTTGTGCTTAATTAAACATTTAGAACACTAACACACCTATTTTGTTATATTTCGACACCTCCACTTAAAAAAAAAATATAGTACCTAATACCATAAAGGATAACACAGCTAATCGAGAACAAAAAAATTAACAAATGTTTTGCTGATGGCAAACCTTATGTCAACAAATCAGCTGGCAATTCATCCGTGGGCATGTATACAATTTTATCTGCAACTTTCTCACGACAAAAATGATGTCTCACATCTATATGCTTAAACCTTTAATGAAATACAGGGTTAGCTGATAGCTTTAGGGCAGACTGTTTATCATTAAATACAGTAATACAATATTACTGTATTTAATGATAAACAGTTACATCAAACAGGTACATCATAGTTATAGATAAACAGCCTTTTTGCAACAGTCAGAAATACTAATTATATATTGGATTACTAGCCCAGTCGGCATCTACAAATGCTTGTTATTCTGAATTACCACAAGCTGTAAACCTTAAACGAAAGCTTTTAGTTTTCTTTTTCTTTTTTAAAACTCTTTTTGCATAAGCCCAATGTTCCTCACTATAACTATTATTTAACTTTAACTGACTTTAGTAATTTACAGAAAAAGCTTTATCTGGTCCAGTTAAAACAGCCAAGTACCAGTTAGTAATGCTGCCAATAATTTCCTGTGATGGTAAAGATTTATTACATACCTCACTTTTAGTTATGGTGTTGTAACGTTTCGTTTAGCTCAGGCGAGCTAAACGTAAGCTACGTTTATAAAAAAATATGAGTATTTATAAATTAGCTAAAGGACGGTTTTGCACGACGTGGGTTTCTTGAATTAGGCAGCTAAGAAGACATTTGAAGACATTTGAAGACATTTGAAGCTATTGTTCTTCAAGCTATTGGATCCTTTAAGCTATTCTTGTCCAGTTCTGCAGAATTTTGCAATGTGATCTTTTCTTCCGCAATTATAACAAATTTTTAATGTTAAATGTTGTGGTGTTTTTCAATTCAATTTTCTGTTTTTCCTAAATTTTTATTATCTTTTTCTGTCATTTTAAGTTCTAATTGTTATCTTGAAATAAGATTTACTAAAGTTTTCTCCTCTGAAACAGTGGATTGCCACGCTGTTCTAAAATTTGATAATTCCATTGGTAATATACATAACATTTTTGGCACAATTTCAGTATTGTAACGCGACGAAACCATCGACGCGACAACACTGGTACCGCGCCGTTCGGCCACGCCACCGAGTCACCACCTCCGCCCCGCGCAACGCGTCCACAACCGCCTTTAAAAGCCCGACCGCCGCCGCCGGCCTGTTCAAGCAGTCAGCGTTCGGTACGGTTCGGAGGCACTACTCTGCATCGACTTAGGTCGGTCACCTCCCCGCCTCCGCATCATATCGGATACTGGCTAAGCAGCGTATGTTATTTGTTTGACTGTGTTGACTTCGTTAGCGAAACCGCACAGGCGACTTATAACATGCGTCGCTTTTAGACTCCGCCTAGCCTCTTTATTGTTGTTTAGAATCAGCTAATTATTAAATAAACCTTTGTTATTGTTCATATTACGCGTTTAGTTTATCTCCTCACACTTTACCCCCTTACAGTTGGCATCCCACTGCGGGCAGTTCCCACATTAGTTATTAATTAGTTTTGTTTACTTCCATTGTTTTTACGTAAAAGTTTTTTTTTCCCTCTTCCCTCGGTTATTTTAATTTTTACTCACTATTCCATTCAAAACTATTTCGATCAAAACTAGCTCAGATATTGATTAGGTTAGTTAAGGAGTATTTGTTGTACTCCAGGAGATAGTTATTTTTGTTAATAGTCCGAGAGCTAGGCTAGTTTGTTAATTCTTTTTATTTAAGTCCAGGAGCTCGTTTTTTTTTAATAGTCCAGGAGTTAGATGTTTATTGTAGGTAGCTAGTTAGTTTTTATCATAGTCCAGAAGTTAGGTTGTAGTTATAGTTTAGGAGCTAGGACATTAATTGCTTTGTTATTAATAGTTCATAATCAAAATTGAGTTGTATCATATTTTACCTAGACGTAGCCAAAGAAATAAACAAAACATGGCAAACGTTAGCTTTACTGATGATCAGTTCCGTGATCTGTTAGGCATCCTGGCTAATAGGGATAGTTCCGTAGCTAGGAAAACAGGTAGTTTTGCTACTTGTACTGCCCGTTATGATGGTTATCGTGACTTAGCAGTAGTCGAGGCATTCCTATCGACGGTATGCACCTTCAAGAAGATTGAGTCGATTACAGACGAGAATGCCATTGAAGGTCTTACACTACACTGCTGTTGGTTGGGGACGCATCGATCTGGTGGCTTGGAGTCAAAGGCACTGTAACTACTTGGCATGAGGCTACGACATTGTTGAGATCCACATTTGCGCCAAAGAGGCCAGCCTACAGGGTATACGATGACATAGTCATGGACAAGCAGAAGACTCCATCAGGAACAGAATTGTTCGTCGCGAAGAAGCGAGCATTAATGGCTGAGTTACCTGAACCGGCACTGTTAGAATCTCAAAGCTTTGATCTACTGTATACTTCCCTGCATATCAACGTACGAGATAGAATACCAAGGGACTCCGTCGAAACGTTTGACGATTTCCTGGTAAAGGCACGGCAGCTTGAGGAGGTTGTTAGTGAACGATCGGCAAGCATGAATAACACCACTCCAATGCGAAAAAAACAAAGATGTGCATCTTTATATTGCCGCGCATTTGGCCACAGTGAGAAGGACTGCCGGAAGAAAGCCGTCAAACGTGAGCCGAATGCGACAGACGAACCTTCCAGGCCTAACACCAGATCTGTGCCTAACAATAAGATCACTTGCTATGGCAGTGGCGAACCCGGCGTAGTAAGAAGTAAATGTCCGAAATGTCCGAAATGTACAAAACCCAAAGTTGGAGCAGTTGGAGTGGGATTTTATGCCCTAAGTCCCACAGTTGCATCAGGAGCAAGGTCTAGACCAACACTGAAGATCACAATCAGCGGTGTCAAAGGTCAAGCTCATATTGACACAGGAGCGAAGTTAAGTGTTGCAACGACTTCGCTGTACAGAGTTTTGCAGCAAAAGGGCATCAAGTTCCATCCGGAGAAGGCTACAATCACCCTAGCAGATGGCTTGCGACGAAGACAGCAAATCCAGGCTGCCTCAGTGCCTGTGTTGCTTTGTGGTCGGACGATCCCCACAAATTTCATCGTGTTGCCAGAATCGCACGATAACCGGACCCTCTTTGACTTCCTCCAAGATGCCAACATTGCACTTAACGTGCCGCAGTTGCTGTTCCACTTCTTGGATGAACCCGGCCGGAAGTATGACTTGTTTCCTGAGGAAGAAGATGGAGCACCTGTGTCCACGGTGCAAACGGAGCCTGTGAAAACCGAGACAGTGATCGAAAGACTCGCCAAAATGACGTCTCTGGAACCATTTGTGAGCCCAATGCTCATGACTCCGTCCCTACCTTTAAACCTACCGGAAGAATGTGAAATGGAGGATTCATATGGGCCACCGCCCTTGATCGACTTTGTCACTCCTCCACAGTCGCCCTCGAGAAAGGAATCTGCACTAACTGGGTACTCACCAAGATTTGTCGGGTCTCTGTTCCGGGATGCACAATCGAGCATCAACAACGCTGAGGTGACACTATCACCAAAAGGTGAAGCGCTGTTTGGTCCTACCACTATTGATCTAGCAATGATTGCACTAACAGAAGTAAATGATACTACCGAAGATATGACACAGCTTAATAAGGTTCTAGAACGTAACGCTGCTGTCTTCATTGGTAACGGCAAGCCAGCTAGTCTAGTGGAACATACCATAGAAACTGAAAGTTGCAAACCATTAGCCGTTCCTCCATATAGAATGTCACCACAACGTAAGGAGATCCTACTGAAAGAAGTGAATCATATGTTGGACGAGGGTATTATCACACCATCGAAATCTCCTTGGGCACCAGTTGTGATGGTCCCCAAAAAAGATGGTAATATAAGGGTTTGTATCGATTACCGTCAACTAAATGCTGTAACTGTGGCTGACGCGTATCCCTTACCCAGGATAGACGACTTATTGCACGAAGCCAAACCAACACCCTACATGTCATCGTTGGATTTAAGGGCTGGATATTGGCAGATTAAGGTGCGTGATGAGGATCAAGAGAAAACGGCTTTTGTAACACCATTCGGGCTATACCAATTTAACCGAATGCCCTTTGGATTGCGAAATGCTCCGGCTACATTTCAGAGGTTCATTGACCGGTTGAAGCTGCAGCTAGATGGTACAAAGCTTCTGGCTTATCTGGATGACTTGATCCTATTTTCCCCATCATTTGAGCAACATCTGCATGATCTGGAAAGGTTATTTAAACTTCTGCAAGAAAATAATGTGGTCGTCAACAAGAAAAAGTGTCGATTCTGTGAAGAACAGATTTCATACTTGGGACATGTTATTATTAAAGCGGGATTGTCAACAGACCCAGCTAAGATATCAGCTATACTAGATATACCAGCGCCCAAAAACATTCGACAGATACAAACCTTCCTTCAGACCTGTTCATGGTATCGTCGCTTCATGCCAGAATTTGCAAAAATTACTCAACCATTTACCCGATTGACGAAAAAGAATGCAACATGGGAGTGGGGTCCTCCACAAGAGGATGCTTTTTGCGAGCTAAAACGTCGCCTAACTAGTGCCCCTGTTTTACGACAAGCCAATATTAGCAAGCCGTATACGATAAAAACGGATGCCAGTGATTATGCTATAGGAGCTGTTTTGGTGCAGGGTATTGACGAGCACCCAGTAGGATATGCCAGCCGTTTACTAACCAAAGCGGAGCGGAACTACTAGCGAAACTACCACTGAACGTGAAGCGTTGGCTGTCATATGGGCTGTAACAAAATTTAGAGGTTTCATAGAAGGGTCTTCCGTAGTAATCGCCACCGATCATCAAGCCTTAAAATGGTTGATGTCTATTAAATCTCCCACAGGGCGACTTGCTAGATGGGCCTTGCAACTCCAGCCATTTAACTTGACCATTAAGTACATACCAGGTAAAACTAATGTCATTGCTGATGGACTCTCAAGACCTCCATGCAAGGAGACTCTAGAGAACTGCGGTTTATGTACAGTCTCCATAGATATGCCTCGGCGCTCTGGACTTGAAATAAGGCAAGAACAATTGAAAGACACAGGACTGAAGACAATCATGCACGCTTTAGAGAAACCTGTTCGAGCTGAAGATGCTGTCTATTGGTCAAATAACGGTTACATTATGAACAACGGAATGTTGCACCGTTACATCCAAGATAGTGACAGTGAGAGTGCTCAATTAGTTAGTTATACCTCAACATGAGAAAGAAATTATTCTTTCACACTACCACGATGAACCTTCTGCCGGTCATTATGGAGCCGATAAAACTTTTCGTCGAATAGCTACCAGATATTATTGGAAAGGCATGCTAAAGGATATTGAAAAGCATGTCAAAGACTGCATCAAGTGTCAACGATATAAACCAAGTAACTTGAAGCCAGCAGGATTACTGCAAACTACAGTCATGGCACAAAGATTTGAAACTTTATCTTTCGAATTATTTGGCCCTCTGCCTCAGACTCCAGATGGTAAGACCTGGATATTTATCATTGAAGATGTTTCTACCCGGTGGGTCGAATTATTTGCTTTAGAGCAAGCGACAGCTGAAACTTGTGCATCGGTACTACTTAACGAGATCTTTTTGCGATATGGTGTCCCAAGAAGATTAATAAGCGACAATGGACCACAATTTGTCAGCTCCATCATGCAAAAACTTATTTATTGTCTTGACATACAACATGCATTCACACCTGTTTATCATCCAGAAACTAATCCAGTCCAACGAAGAAACCGTGACTTAAAAAACACAACTCGGAATCTTGGTCGAAGATGATCATCGATCTTGGGCGGAACGCCTCCCAAGCATAAGATATGCCATGAATACTGCAAACTGTCTTAGCACGGGATATACCCCAGCATATCAGTTCATATCAGTTCAGTGCGATGCGCGGTCGAGTACGGACGCGTTTGCGCTGCACTGTGTGAATATTATATTCGCGATTTGCGCGGCTATAGCCGCTGCCCGGTTTCCGCTATGAGTGCTCAAACGCTCATAGCCAAGGAAGTTTTGGCATTTATAAAACATGCCATCGACTACATGGATGAGGTTAGCATCTTGCAGATCTGCAAGTCATGATGAGATTAGCAGTGCCAAGTTGCTGCTGTTCACGACGCTTGGCAAAGTCAGCCAGATGCCGTCTCGTCGAAGGGATGGCACAGAGAAGAGTCTCCAAGACATCGTAACGCTGTTGAAGGAGACCGACCCGGACGACGTGCCTGAGTTCGTGGTGAAGGATCTGCACAAGCTTCCTCCCGTCACGTTCGACCACGTAGACGTCACCAGGCTGCTGAAGGACATTACACTCCTGAAGCAAAGCCAGGCCGAGATGCAGCATCAGCTGGAGGTGCCCAACAAGACCATCAGTGATCTACGGGCAGAAGTAGTATTATTGCGCAATGCAATTTCTGCAAGTAGGTCACCTACCAACGGCGACTCCGCGAATGTAAACACGCGTCGCGGGGCACAAAATGCCTCCATCTGCAGTTTCGAGTCGGCGGGCTCGAATGCGTCATCAACTGCCGAAAATGCATGCGTTGCAACGTGTGCCGCCGCCGTCCCTGCCTCGACACAGGTGGAGACGATGAATTGTGTAGGTTTGTCGACCCCCAAACGAGCCTACGCAGCTATTGCAGTTGCTAAGAAGCCTGTTGAGCCACAAAACTCGCAGGCTAAATTAGCGGGAAAAAACAAAAGGGGGTAAACGGAGCCGGGCGAATACAAACCCGGCTTTGAAAACGCAGGGTCCAAAGAAGGACACTTGTGACAAGGATGGTTTCGTCATGGTGGAGAAGAAGAAGAAGAAGACGCCTCCTTGTCGGAACCAGTGCGGTACTGCGCTGGCAGGGCCCAACATGCTGCTGCGTCCAGCAATCCCGACGACGCTGCTGTATGTGTCCAGACTGCACCACTCCACGAAGGTTGAGGACGTCGTGGAGTATATGCGCGTCAAGGTCAACTGGACTTTGAGGGTCGAGAGATTGGAGCCGCGTCATAACACGAACTTTAAGTCGTTCGTGGTGCGTGTTCCGACGCATGGACTCGAAATGTTCCTCAAGGAAGAGTTTTGGCCGAAGGGTGTTGTGTACCGCCGGTTTCGTGGCCAGCTACGTGACACCAGTCAGCGAAACACGACGCCGACACTTCGTGTGCATTAGTTTTAGATAATTATGTTATATATATTTATAGTATTTTTAAGTTTTTTATGTAAATATAGTATTGTATACATCTATATGGGCCTTGATGCCTGAAATAAATGGATAAATAAAAAAATATCTAACCTTTGGTAGAGAACTAAGGACTTACGATGATGTTAAACATGATCTTCGGCAGATAGCTTTATCAGAGAATTTCATACCCGAGATAACCCCTAAACTTATTCTTTTAGCAGAAACTTTTAAAAAGGCGAGAGAGGTATAAGAGCACAAGGAAGAATCAAGAAAGAACGTGGTGGACATGCGACGACGTCCTGCTCCCGCCCGTCTGCCGGGCGATCTCGTCATGGTGGTCGCTAACGTCCAGAGAAACGCAGCTCGCTATCAAACAGCGAAGCTAGCTCCACGTCGTGACGGGCCCTACGTCATCTTGCGGCAGCATGGGCCATGCTCCTATGAAGTCGCACACCCGGAAGACCGCAACCCTCCGTTGGGTATTTATCACTCCTCAGCGCTGAGCCCCTATCAGGGCTCAGCCCTCCAACTACCTAATCCTGAGAGACCCTTGCGCAGACGCGGCAGACCACGAAAGCAGACATCAGTTCCGGAAGCAGAAACTGGTCTCCTCGCCGGGACGTCTTCGGGACCAGAGGCGAAGGAGAGGAGGAGACTGTAACGCGATGAAACCATCGACGCGACAACACTGGTACCGCGCCGTTCGGCCACGCCACCGAGTCATCACCTCCGCCCCGCGCAACGCGTCCCCGCCGTGGCCACAACCGCCTTTAAAAGCCCGACCGCCGGCCTGTTCAAGCAGTCAGCGTTCGATACGGTTCGGAGGCACTACTCTGCATCGACTTAGGTCGGTCACCTCCCCGCCTCCGCATCATATCGGATACTGGCTAAGCAGCGTATGTTATTTGTTTGACTGTTTTGACTTCGTTAGCGAAACCGCTCAGGCGACTTATAACATGCGTCGCTTTTAGACTCCGCCTAGCCTCTTTATTGTTGTTTAGAATCGGCTAATTATTAAATAAACCTTTGTTATTGTTCATATTACGCGTTTAGTTTATCTCCTCACACTTTTCCCCCTTACAGTATCAGTTAATTCATGCCAGTACTCTTGATGGAAGTTATGATGTTCATCAGGTCGCCGATATCCTATAGTAAATCATTTTTATGGAATTTATAATTATAAAATTTGTGGCTCAATATTTCCTAAAATATGTGATCCAATGTCTTCGCTGTTTCACAATCAATTATTCGCCCAACATATTTAGGATTTACTGAATTAATTATTATGTAGCTTTTGCATCCTTGCAAATATATTCTTCCTTTAATTTCTGTTGATTATCTAAACCTTTTAAAATTGAATTTACTCCTTTTGCTGTTAAAAATACGTATAACTTCTTTTTCCATATAATGAAGTCGCTTCTTTTTCCATATAATGAAGTCGGTATCGGTCTCTAATTTGGACATTTCCTCTTGTCAAGTTTCAAAAAAAAAAATAGATCATCAGATGGTTTCCTGGGAAGCTTATATCTTCATCCATTCCTGTGAGGGCAAGGGGCCCATCACCTCTTGAGAATATCTGCCCTCATGTAAATATATTTGTTGTGATCCATGATTTAATAAAGGATTTTTTAGTCCATTCACACACTGATTTATTATTTACTGAATTAATTATTATGTGGCTTTTGCATCCTTGCAAATATATTCTTACTTTAATTTCTGTTGATTATCTAAACCTTTTAAAATTGAATTTAGTCCTTTTGCTGTTAAAAATAAGTATAACTTCTTTTTCCATATAGTGAAGTCGGTATCGGTCTCTAATTTTGACATTTCCTCCTGTCATGTTAAAAAAAAAATAGATCATCAGATGGTTTCCTGGGAAGCTTATATCTTCATCCATTCTATAGTAAATCATTTTTATGGAATTTATAATTATAAAATTTGTGGCTCAATATTTCCTAAAATATGTGATCCAATGTCTTCGCTGTTTCACAATCAATTATTCGCCCAACATATTTAGGATTTACTGAATTAATTATTATGTAGCTTTTGCATCCTTGCAAATATATTCTTCCTTTAATTTCTGTTGATTATCTAAACCTTTTAAAATTGAATTTAGTCCTTTTGCTGTTAAAAATACGTATAACTTCTTTTTCCATATAATGAAGTCGCTTCTTTTTCCATATAATGAAGTCAGTATCGGTCTCTAATTTGGACATTTCCTCTTGTCAAGTTTCAAAAAAAAAAATAGATCATCAGATGGTTTCCTGGGAAGCTTATATCTTCATCCATTCCTGTGAGGGCAAGGGGCCCATCACCTCTTGAGAATATCTGCCCTCATGTAAATATATTTGTTGAGATCCATGATTTAATAAAGGATTTTTTAGTCCATTCACACACTGATTTATTATTTACTGAATTAATTATTATGTGGCTTTTGCATCCTTGCAAATATATTCTTACTTTAATTTCTGTTGATTATCTAAACCTTTTAAAATTGAATTTAGTCCTTTTGCTGTTAAAAATAAGTATAACTTCTTTTTCCATATAGTGAAGTCGGTATCGGTCTCTAATTTTGACATTTCCTCCTGTCATGTTAAAAAAAAAAATAGATCATCAGATGGTTTCCTGGGAAGCTTATATCTTCATCCATTCCTGTGAGGGCAAGGGGCCCATCACCTCTTGAGAATATCTGCCCTCATGTAAATATATTTGTTGTGATCCATGATTTAATAAAAGGATTTTTTAGTCCATTCACACACTGATTTATTTCACGCTACTATATCTGATAATCCAATTCTGGCGTTAATATCTAAGCATTCTTCTCTGACTAAGATTCAACGAACATTAGCATGGTCTTTCCGTTTCATATCAAATGAATAGGTTGTTCCTATAAATTTCACCGCCCTTGGTAGTTCTGAATAGGGTAAATCAATGAGGATGCGCAGACAAGTAGTTACGGTCTATCCGTTACCAATTAACTATTATCTTATTTCGAACAATATTGTGTACTGATCAGTATTGATTAATTACAGTAGGTTTAGAATTTTGTCGTTTTGATTTCTCGAGCACTGCTAGTTGTACTCTGGCAGTCCTGTAACTTCGAAATCCTGGTCGATTTCGAGTCCGTCTAAATATCCTATAAATAAAAGAAGTTTAATCAGGTATCAAACTCCCTTCCCACCATTGTTGAACTCAAGGCTGAACGAAGACAGATCAAGGCGCAGGACATTATTTACACTACGAATATCTCTTCGAGCTGCCGGAAACTGAAGATTCGACACCAGAGGAGATTGACACTTGGACCATCACACTTGGACCATCACCTATGCCCATCACCTCGGAACGACGACCGATACGACTGCGCCCTGACCTGAAAATTCCAACATACTTAGCAGAACCTACTCCCTTTACATTGGCTGCTCCCATTACAATGGCTGCTCCCATTACAATGGCTACTCCCATTACAATGGCTACTCCCATTACAATGGCTACTCCCATTACAATGGCTACTCCCATTACAGTGGCTACTCCCATTACAATGGCTACTCCCATTACAATGGCTACTCCCATTACAATGGCTACTCCCATTACAATGGCTACTCCCATTACAATGGCTACTCCCATTACAATGGCTACTCCCATTACAATGGCTACTCCCATTACAATGGCTACTCCCATTACAATAGGGTGAGGTGCACCCAGTTACTATACCAATTGGAATTCGAACCTTACCGACATAGTATATTGATAGAGTTTGGGACACCATGGAAGCAATCTGAACACGCCCCGTATCAGCAAATAAAGAAGACAACAATGATCCTTGCAGAAGCAAAGATCGCTTACCCGCAACGTATGACTCCGGACGACGAATTGTCCGCTAGAAAACTATACATCGAAGAGGAACTTCGCGATTTAAATCAGATATCAACATCAATGCTTTTACCACTGGCAATATATATTTGGTATGCGTTGTCAAAACAAAAGACGCAGGCCAGCACTCCTTCCTAGGTAATATCATCTATTGACCTAGCGTTATCAGGCGCTTTGACTTGGTTTCCACGACAACTTCAACCGATACTTCGGATGTTTCGTGACGGGATTTACAAATAAACGCAGCCGCTCATCAAGTTGCTCTACAGCTACTTGGCTTTGCATTGGAGAAATTCACTGGACCAGGACTCGCAGAGGGTGACCCATCAAATATGGTGCGTTTGACACCCGCTTTCGCCGAATTTTGGCTATATAAAGATCAGATAAGCTGGACGGACCGTGAGCACAGGCTCTTTTCTCAGATTATTTAGTCTTGATTTGAAGAAAGACTTAGCTTTCCCATGCGAATGATTCACTCTCAAAAGTCGTCTAAACCACCGATTGGGATATTGGGCCATTCCAATCCTGCTTTCAAGCTTCTGGCACGCCGTCTCAAATGATGGTGGAATGAAAGTGCTGTCCAAATGCCTAGTGGGCGCTTTCTGACACCTGGCACCGTCAAAGTGTTTGTGCCACGGAGTATCGCCACGGAGTATCGCCACTGGTTATGACGTATGTAGCACTGCGAGCATCTTGTAGGTAATGTTGGTAGTACTCTTCGGGATCTTCCACTCCATGATGTGAAGTATGTAACACTGCGAGCGACTTGTAGATAATGTTGGAAGTTCTCTTCAGAATCTTCGACTCCATGATGCTGACAATGAGCAATGAAGACATCTCGTTGAGAAAGGAACACGAAGGACAGTGAAAATCTGCAGGCTGAAGCCGGGACATCAATTAACACCATACCAATGGTTTTCGTTGTGATGAACTAAATCACCAGTCAGATGAAAGTTACAGAAAGGTTCCCTATGTCTATTCCTCAAAAGGGAACTACGTTTACCATAGCCGGGTGGAGCAAGGATGTAGACCTCAGCAACACGAACAGCGCGGCAAACAGAAGATAAATAAAAATAAATAATACGCCTTTGATGTAATCGCAGCCATTATGGGTATGTTACAGTATGAATAATTCCACATTTGATGGAATCACCCGCGTGCCGAAGTATAACAGCTGGGTTCTCCAATCAAAAACCGGCCGTATCGGTCAATTAATAGTAGAAAAGTCGCTAAAATCTCGGTAAGATCTCAGAACAAGCTATGCACGCACACAACTCTCGCAGTGGTCGAGACGGTCCTCCATTGTTGATGTAGTTACCTAAAAATTTTACTTCCTGTATGGTGCTGACTTGCTGCGTCTTTTCCTCACTGATGAGCATCCAAAACTTCTTTACAGTTAATGACATGCGGGGTATGTCCACTTTGAAGTCTGTAGCTACCAATGAATCGTCGCCTAAAACAAGGTGTTGATGAATCTTCAATCCCTGTTCTCGAGTTACAACCCAATTGACGATTGAATCGATGAACTGAGTGAAATAACTTCCACTGGCGACGCTCTTTGCATTCCGGTAACTTTAAACAATTGCACATACGAATTGGTGTTTTAATGAAATATGCAATCTTCTTCCAGGCAAGGTGAAGCTTTTCAGTATCTGGGTATACCTTCATCCTTGTAATGAGTCAGGTCAATGTTGGTAAGTAAGATTTATTTATTTATTTACACCAATAAGTACAAAATCAAACAGTATTCCAAGACGATGTTATACCACAGAATATATAATGATATACACTATATTTAAACATAATAACAATGAAAGAGTAAAAATTAAAATAAAAGAAACAATTTTAAAATAAAAGAAACAATTCAAATTTGTATGCCTCCTTCAATGCACCTTCGTGCTCCTGACACAAATTTCGGCAGGCTATGGAATACATCTTCCGATGGCATATTATTTATAATACGCGCGGCCCTTGACAAAGGGGCAAACTTAAATAAATTTGTCCTAGCCCATGGCATATCTAACAAAGTGGGGCAGCGGCGTGCACCCACATACCCGTCCGGAACATGCAGCCGCAGCGCCTCCAGTACTTCTGGGTGATGCACCAGCCCGCGCAGCATTCTTGCCACGTATTTTACTAAAGCGACGTCCCTCCTAACCGCCAGCTTAGATGTCAAACGCGATCCGAATAAGCCACGCAGAAATAGTCTTATCAAATGGCCATGCGATGAAAGATACGTCTACAACTACCTTTGGCCGTTTCAAAGCCATAAGTGATCGAAGATAAACCCTTGTTGTATCTATCAATCTGTTTTACTGGCTTGGGGTCACTGATGATCACTTCTGTTGATGTGAGCAAATCTTGTGTGCCACACATTATCTGATGTCAAAAAACAACTCATTTAAAGCTCTATCCGACTAGCTAATCCCGGAGTAACTAAGGATTAACATAGATCTAGCAATGTTATTAATAAACATGGAATAACCTCGGACTAACTATTCATTTCTTAGTCTTGGACTTACGCGTAAACTCTGGCAACCCAGTTGAATTTAAAAGTAAAAAGAATGAACAAGTGAATGAAAATAAGCAAGTTGAAGACATTATGTAGAAAAAAAAAACTGAAAATGACATCTGCCTTAGAGATTTGACAGTAAAGGCGAAGGAGGGAATTTTAAATTATCTTAATAGCTTTAAACTTAAAAATTACTTATAATGATGAACACATATAATAATAAAATTATATATATGAATATATATAATTTTCATTAATAAATGCTGCCCGTGACGCATTACCTCTAATATTATTATTTATTGTGTGTGTCACTAGTACATTGCCATCATCTTGTGCATCTACATCCACAAATAGATCTTGCGTATGTATTGCAAATATCCGTGATTTGTAATTTCGTTGTCTAAAGCTAAACAGTTGCCAATGACCTTATTTTTTTTAATGTTTCACATTAACTAAATAAAAATTCAGAGTCTATGTAATAATTGTGGTTGCGAGAGTTTTTGGCGGGATTTTTTCGAGCGTAGTTCAGCGGTTGTTAAAATTATTTGCAAATTGATTCCTAGTGGATATTGTGATATAAAATTAGTGGGGTTTTGTGTCACAACTGTCTACGCAACTGGACAATATGTGAAATCATTGACAGAAGCAATCTCGGGATAGTGGAGCGGAGAATTTTATTGTATTATTGACTACCTCTGCAACGTTGAAGGCTGACTCGATACAATTTGCTGCCAAATACTCAAACAAAACATTAGAATCTGTTACATCCGCATTCTAATGCATACTAAAGAATTCAAGAAGGATATTATGCACTGAAGACGAGGCGGTATGGTCCAAGACCTTAGCCTGCCCGAGTAGGGCGAAGGAAAAAAGTTGTGGTTGCCATAGTTACACTACTCTTATTCCGACCTTAAACTAGATAGCACCATGGTTTAACTTTTAGTCCGAGACTAGTGTCAGATTAGTATAATCTCTCCTTATTCCGTGTTTATTAATACGGAAATTTGTTAGTACCAACCTAATCCTTGGAATAAAGTTAATCTTACCTTAGTCCACGTTTATTAATAAGACGGTAAATGCTTATGCTTTATTAAACATTAACCTGGCTGCCTCAAAGTAAAACCGAAAATCTGGTATTTTTAAGTCTTTGTCGTTGTTGACTTGTCCCAACACACTGAAAGATTTTTGTGAACAGCAGTTACTCCATATAAACTAAAGCATAACATACTTATATATACAAACAAGTATAAAAAGGAGTGTGCTCATTGGACATCCACATATCGTCCACATCGCTGTCGACGTGCCGGAAACGTGAAGAATTTGTATTATTACCTTTAAAGTTTATTTTCTTATACTAAAGTTTGATTAAATTTTAAAATACAAAACTTAGTTGGTTATTTCTTTTCTCAGTGCAGACGTCATACATCACGCAATACATCAGTCATCGTATAGCTCTACCCTATATCTAAGGGAGCGATCGAATTTATTAAAATAATAGCGGGCGTGTGGGTATTTATTTTAAACTGACCCAAAGGATCCTTTCAGGGATTTAGATCACCGATTAATCAACAATTATTTAATAATTATATTCGTCATTATGATCTATCTATGCTGGAAAATCTTTGGATCAGGAACCAATTTTACACATCAATACAAACAAGAATCATATTTTCATTTTATTTAGATTCCTTTTTAAATTAGATTTATCTTCATCATCATCATTTCAGCCAAAAGACGTCCAATACCGTACTGGGCATAGGCCTCCCCCAAGCGTCGCTACACTGATCAGTCGTATGTGTCTCGCATCCACCGGATTTCTACAGCCTTTACCGTGTCGGCGCTCCGCTTAGAGGGGGAGGTCTTATAACGCTGCGTCTTTCGGTACCCGGTCGTCACTCCTTGGTTCTCTTGCTGATGGACGTCTTCATTTCTGATACGATCACGCAAAGAAACTCCGAGCATAGCTCTCTCCATTATCGTTTGGGTAAATTTAAGCCTTCTGCTGAGGCCCATTATGAGCGACCTCGTTTCGGTCCCGCTGGAAATTGCTTCATGAGATCAAATAATAGGCTGAAGTAATTATTAACCACGAGCTTAGCCTAGTTTTCTTCAGATTTAGTCTTCTCGTCAAGGTAAAATTAAAGGACAGGCCTCGAATGTAGTATCCACGCGCGCCCTGTCCGGGGCATCCGAGGTAGTCGCGTGGAGGCCTTTGCCCAGCAGTGGGACTATAAGACTATATTAAAAAAGTGTGTGAAAAGTTGTGACAATATCATAAGGTCTTCTTTGTAGGTCCCAAAGATCCCATGAAACACGAATGAGATGCCTTCCCGGACTCCATCTGTCCACAGATAGTGAACTTTCCCTTCATTCCTGACGCAAGTTTATATGTATACCAACCGTCAGCGCCCGTAGAGCTGAAGAAATCGCAGAACTTCGTTTTATTCAATTGGGTTTTCCAGACTGCAATAAAAACAGTTATTGGGAAGAACATCCTTGTCGCTTGCCTTAAAGTGGTAAACTAATAAGATTTCTGCAACCACCGTCGTCAATATAGCTATCTCAGATGCTTGTTTTCAAGTCGAACTCCAGTTTGGTAGACTCAGAAGTACATAAAGTAATTATATTCTCTTATAGTTTGTTTATATTTAAAAAAAAATCTATCGTAGAAGATATAATCTGCGGATCCTTCTTAATTTATAAAAGTAAAAACAATTCACTGCATTTATTGTTGAATACAGGCCTGCAGGACCACAAAGCCAAGAAGCGTATGTACCTTGGGTAGGGCAAGTAAATTGAAAGTCAAGTTCTAATCTCTCAATCTATACACATGTTGTTACTACCGCTGTTCGTTAGGGACTGCTTTCCTGCACACAATGAATTCAGTTGTCGACTTAACATTTTGTCGCGTCACACAATATTAGCCCATTAAAAAAAATAAAAAAGCAAAATACAAATAACTGAAAAATATCCTATCTGAACATGAAAGTTTCATTAATTCTTATAATTTAAACAGTGACTTTATCGTCGCCAGAGCGCTCAAGTAAGGAACAAACAAGGCGTCAGCACATTGCTTGCTCGTCACTTGATCGCTTTTATTACCAACCTATTCGACATACAATAACAAAGTGTTGCGAAATTGAATCTAAAAATAAATGTCTAAAAACGAAACATTGTTTTACTTAATTACTTACAATTGCCTCTCTTGTGGGGCTTTACAACTATAATATGAGACGGACAAACATGTTTTATTGATATCACTACAGTTAACTACACTTTTATAAATTCACACGTTAGACACTATCACGAAAAATATAAGCGCAACTCGTGGATTTAGTTAGATACTCAATAATGCACCGTTACAGGTTGAGCGTCTGGCTGAGCTGCTGTTTTAGCTAGCTGAGTTCCACGCCCTTGCTCCATACTTGACACTACTTGCTCGATCATTTTTCCTTGTATTATTTTCCTTCCCCAAAACCGGCAGGAAATAAATAAACAAACTGCACTTATCAAAACTACCATGACCATGGTTATTAAAAATTAATATTCTAATTTCCTCTCTAGCTCTACTTGGGCCTGATTGCCTGCTCCATTCTGAGCGATAATTTCTTCAGCGTTTTTAGACTGTTCCTTGCCCATGTTCGCGAAAATAGGCATATGCTATTCAAAACACAAAGACAGCTATTATGATGTCCAACGTTTGAATTTTTTTTAAATAGGTTTTAGAAAAACGCACTGGTGACTTACTGGCTTGTGGCTCCCTACTGCTAATGACTTGTTATTCACAGGTTTTATTAGTTTCGGCCAGTTTAACTTGTTCTTACTGCTCTAACATATAGGCTGGTTTTAACCTCTCTATTGAAATATTTACTTTCCTTTTGGGGAGTTGTATCCTGTAAACCTTGTTATCCCTACTTATGACGTTGTAAGGGCCTTCATACGTTGCTATTAAGGATTTTTTAACTGCATCGTTTCTAATGAATACATGAGTGCAACTGCTTAGATCTTTGTGAATGAACAGTTTCCGCGAGTCGCTTGCGCTTCGTGACTTGGGACGGAGATTGTTTATAGTTTCTCGCAATCTCTCTATCTCTCTACGTACGTATAATCATCACCATTGTACTTTGGACTTACCTCACTGTAAAATTCGCCGGGTAAGCGCAATGTCTGACCTAGAACTAACTCGACTGCGCTAAGGCTTGTGTCACACCGACTGGCTGCTCGCAAGCCGAACAAAAAGGTGGGTAATTCGTTGTCCCATGACTTGTTGTCCGATAACCTACTAGCCAAAGTGATCTTTAGAGAACGATGCCATCTCTCTTTCCATTACTTTGGGGATGGTATGGTGTGGTTCGGATCCTCTGGAATTCTAAAAACTTTAACAGATTCGCAGAAATTTGACTCTCGAACACCTTGATCGCTGGTCAGTCTACTTGGGCAACCGAACCTACATATCCAGTTTTCGTATACGGCTTCCGCTATTGTTTCTGCAGTTATATTTTCAACTGGTATCGATTCCGGCCAGTGTGTAAAACCTGTTAGTATGTCCTGTTGTAGGCAGTGGACCTACTATATCCACATGTATATTCTCAAATCGTTTTCAAATTTACCTTCTCCTGTTACTACATGACGACTTACCTTGCTTCTCTGGCACTGTATGCATGTTTTTGCCCAATTACCTATTTCTTTGTTCATACTTGACCAAATCAATATTTTGGTTATCATCCTACGAGTCGTTATCACGCCTGGATGACTGATATTGTGAACAGATTCGGAAACGATTTTTATTTTTTACGATTCTTTGAAAATGCGTATGTTAGAGGAATGTGATCGGTATGAACGGGGTTAAATCTCGCCTCTCTATCATGTCTTTAAAGTGCATGATAGACATGTATATTGGCGAGTAAATCCCTATCGTATGTGCTGTAACTTTTTTGTGTGTCTGATAACTTTTTGGAAAAATACCCTAGTGGTTGCCAGATATCTTTAACCCTCTGTTGTAGTAAGGCGCCTACGCAGGTATTGGAGGCGTCGGTATCAACGATGACGGAGCTTCGGCATCAACGATAGCGGAGCTTCGGCATCAACGATAACGGAGCTTCGGCATCAACGATAACGGAGCTTCGGCATCAACGATAACGGAGCTTCGGCATCAACGAGAACGGAGCTTCGGCATCAACGATAACGGAGCTTCGGCATCAACGATAACGGAGCTTCGGCATCAACGATAACGGAGCTTCGGCATCAACGATAACGGATCTTCGGCATCAACGATTACGGAGCTTCGGCATCAACGATGACGGAGCTTCGGCATCAACGATGACGGAGCTTCGGCATCAACGATGACGGAGCTTCGGCATCAACGATAGCGGAGCTTCGGCATCAACGATAGCGGAGCTTCGGCATCAACGATAGCGGAGCTTCGGCATCAACGATAACGGAGCTTCGGCATCAACGATAACGGAGCTTCGGCATCAACGATAACGGAGCTTCGGCATCAACGATAACGGAGCTTCGGCATCAACGATAACGGAGCTTCGGCATCAACGATAACGGAGCTTCGGCATCAACGATAACGGAGCTTCGGCATCAACGATAACGGAGCTTCCGCATCAACGATAACGGAGCTTCGGCATCAACGATAACGGAGCTTCGGCATCAACGATAACGGAGACGATAACGGAGCTTCAGCGTCAACGATAACGGAGACGATAACGGAGCTTCAGCGTCAACGATAACGGAGCTTCAGCAACAGGATGAGATAACGTTACGGCGCTTTGTAGGCTTACCTTACATTTCTCGTAAGCGGATTCCGCTGTGGCGTCCCATTCTATTTTAGTTTTATCCTTCTTTTTTGAGTTGTGCAGAAAATTATTGAGATACATATGACAATATGACATTCTGCTGCTTGGGGTAAATGTGACCGGTAGAAATTTACCATTCCAAGGAAACGTCTCCACTCCTCGACTGTCTCTGGTCGCGGATAATCCATGATAGCCTTTACCTTCTCGGGTAGGGGACTGATCCCTGCTGGTGTGACCTTGAAACCAAAAAATGGATTTCTTTCAATCCGAAAGAACTTTTCCCGAGATTTATGGTCAAACCAATACTGTGGAATTCCTCGAATACTTTCCTGACATGCTCTCTATGTATGACGTCATCTTTTGACGCTATGATGACATCATAAATATATCAGGACAGTGATGACTCATATAAATTACCTATTCTCTTTCCGATGTTCTCGATTCCTTGCAATACCGTATTGTCCAATAAACCTCTGGAAAGTCTGTGCTGCGTTCCTAAGACCGAATGTCATGCGAGAAACTGAATCTACTAACTACCTATTATGTAAGTATACTAATAGTCGGTGCGTCTTTAAAAATCTGCACCTATTATTGGTTTATTTACGTCACAAATTATAAACGGCCATTTTAAACTACGCCTTAAACCTAAGTTAAGTTCTAATGTTATTTCGGTGCTATTGACAGCAAAAAGCTTATAATTACATTCATGGTTACGTTTTTTAGAGCTAACTTATAATAATAGTCCATTGTCTCAATTTTGGCAGACTCAATATTAGGAGAAGTACTTAAAGTTTTTATATTTTCGTATAATTTCTAAAACTAAAAACAATTCACTGCATTTATCTAAAATATTATTTTCCTTCATTTAAAATATTTTTTGCTTCATTTAAAATATTTTTTGCTTCATTTAATTTTATCTCAGCAACCTTACCTAAATATCGAGCTTTTCCCCTTTTAATCATATATTTTCTTATTTGCTCTAATAAAACAAAATTTCAATTAATGCATCAATCATAATCTTAAAATAGAATCAAGTCACTTTATCATTGCAGTATTTTATAATTCTAAGTAAAAATCTCAAAACAATAGTGTAAAGTTACTTGCAACGCGGCGAAAGAATGTCGTAAAGCTTCAATTTTGCTGCGAATTACGTGAGCAAAAGTACACGATTACAGAATAATTAACTAAAACGTAATGAAATATGATCCCATTCTATTTTTAGGCTTTATGACAGGTAACTCACGGTTCTATAGGCTTTTTTTGTCGTTATCGTGTCCTCCCCGGATACGTTGCATAGCCCGGAGACAAAGTAGGCCATTGCAATGGTGCATATAGCCAGCAGCGCAAATACCACAATATTCACCCGCTCCATGTGCTGAACAACATCCTTCAACGTGGCCTGGTTGTTGCCCGCTGAATTTTATGTAATTCTTTTTGAATCTCCAATGTCCAATTGTGTTATTGGTCCAATTTATAATTAACCGAATTTTGGGCGATAGGCAGTATTTGGCGATTATACTAAAACCTAAGGTTATCCTGGCATCTTCAGATGGAGGCTGGAGGGTCGCCATGAGATATTTGGAGTCGTAAGGGAAAATAGTTAAGAACAATTCAGGTTGGCTGCCAACAGTATAATGAGTTAGTTACAGTAAAAAACAAGTCAAAGGATGTAAATGTTAGGCATGTGATACTTATTGTAAAGGAGCATATATATATGGATGTTAATCTAAAGGAGCCCCCTCCTTACATATACTCCTTACGTATACACGTCACTAACGCTCTAAAAAGTTTAGCTTTCTATATGTGAAGAGTCGTAATCGGATCAATACTTCCAGAGTACATTACAAATGAATACACTTCACTAACGCTCTAAAACGTTTAGTTTTCTACATAATTATATGTGAAGAATCGTTATCGGATCAATACTTCCAGAGTATATTACAAATGAAACTAGATTAAAAACATTTCACGTATAATATCTACAATAAAAACGTTTTTTTTTTTTAAAAACATCCTTGTAGTAAGTACATATAAATGACAGTAAACTGAACTCAGTTGTCTCTATTTCACTGTTCTATTTACTTTGCCGGAGTAACTTAGTGACCTAGCTTTTGGTGAAGCAAGCGACCGCAAAGTCGCAGGACAACTTACTGTGGAACGGATATTTTGTTGAATATTCTGTTAAGGCACATTTTTGTCTCCCTTTGTGTTGTTTTTGCATTTGTCGCCATTCACACGCACACCAGCTCATTTCGACCGACGCACACCAGCTCATTTCGACCGACGCACACCAGCTCATTTCGACCGACGCACACCAGCTCATTTCGACCGACGCACACCAGCTCATTTCGACCGACGCACACCAGCTCATTTCGACCGACGCACACCAGCTCATTTCGACCGACGCACACCAGCTCATTTCGACCGACGCACACCAGCTCTATTTCGACCGACGCACACCAGCTCTATTTCGACCGACGCACACCAGCTCTATTTCGACCGACGCACACCAGCTCTATTTCGACCGACGCACACCAGCTCTATTTCGACCGACGCACACCAGCTCTATTCAAGAACCATTCACGGTTTATACGCAGTACGCTTGTCCTATAACGATGTTCGGTTTAATGTTCACATTGGAGCGTAAAAAATGTGTAGGTACAAGTACACTTCGGTCCCATAATGCTGGCATAAAATTTGTACACCCCGCAGTATTAAAGACTCCTTTATATGCCAACAACACCACACCACCACCGCGTTTCTGTACTAAATATGAACTTTGGGTATATTTAAGGGATTATTTATAGCCTTGCTTTCTGACTATTTCTTTACTGTTGAAATCGTAAGATTTAGCTTGCTTATGTGCGATGATGTGTGGAAAATAGGGAAGAGATTTTATCATTTATATTAATAACAACTTCACCCGTGGTTGACTGGTAGAGAATGCCTATGGCATTAAGTCCGCCTTTATACCTTTTGTGCATGAAGTCTAAATAAATCAATAAATATTGAAGAATATGAATTCACGCCACCATTTATTTCAATTAAACAGGCTCTTTTAAATTGTCAAGCTGGGTCATTTCTAACAGAAGCCATGTTTCGGGTATATATCCTTATAAGCCTAATTGGCAAAGTACTGTAACACGAGCACAGTCCAAACAAAGCACGGGATAGGTAACTGCGCCATATGACGCCATCAGATATTAATTGCTAGAGTTTAATAATAAAACAGATCCAATAGCAAGCGTAGCCGTGTAACTAATTTTCATAGTATCAAGCCATGCAAAACATTTTTCAGGGTGGCTAGTGGCAGTAGAATAAGCTGACTAGAGGATCAAATCGAGTGATAGAATTGTATTCATTGAAATTCGTATATCCTAATATTTGCTAAACAACGAAAAAATAAAATAACGATTTATATGAAGCATCGGCCATATAATATTCTGCCAAGCCCAATCAATCTACGTCATACATTTTACCATAAATTGTTGTAGGTTCGTTGCTATACATATCTGTCAAGTATCGATGACTAATATACTAAAGTGGCTGTCGTTGTTTATACTAGTGGTGTACCCGAAACTGACTAATCGACTAAACGTTCGGATTTCAGTGTATGGATATTTCGTTGGTGTTATTGTGAAAATATAATGAATATTAAGTTGTTTGTAGTAGCAGTTCTTATGATATTTTTAGCCACATGCTAAAAATACCATAAGAATATAAATTCAGTTTAAACAGTCAGTTCTCGCTTTTGTACCGAAGAAGGAAGGTCTATCTATACTATCTCTTCTAGGCTTAGTAAAACTGTCGACGCTTTTTCGTTGTTATTGTGACTGAGTCAACTTCTCCACTCCAAACTCAAAAGGGGTGTTAAACTCAAAAGGTTTAATTTAAAACGTTACTTTACATACATATTCAAACACTCTTAAGTACCCTCCGAAATTGGTCACATCTCTAAGATACCGAATACTTGTCGACTCTTATAGTAAAATCAATATGTTCTGGCAAAGTGCCAGTGGGAATTGTAGGGAAATATGTTTACCGCCGTCGACCTATGTCCTGATCATTGTTTTTGAGATTGAGAGGCAGATGGGACAGGCAAATAGGTCAGACAAAAAATATCAGAGATAAGAAGGAAAATGTTCCAACTTCGAACGGTAGGTAAGTAAGTGGTTTTGAATGAAGATTTCATGTTTGACTGAATACTTGATTGTTTATGGAACACTATTCTCAAATCAGATTCCTTTTTTTTTGATACCCGTAAAGTAATAAGCGTATTTGAGATTGAGCAATTTCAGATAGGTTGCCTTCTGTGAAATAAATGAAAGCCGATTGGCTTAAGCTTGTATACCTTAGCAACGGTTTCAGTATTACAGTTCACAGAACATTGCCTTACTTTCAATATTATGTTTACACATTAAAGCATAGCAAATTCTAAATGAACCCAAAGGTAACTCATATTATTGTATTTGGTATATAAAATTACTACCAAAGTTACTAAAGTAAAAAACTGTGCTGTTCCTATAACAATTAATGAATGATTTTAAACAACGAAGTAGTAGTAGTAGTGTAGTCCAAACCCACTACCTTAATAAAATATTCCAACGTCTAATACTATGCCAACACAGTAACTACGTTCAAAAATTTAATTTACCACTATTCATTAAACCTTAAACATATCACCTCATCCATAATTGAAACAAATAAAACGGATTATTAAACTACGCAAAAACTAATTAGTCGGAACGCATTCACTCCGTAATTAATTTATCGCAGCGCCAGAATATACGATGAATTTGTATCACAAATCACGCGTGGGCAGCCATTATGCGCGGTGTTAGTGGCGGTCGCGAAACAGAGATAAGATTCATACAAAGCTTCGGACCCCGGCCTCACGATGTCATTTAGGTACACCCCCACATTACGTTTGGATGTAGTTCACACCGACATGTAACATTGTTATTTGTTTTTACGAATGCATAATGCAAATAATGAATTTATTTAATATTTTTATTTTATGTTTTGTGGGCCTAGTGGCTAAGACCCGGCTATGACCCGTGGTTGAGATCGTGGGTTCAAATTCGGGTAAGTATCAATGTGACTCAATTCTTACAAAAATTAAGAGGATCAATTAAGAAGACATCGTGAGGAAACCTGTAGACTTAAAGTAAATTTAAATATGCTCGTGTCTTCGTACGAGAAGAGTTTGATTGATTGCTTGTGTACCAGTGAGGTCTTCGCAGTCTTCAAATTAGTTTGACAACTGTAAATCCAGAGAATAGTCAACCGCGCCCTAGGACGGCTGAAGGCTGATGGTAATTGCGCACCCATTTTTGGTATTGGACCGCATGTCCGCTCGCCCTCCCGAGTCCACACCATCTGTGTGGCTGACAGGCACCGACCAGATGCTGCGCCAGAATGAACGTCATCACCCGGCAGGTGCGTGTCAGACATCTTAATCCGGACACTCCCAAGCCTTATAGATTCCTTCTTCCGCTCTGGGTGAAGCGGGAGGGCGTGTCAGACTTTTACTGACTAAAATCCACCCATGTTTTTCAGTTACTTGTGCCAGGGCCGTGGTAACTTCTTTCAAATGTAACCTAGCGGGCCCCGTCACTTTTGCTGACATCGCTATGAGATGCGCGTGGCACACTATGCGCCGGAAACTCGGCCTGGTCCTTATCGGACGGCGAGCAACCCATTACTTTCCGTCCGCAAGCCCGCGCCTACGGTGGTCGCTAATCAGCTTGCGACTCTCGCATCCCGGGGCGTCTCCTGCGGTGGCTAGGGGCGTGCGGGTGTCTCCTTTACGTCTCCCTCACGCGTTCTGCCTCCTCCTTTGCGAGAATTACAGCTTCGCATAAGCAGGAGACAGCTTCCCATGCCCTCTCACTCCGTACCATGGCATGGATCAGGGCCGAACGTAAGGGGTCGCCACCGCCGATCGCCTCCACGAGGACACGGCGGTGCTCTGCCCAAGCGGGGCAGACCTCCACCGTGTCTTTCCGGCGATACACGCCGCCTAATACCTACGAATAGGATTTGCCCATGCGTACACTCTTTTTGATTCAGACAAGGGGTACTTTCGTTTGTAACCCGTTACTTTTCGTTTGTAACCCGTTACTTTTCGTTTGTTTACGTAACATCATTGAGGCAAGTTGGCTGCAAAAAAGTTGGGGATCCTTGCAAAGGTGAGACGGTACTTCACGTCTGAACAGCTGCTCAATCTGCTCAACTTGTATAAAGCGCAAGTTCGGACATGCATGGAGTCCTGCTCTTACCTCTAGGACGGATCTGCCAGCGGGCAGATTTGCTGTCTGCAGTGTATGGATCCGCCTATCCAGGGCATCAAGTTCTGTTTGAGTCAATTGAGTACGCCGAAAGAGTATATCAGAACATCAATGACCCAACCGTTGAAGGCGCGTAACCTTGCTTCCTCTTGAATGAAAGCTATTGAATACCTTTTTTTCGTTCGTTCCTTCAACGATTGGTTCATGTAATTAGTATATTTACAATAGAAGTGTACTACGTATTCCTATGTTTGTAGATATACACACGAATTTCACAAAGCTTTCAAAAATATTACCCACTTAAACAAAATTGTTTATATAAAGGCTACTTAAAGTATTACTTTAAAACTACTAGTTCCTCTTTGAAGTTCGTAAATTACGTCATACGTACGTATTTTCTTACGGAATCGTAAAGTTTATTTCGTGTTTTCTTACTCCGAAGTTTTATTACTGGCGGCATCTTTCAATTTTAGGAGTGTTAAGGTGTTATTGGGAAACTTGCGCGCAGAAATAAGTTAAGGAGAATAACATTTTGCAGGTGATTATGATTCGACAAATTTAGAATTATGGGTATTTAATTTGTGATAACTGTGTCGTAGGTCGTGGGTCCGAACCCAGGCAGACGCTTTACTTTGTGTGAATTATTTCATCACCACTATTCTAAAAACGGTGAAGGAAAACTTTGTGAGGAAACCGCGGCATGTCCTAGAACCAAAAATTCAAAGTGACATCCACCAATCTGCACTGGGCCCGCGTGGTTGATTCAGGCCCATTCCCTCTCTCACAGAGTGGCCTTTGTTTAACGCTTTCTTTAAAGTGTGAGCATAGCACTATTTTCCTCTAAGATTTCGAATCATATCATGGTCGAGCGGAACGAGCTTCGGTGTAACATGTGGCCAACGTATCCACTATAAAAGTATCCAGCCCTCGATTACGGGATGCGGCGATGACATCATTACCGTTGAAAATGCCACCGAGCAATTTACCTTTTGTATACACGCAAAGATTACAAATTCGGGGATCGGGTAGCCACAGCCTCTACTATGTGATCACGAAAATGGTTAGGATTTTTCGTCTCAATTGCCCGTTTTTTTGGGATTACATATTAGCTTTTTCATGTAGGTAGATTATTATAGTGATACCTACTTACTATATAAAAAGTTTCGATTTGGCAACTACGACTCATTTGTTCATTTACATAACTGTTTTGGAAATGTTTTTGCAGAAAACAAAAGTAACTGATGCCGCGATGTGTGGTCAGAGTACTTGAGAAAAATATGGTCATTGGCTAGAAGAAACTTCTGCTACGTTAGTTATATTAACAGGTTGCGGGAACATGAGCCGATTTACAAAAAGAAACAATTGATAAACTACATGTGCAGAAAACGACTATGAAAACACGGAAAACTGCCAGTCCTCAATCACATAAAAGAGCAAAAAAGGACAAATAACATTTCGCTGATACTCTTGGATATACTTACTATTTCTTGAATCACACACAATCTCAAACAACTTGCCCACCAAAATAGCATAAAACCATTGTTGTCGCACATAAAACGCGTAAAAAGCAGTGTAAAAAGAATTAATACCACCGTTAAAATAAGGGATGATGTTATGGTCTGACAGAATGGGTTTTTTACGCTTCACGAAGAATCGTGTCGTGGACCGTTTGAATTGGGCGAGTAGCCCGTCCAAACTTAAAGAATCCCAGAGAGCTTGTATATGGTATATTCACTGGACCGGTTAAGGATTTGTGACAGGAAGTGTTTGTTAAAAACCCATCGTTCAAATGCATGCTGTCATATTGTATACTATTGTAATAAAACAGCTCGCTCCAGTATACTACAACAATGTATTTATTTCTCAATTCTAAGTATTTACAATCTATTAATTCAATATACTCTAGTAGAATTCAGTAGAATTGATCATGACTAATTTAATATTTATCGCAAGTAAATCAATTGTACCCGACCTCCAGCGCCGACGGAAAAAGACGCGTTACTCAATACGTCATCCGTTACAAATTCAATCATTTGGAGTTGCAAGCACAATTAGGCGATTACAATAAATAGTTGAATACAAATTTGATTAAATAATAATATTGATCACGAAAACAGTCTTAATAATCTAATTATATATTCGAAACCTAAACTATGCTTCTATCATAAATTGTAGATAGGCCAATCAATAAATAAATAAAATTATTTGTAAAACATATGAAACCTTTTTTACCGCAGCACTTTAAAATCGTTTCGAAGAAACTAATCGATTCCATTAGTCGTTACCAACCCCAAACCGTTCAACCTCGTTTATCGAACGAGTCAACGGTAAATGTAAACGAACCTTCGAGTAAGTACTTAAAAGTGTAAATGAATTAAAATATGAAAATGTATATTTTATTCCCTATTCCCTAGACGGTCTCCGTCTTAGTTATTAATTTTGCTAAATTGAATGAATGGCGATGCAGCATTCAATTTAGATTGTCTGCTCTAGTATACATCTGTAGTTAGCAACTTCGATGTTTGATCTAGCCAGACCAATGATTTATCGTGACATAAGGTTAACGCTTTTTATTTTGTATTAGCACTACCCCCGCGAATTCGTTCGCGACTTCGTTCGCATGATCCGTATTTTATACCACAAATGACTTTTTAGTTTCACCCCCTTAAAGGTTGCATTGCCGAAAATATTTTATTAGTGCTCCCACACATCATAAAAAGAAGCCCTGCACATTAAAATTCTTCAAAAATCTTTAATACCCACTAAGTCGTCTTTAAGGAGTAGTTTTGAAAAACGAATTATAAAAACGTTTACTATTTACTTAGGTTAGTATTTATGCCAAGTTTCCACTTTTTCACCTCCTTAGGGGTAGAATATCCAAAATCCAATAAATTAATTCTTTTTATCAACCGAAACCGTATATCTTTAATTTCACACTTAAAAGCGTAAAAATTTCACACAGTCTTTCAACCCCCGTTTTACCTCCTTAAGGGTAGAATTTCCGAAAATCAATAAATACATGAATTCTTTTTATTAACCAACAGTGTAAATCTAAAATTTCACGTGTCCAACTTAAAAACTGTAGAAATTTCATACAAAATTTCAACCCCCTTTTTACCCCATTATGGGGGAATTTTCCAAAAACCTATAAAAATAATTTTTATCAACCAAGAGCGTAAATGTAAAATTTCACTTGTCTAAGTTACAAAATGTAGAAATTTCAGACAAACATTCAACCTCCTCTATACTCCCTTAGGAGCAGAATTGCCGAAATTAAAAAAAAAACATTGCTTTTTTATTAACCTAGAGCGTAAACCAAAAAATTCTGATGTTTTACCTTCTAAACCGAAGAAATTGCACATAAAATTTCAATCCCTATTTTTCCCCCTCACGGGTGGAATTGCCAAAAACCAATAATTACATAAATTCTTTTTATCAACCAACACAGCGTAATTCTAGAATTTCATGTGTCCAGTTTATAAACTGAAAAAATGTCATACAAGCTTTCAAACCTTATTTACCCCTTTACCTCTTTAGGGGCAAATAAGGTAGGTAGGTAGGTAGTAGTTAGTGTCATAATCCGGTCTATACACAGAAGTCTGTTCCGAATAGCGCTACTAACATAATTTTACCGCTTAAAAGAACACTCGCGAATAAATTGACAAAGAAATTGTCAGCCGACCTGATAGGATCCAATACTCTTGACGATATCGTTCGATTGTCCATAAGTTATAATGATGTTTATAAAACAATCCAATCTATCTTCGATACTATTAAAAATCCATTAAACAATGTACAATATTCAAACAAATCAAATTAAATTCACGTTCAGGTGTTTAATTGAATTTTAAATTAGTCTGATCAAATTGATTGGAGCTGTAGTAATGAAGAGGTTAAGAAACTAGATGTAGAAGGTGCACGGAAATTGAAAGACAGGGGCGATAGTCTCTATTAATAACATACTTGGTAGGGACTCCCGTTTCTGCCAGCGTAGCTCCGTCCAAAAGCGTTGAAGTTTCTTGCGAGGGGCTTCACAGGCTATACACCTACAAGAGAAATTAGATAGACATACAAATCAGTTTCGTGTCTTTTTACAACTTTTATTTAGTTGTAAAAAGACACCAATGTCTGTTATCAAATCTTGCAAGTTAAATTTGACCCACTTTTGAGTTGAGTGTCACACACGTTTGTTTCTTGTGACAAAGCATTTTTTTAAATCCAGCCAACATTGCAGTCGACATCGAAGTTAAGTCTCGAACTTTTTTCTTAGCTGCCAGTTGTATAGAGTTATGTAAGAACTTGTTTGAGTAGCCTACAGAGCAATACTGAATAGTCAGTCATTATTTATCTTATAAAGACGCGCCTCCTCTATGAGTGAGACATTAACAAAGAAAAGCAGTTAAAGTTATTACTTTAACTGCTTTTTTTTGTTAATTTCTCTCTCATAGAGCAGGCGCCTTGCCAAGCTTTTTGATAATAGTGATAAATTTAAAACATATGTTGTCTAACCAGTTTATCAATCAATACACAAAAATGGTTTACAAACAAGATGTAAACAATTAGGTAAAATATCTATTAATTTCGCAGAAAATGCTATTTTCTGTGTCAGCTGATGACGTCGTGGCCTTAACGTCGGATGCTACGTCGGACTTGTTTTTCTAATTGTCAACTTATATTTAATTTAGATGTTTTATAAATGTTTATTTACAAGAGCGAATAGGTTTTTATTCAAATTATATAGAAAATAAAAAAATGGCATCACTACTGGTACCCATCAATCTACCACACATTCTCCATGCAAATTTTTATGATAAAGCAAAGAATTTTTTCCTGCAAAAAGATACCCCCATTAGAACCATATTGTTCTAGCCCTTCTTCAGTACAAAGGCGCCAATAACAGTACCATTGTTACTGGCTAGTTTCTTTTTCATTTCGAAATGCTTTCTGCAGCAGTTTTCTTCGTTTGTGTTCCATGTGTAATAATCATGATGTAGAATTTATCGCTTGTTTGGTTTAGCTCTAAATTCTGGGTTGGTTGATATTTGGTTGATTGATTATATTCTGGTAGTAGATTTGTGACCACTGGTTAAATTATACGAAATTATAGGGTTTAAAGTTTATATTGAGACTGGTTATAAAATGGTAAATCTAAGCTAAATTAGCACTAAGATGGTTTGATATGGTTTGGTTGAGTTACGCGATTGGTATCCGAACACGCACTAACTCGGCAATACTTGCGATACATGCATTTATGGAAATGCACGGAGACAAAAGTGCTGAGCTGTTCAGTTGCAAATATTGCATCGAACATATTCCCGAGCACAAGACGAGATAAACGGATAATAGTATGGTCATCAAATCACCTTAGTGAACAAGTGCAATGGTAAACAAATAAAATTAGGTATAAAATAGTAAACATTGGTAAAAACCTTATACTAAAATGGTAAAATAAAGAATAATGTTATAAACTAAAACAAAAGTAAAAATGTAACAAATGTTTCCCCTAAAAACAATTCTTTACACTAAAGAGTCTTCCACTATAAGCACTCGTTCTTTTCTTTTCCTTTTTCCCCGCACTACGCATAGCACTGGGCCACCGCCTGGCAAAATATGCACTTGAACCTATGTGTTCACTCTCACTTTGCTGACGGTCAGCATTACTCTGCTTTCGCGGTTTCATTTCACTTTGCACAGTGGTTGACTCCGATGTAGTCGCCACAGACTCCTATCTGTGGTGAGGCTCCGCCCGACTGGCCGTAGAATACGGGCAGCAGCTCACTCTCGTCCAGACCCATGCTGCTGCTGCGCATAGGACAACTCCCAACAGTATGTAGACAACGGTGTATTGGTGAATGTCATGGACTGATATATCATCGACCTCTGCTTTGGTGGATTTCAGTGTTTTGATTTGTTCTCTTAGAATGAATAGGGATCTATTCAGACTCATGTCCTCTGGTAATTCGGTTTCGGTTGGTATCTTGACGTTCACAATATGGTTTATTTGGTCTAGCTCTGGTACGAGCATGTCAGGTGAAAAAATTAATTGGTTGGATTGTTGTTGTAAAGAGTACAGTGTGAAATCTTTACTTTTAATAAAGCATTTCTGATTCATGCTAATAACCCCTGCTCGAGTCAGCTGACGAATGGTTACTTGATCGTCACATATGATTTTAATGGAATATGTGTCACAGCAAAAATAGAGGTATTGTGACGTTAAGTGTAATTCTACCCATTTATTTTTGCACACTGTTCTTTCTGTTTTGCACCTTTGGTTTATAGGGCTTGTTTCACAAAAGTTTTGGTCATTTTTCAAGTTTAAAATTGGTTTGAAGAGCTCACACATGAGAGATTCTCCGTGATACAAGCATGTGTCAAGTTCATGTTTGGTGGGTAGAAGATAAGCATCCTTTTTTAGGTTCACTGCGACGTACTCCGATATTGGTATTATGTTGGTCATACTGTAATTGGTTTGTTGTGGAATGGGTATTATCCTGTATAATTGAAAACTTTCTCGTGCTATGAGCGGGAATGTAATTTCGAAGATAATATATTTTTCTGTGACCCGCGCCTTTGTTCTCAGTAGCTTATAGATATGCTGAAGGTCTGTCTCTATGTTTGCGATTGGTAGGTTTAAATCTTCAGGCATTTGGCCATAGATAATTTGTAGCTCTCGTTTGAGCTGTGCTGGTGTCAGTAGATGCAGACTGATTTGGCCATGGTAGATCTCCGATATTGTATCGATCAAAGTGTCCTGTATCCTTTTCAAGTTATGCATCATATTAATTGTAGCTATAGAGATTAATGTGAAATCTTGTTGTCTAGTTATTACATCGATTTCTTTTTGCAGCTTACTGTTAACCTTGTCCAAGGCATTTAAATGTTTATTTATGGTTTTGTGTTGCCTTGCTATTATGTCTTCAGTTCTTTGTAGTACATTGTGCTCTGCTTCGACGATAGATGTCAAGTTCTTCCATAACTGACCTTGATGGTTTTGGTTAAGGTGTACAAGTTCAATGTCCTGCTTGTATTTTTCTGCGAAACTTTCGTCTAATACTCCGAACAATGAGTTTGCAATTGAGCCGACAGCGTTGATAAGGCCGCGTCGTGTTCGTATACGCTCGCCGTAATGCTGGCTAAGCAACAGCTGGTTGTAGTATTGCAGTTCATTGTAATCGTGCCGTATTTGTTGGAGTATCATATTACAGTGACTGGATTCCATAATTGTTTCACATGTTTTGTCGAGATAACTTGTAAAGTCATTGATGGCTTTATCTCCTTGCCAATACGGAGACATGTTAAAGTAGGTCACTAACTTCCACTTATCCCGAATCAATTGTACTTTCCCCACAGTGTCAAAGTACAAAGTTTTGTTTGTATCAAATTTTGTAATGTGGTATAAAGCTGTTGTTGGCAGTATTATACTTAAGAACAATAACAATGCCAGTGCAATGTTGGCAATTTTGGGATAGGTACTGGACGTTCTAGTTTTTGGTTGCAGGTGGTTACGTGGTCTTTTTTCTGGAGTTTTTGATTGTACTGGTTCGCCTTTTGGTTTTTCTGGTATAGTAGCTTCCACCTGGTTTATTGGTAAAACTGATAATTTAACTACAGGGCGCTTCATGTAGCCGTTTTTGGTTTTTAGAGTCACTACTCTGACGAGTTCGTCTTTTCCTGGATGAACTTCCATGACACGACCCATTGGCCATTTCGCTGCTGGTAAGTTGTCGTCGTGTATCATTACTAAATCACCCACGTTGACGTTCTTCTGGTATTTCATCCATTTGTTTCTGGTTGATAGTTGAGTTAAGTACTCTGTTTTCCATCTCTTCCATAAATCTTCAAATAGTTTTGAAACTAGATGCCACCTGGTTCTGGCATCGTCTGCTGTTTCAATTATGGTTAAACCTGGTCGTGCCGATAGGAAATGAGCTGGTGTGAGGAAATTTAGATCCTCTGGGTCTTCTGATAGCGCACAAAGTGGTCGTGAATTTAGACAAGCTTCTAGTTTTGATAACAGTGTGGTGTATTCTTCAAACGTAAGTTTTTGTTGTCCAATCACGCGTTTGAGGTGGTGTTTGAGACTTCGCACGGCTCTTTCCCAAAGTCCTCCTGCATGGGGCCAAGAAGGTGCGTTGAAATGCCATTCAATTTGTAGTTCTGTTATCTCTTTATAGAATGAGTTCTTGAAAATATTTTGAAGATGGTCGTATTCTTCTTGCAGAATTCTGTTGGCTCCAACGAAATTGGTTCCATTGTCGCTATAGATATGACGTGGAGCTCCGCGTCGTGCTGCCATTCTGGTTATTGCGGCTATGAAAGCTGAGCTGGTTAAATCTGACACGAGTTCTAGATGCACAGCTTTCGTCACCATACACACAAAAAGCGCTATGTAGCCTTTGGTAGTTTTAATCCCGCGTCCTTTGTTTGCTTTCACTTCTACAAAGCCTGTGTAGTCGACGCCACAATGATAGAAGGCGCTTTCAGCGTTGACTCTGGATGATGGTAAATCACCCATGAGCTGGTACTGTTGGATGGGCTCTTGTTTTTTGCATGTAACACACTGTCGTATAACCTTCTTTGTAGCTGAATATCCGCTGATTATCCAATAATTTTGTCGGATGTTTGACAAAGTAAGACGCGCCCCACCGTGGTAGGTTAGCTCATGAGCGTATTGGATTATAAGCGTGGTAATTCGATGGTTATGTGGTAGTATGATTGGGTGTTTCATCTCTGAACTTATTTGTGCGTTTCTTAATCTGCCGCCTACTCGCAGAATACCATCTTGGTCTATGATAGGGTGTAGTGGTAAAAGTTTACTTTTCGAATGTACGTTTCCATTCTTAAGTAAGCAACTGATGTCATTGGAAAACTCCATATGTTGCACACTTTTAATAATCTGCAGTTTTGCGCGACGCAGTTCAAGTAATGTGAGATAAGATTGACGGCCCGCTTTTGCAATAGTTAGACGTAGTATCCATGCAAAAACGCGTACAATTTTTGCGAAGGAATTCAATTTGTTTAATAAATGGTTAATAATGTTTGGTATGGTCATGGTTCCTTTCTGTTGTTTTTCCACAACTACTGCGTTAGACTGTCTTATCTCTAAGCTGGTTTCATATGTGGTTTGAAGTATGTCTTGGTTTTGAAATGATTGCATCCATGATGGTCCTTGCCACCATAGATCGTGGTTTTTTAGTTGTTTGGTTCTTAATCCACGGCTGGCACAGTCCGCTGGATTTTCAATGGTTTTGACATAACTCCATTTTTCTTTTGGTATTATTTTTATAATAGCTTTAACGCGATTTGAGACGAATGGTTTCCATCTCGCTGGATCTCCTTGAATCCATCCTAACACTGCTGTTGAATCGCTCCAGCAATATATTTCCTGGTTATAAGACTCTAGGCAAGTCTGTACTTTTTGCAGAAGCTGTGATAATAGTTGGGCACCCATTAACTCCAGCCTTGGTATAGATATCTCTTTACTAACAGGCACTAATCTTGCTTTTGCTGCGACCAGAGTTACCTCGTTATAGTTATTTTGGGTGCTGACTTTGCAATATATTACAGCGGCATACGCCTTGTTTGACGCATCACAAAATCCGTGTAATTGCAAGCTATGGTTTTCTTTTACTCCTAGCCAACGTTTTACTTCTATGGTATTGATGAATTTTAATTCTCCCCTTAAGTTGAGCCACTTGGTTTTGATCTCCTCTGGTAGCGCGTCATCCCAGTTAAGACTTGATGACCAGACACTTTGGAATAGCATCTTCATGGTGATAGTTAATGGTGTGAGCCAGCCTAATGGGTCAAATATTTTTGATATGTCGGAGAGAAGTGACCTTTTGGTTGGTTTTGGTAGTGGTACTGGCTCCAGTTTTGAGTCAAAGATGAATTTATCCTGTTGCGGGTTCCATCCAAGCCCCAATGTTTTCGTTGAGTCTGACTGTTTAAACTCGTAAATTTGCTGGTTCCACGAATCTTTTTCTAAGTCAGCGAGTAATTTTGGTTCATTAGTCGCCCATTTCCGTAAATTAAATCCTCCCTTACTGAGTAGTTTAATTAAGTCTGATTTTAGCTGTTTTGCTTGGTCCATTGAATTTGCTCCGCCACAGTAGTCATCCATATAGAAGCACTCTTCTAACGCTTTTGCTGCAGCAGGGAAATTTTGTTTTTCCTCGCCAGCTAATTGTTTTAAGCACATCATAGCCAAAAATGGTGCAGGCTTTGTGCCATAAGTTATGGTTGTAAGTTGGTATGTCTGAATCGGTTGGTATGCTGAGTCCCTCCATAATATTTTTTGATACGACTGATCTTCAGGATGTACCATTATCTGTCGATACATTTTCTCGATGTCCGCAGTGTATACGAACTGATACTGTCTCCATTTTAAAATTAGCTCCTGCAGATCTTGTTGTAGGTTGGGACCTCGGTACATAACGTCATTCAAGCTGAGTCCTGATAATGGTTTAGCAGACGCGTTGAACACAACACGCAACTTAGTCGTGGTTGACTCAGCACGAGTGACGCAGTGATGTGGTAGGTAGCACTCGGGTTTCGTACTTGTTGCTGACGGAATCATATGGTTTAAGTTAGAATACTCATTCATAAAGTTTGTGTATTCTGTTTTCAATTCTAAATCTTTCTGTAACTTTCTCTCTAAGTTACGAAATTGTGCCAATGCTAATGGTTTAGTGGACCCTAGCTGTTCCTTGGTTTCTGGTTTAAATGGCAGTCGGACTTGGTATCTCCCGTTTTCTAGTCTCTCTGTTGTTGATAGAAAATATTGCATACATTCATGATCTTCGGTGGACATTTCAGTCTGCTGGTTGATGTCTTCATTTTCCCAAAATCTGCGTAAATCGTCCATATTGTGTAGAACGACGTTACACCTGTATTGTGGTGTTATTGTCCCACAAAGCAACCATCCTAATTGCGTTTGTTGGGCTATTGGTTGATCCTCGCCATCGCCCCTCAAAAGGCCACCTAAAGCAATCTTGCTGTATACATCTGCTCCTAACAGTAGGTCCACTGGTCGACTGGTATTAAATTCTGGGTCTGCCAAATTAATGTTTTGTATGTGAGGCCAATTTGGTTTTATGAATGACTTATTTGGTAAACTTTTTATTAAATTGTTCATTATAAGGACCTCACTTTCTAAGGCAAACTCACTATAAATTGATTTAATTCGGATGCTCATTACACCCTTGCAGTTGTTTTGTTTTTCTCCAACGCCGAATATGGTCTCTTTGCAAGAGTGTCTTCGTATTTTTAAAACTTGTGCCGCCTTCTCACTTATTAAAGAAATTTGAGAACCCTGGTCAATCAAAGCTCTCATGGTATGGTATGTGCCATCGTATCCTGGAACTTCCACTAACGCCGTAGCTAAGAGTGTCTCGGACATGTCATTCCAAGATACATAGGTTGAAGCTGCTGCTTGTTCATGATTGGTCACGCATGATGTCGCAAGTGTGTGCGCAGCCTTGTGGTTTATTTTTGCTGATGTGTTTTGCCTATTTTTGGTTGTAATTGCGTCATGTAATAATGAATTATGTTTAGCGTTGCATTTGCGACATGTTTTATTAGAAAAACAAGGTTTATTTAAATGGTTGAATAGGCAATTCGTGCAACAATTTAAATGGTTGACAGTTTTTAGTTTTTGCTCATCTGACATTTGCAAAAATTGGGTACACATCCACAACCCGTGGTCAGCATTACACAATGCGCAGGTGACTGACCGCGACACGTGTAATGATTTCGTTTGGTTTTTCGTATTGTATGATGATTCTTGGTTTTTATTTGAGCTATAATATTTTTTCTGGTTTGCTTGATAACTTTGGTTTTGTGGTTGGGTGGTCATCTTTTGAGTATATGATTCTAGTTTACGCCGCGATGCTTCTAAGGCGGTAAACTTGTTTTCCAAGAAGTCTAGGAATTCTTGAAGTACTGGTAGTTCCCTGGGATTCTTCACCGACTCAATGTATTCGGCGAATGACTCACTGTCAAGTTTCTGTGCCAACAAAAGTACTAACAGTGGATCCCAGGTGGTGATATCTACTCCTAGGTTCTGAATTGCGTGGAGACATTCTTTGGTAACGTCATGCAGTTTTTTGATTGCCCCGATGGATTGTTGCTGCATATTAGGGATGTTTAGTAATATGTTGACGTGAGACGTGAAAATAAGCCTGTTGTTGCCATATCTGTGGTTCAGTATTTCCCAGCATACCTCGTAATTCTCTGAGCTAATCTGAAGATGATGGATGAGGCGCTCGGCTTCTCCTGTAACTTTGCTCTTCAGAAACTGCATTTTTTGTGCATTTGACAACGATGGGTTTTTATGGATGGTTTCTGTAAATAGGTCTTTAAACGATGTCCAATGGTGGTAGTTGCCTTGGAATGTTGGAATATCCATCTGTGGAGTAGATTTGTCGCGATGAGATACAGACCACATTTTAGAGTTAATGGTTTTCTTCAAATCGTTGTACATTTTCTCATATCTGTTGAATTCCTCTTGGTACCAGACATCCTCATCTCCGTTTACTCCTTCTATTTCCCAGTGCAGGCTGTCTATAATAGCCCAACGACTTTGAAGAGACTTTAATGCATCGTCGAACTCCCACTTGTTCTGTAGTTGATCGATTTCTATGGTAGCTACTGTTCTCATAAAAGCTCTAAAGTGGATTGTCTGCTTTTTTATCATTCCTTCTAGTTTACTGTCTCCGCTCGTATCCCTACGTTGCTGCTGCGGTGCCTGTGAATGAGATGATTCACCTGCTTGCTTCAATATGCCCGCTGTTGCCGACGGCTGGTGAGGTTCTTGCTGTTTTGACAACAAGTTCTCCATGGTTTTGGTAATTAACTGTTTTATTGACGAATAGACTTCCTCCGCTTTATCAAAACAATTTTTAGTGAAATACACGTGGTTAAAATCAGCAACTTCACAGCACTTTCTATGGTTGCGCTGATATTCTCTCCAATAATTTTCTAATATCTCCAACTTCCGCTTGCAGTATTCAATGGTTTTTCGCTCAGCTCCGTCTTTCTTGATGTTAGTTAGAAGTTTAACCAAGGAGTCGTAAATCTCCGTTTGGCTGACAGCTAACTGCTCCATCATTCGCACGGTCAACTAAATTAACAAGTGAAAATAAAGTGTAGAAAATGGTTTGGTCTGACCTTATATTCTCCTTACGCGACAGCTGCCCAATTTCTTCCAAATTGATTTCACTGCCTATCTACTTTCCCTACAAACTGGTAAAACACAAAACACTGGTTGCAAGGTCCCGGCACACAAACACTTCACTGTACTTCGCGAACCGAGGCCCTTAATGCTCGAAGGACCATGTAGAATTTATCGCTTGTTTGGTTTAGCTCTAAATTCTGGGTTGGTTGATATTTGGTTGATTGATTATATTCTGGTAGTAGATTTGTGACCACTGGTTAAATTATACGAAATTATAGGGTTTAAAGTTTATATTGAGACTGGTTATAAAATGGTAAATCTAAGCTAAATTAGCACTAAGATGGTTTGATATGGTTTGGTTGAGTTACGCGATTGGTATCCGAACACGCACTAACTCGGCAATACTTGCGATACATGCATTTATGGAAATGCACGGAGACAAAAGTGCTGAGCTGTTCAGTTGCAAATATTGCATCGAACACATGATATCTGAGGAACTTTTTGGAAAAAATCATGAACCTTCGAACTTAAATTGTTTTTTTAAATTAGTAAATATTTTCTTATGAGTTTAAACCATAAAATTAAACTTGAATGTTTTGAAGCGACTAGCATTGTATTAATTCTTAGCTCTACAAAAATTATACGCAAAAAAAAGCCATTGACATGACTGGTTAAAATATTTAGTGTTATATGTACACAAGTTGGTAAACACGGTGGCATGACAATTTCCATGTTACGACTCCAATTCTATTTGCAACCAAACATATAATTTGCAAAACGAGCTGTCATTACGCACGAAATGACGGTAGACAGTTGTTTAGTAGGGGTAACAAAGTGCGAGAGAACATATTTAATAATGAGTTCATTTTTCGATATATTTATGAAACTGCAAATGTATTTTGTGTAGCATTTAAGTAAAAAAGAGTTTACTCTTTCCACGGCAATGGGGCGTACCCAACAAATACCTTTTTACTGATGAGAAATTATGCCAGCAAAATAACTCTACCTCAACGCGAGCAAACATAAGTTAAATAAGTCATAATCGTTATAAAATCAAAGTTTTGGTTAACATTTTAATAATTCACTATATTTTTAAAATTTTCGACAAAAAGCGTTTAAGATACGTAAGTGTACAATCCAAGTATTGTTTACCCGTCCTCTTCGTACATTCTCATGTTATCATGCTGTTTTGCTTTCCAATTCTTACTTGGATCTAGACGGGGCTTACGTGCCACGCAGATTGGCATTTCTCTCTCACTTCTCTTACTTCCTTTCAGGTTTTTCAGTAGCGATATAACATAGGCCGGGACAGTTCTTGTATTTTCATGGAATTATTTGGACATACAACAAGGCTTGCTTAGCTGAAGTGGAGTCGCTAAAAGAAATTTGCAAAATTCTGTAAATCGTACCTAACACGACGATGATTGTAGTTAAATCGGCGTTTCTTTATTTTATTTTCACCTGTCTCAATGAGAAGTCTCATTTTGTGGCATACAAAAATAATAATGTTTTTGTTTTTACTGATGATGATGATTTAAAAAATATCACTGATGTCTTTTACACACATTCCGAAGGGTTAACATTGATGCCAGCCTCTTGGCAATCCTGGATGTTTTGCTCCTGCCTCCTGACCATCCTGGATGTTTTGCCCCTGCCTCCTGACCATCCTGGATGTTTTGCCCCTGCCTCCTGACCTGCCCCTTCCCCTGCCTCCTGACCTGCCCCTTCCCCTGCCTCCTGACCTGCCCCTTCCCCTGCCTCCTGACCTGCCCCTTCCCCTGCCTCCTGACCTGCCCCTTCCCCTGCCTCCTGACCTGCCCCTTCCCCTGCCTCCTGACCTGCCCCTTCCCCTGCCTCCTGACCTGCCCCTTCCCCTGCCTCCTGACCTGCCCCTTCCCCTGCCTCCTGACCTGCCCCTTCCCCTGCCTCCTGACCTGCCCCTTCCCCTGCCTCCTGACCTGCCCCTTCCCCTGCTTCCTGACCTGCCCCTTCCCCTGCCTCCTGACCTGCCCCTTCCCCTGCCTCCTGACCTGCCCCTTCCCCTGCCTCCTGACCTGCCCCTTCCCCTGCCTCCTGACCTGCCCCTTCCCCTGCCTCCTGACCTGCCCCTTCCCCTGCCTCCTGACCTGCCCCTTCCCCTGCCTCCTGACCTGCCCCTTCCCCTGCCTCCTGACCTGCCCCTTCCCCTGCCTCCTGACCTGCCCCTTCCCCTGCCTCCTGACCTGCCCCTTCCCCTGCCTCCTGACCTGCCCCTTCCCCTGCCTCCTGACCTGCCCCTTCCCCTGCCTCCTGACCTGCCCCTTCCCCTGCCTCCTGACCTGCCCCTTCCCCTGCCTCCTGACCTGCCCCTTCCCCTGCCTCCTGACCTGCCCCTTCCCCTGCCTCCTGACCTGCCCCTTCCCCTGCCTCCTGACCTGCCCCTTCCCCTGCCTCCTGGCCTGCCCCTTCCCCTGTCTCCTGGCCTGCCCCTTCCCCTGCCTCCTGGCCTGCCCCTTCCCCTGCCTCCTGGCCTGCCCCTTCCCCTGCCTCCTGGCCTGCCCCTTCCCCTGCCTCCTGGCCTGCCCCTTCCCCTGCCTCCTGGCCTGCCCCTTCCCCTGCCTCCTGGCCTGCCCCTTCCCCTGCCTCCTGGCCTGCCCCTTCCCCTGCCTCCTGGCCTGCCCCTTCCCCTGCCTCCTGGCCTGCCCCTTCCCCTGCCTCCTGGCCTGCCCCTTCCCCTGCCTCCTGGCCTGCCCCTTCCCCTGCCTCCTGGCCTGCCCCTTCCCCTGCCTCCTGGCCTGCCCCTTCCCCTGCCTCCTGGCCTGCCCCTTCCCCTGCCTCCTGGCCTGCCCCTTCCCCTGCCTCCTGGCCTGCCCCTTCCCCTGCCTCCTGACCTGCCCCTTCCCCTGCCTCCTGACCTGCCCCTTCCCCTGTCTCGGTAATGTTTGACTCCTATATTAACATATATTATCTTAGTTTTTAAGAGGTCTCTCTTTCGTCCATTGTGATAAAGAGCGCAGTAACCTGTTTTTAAAGCTTAAATAAAATAACTTTCGTTTTTGAAGTTGGTGTCAAAAAACGATAAAAACGAAAGGGTACCAAAGACACCGACTTCCGGAACGAAAGTTATTTTTGCACTTTTTAGTGTTTTGCTTTGGTAAGTCAGTTTTTTTTCTAGTTTATATTGGGTATATTATCCTTAAATGACAAACCAATCAAACTACAACACAAAAAAATCTACTCAAAAACATAAATCTACTCAAAAACATAAATCAAAAACAGTAAAACTATTCGCGGTGGTTCATTGTTCTAATGAACATTACTGAAAATAGAACCAGACCACAGAAATATATGATCACTTGATCATATATTATGACCACAGAAATATATGATCACTTGATCATAGTATGAGCGGGGGATCCACAGGCAAGCTTCACCTATCTACATAATAAAATCTCACCAATACTCAAAATACCGTTAATTCCTTTTCTCGGTTACACAAAATACACACAATAATTCTAGAACAAGTCCACACTACATCCAAGTGCTATTGATCACTGGCTTGCCGCATTTTCACCCCAACTATCGAATCCAATTTAAAGTTTAGACTGGAACCTTAACACGAAGAATTCTGTACAAGCGGGCGGAGCCGTGCTAATAAAGTTATGTTAACTAGATTGTCCGCTGTGCAATACGCGATTTGAATCCATATGTACAAAACCTGTAATGTATGCCGAACTCATAATGTAATTTTATTTATTATTTTAAGTTTTTATTGGAAACTGGATCTTTTCAAGTGGAATTTATTTATTGGCCATGCTCATAAAAACCTTATAATATAAGCAATAATATAAACTAAGCGTACAATGTGATGCGATGGACACAGCATGGAAAAAAGAACAGTAACTTGTGTTATTTGTGGAACACCCTGTACGACTCTGAGATTCTGGTAAGGTTAGTTTTGTTAGCTATGTCTGTCTCCGCTGGCCACATCATGATATGGTCTGGCCCGATCAATGAACATTTTTATTTACTTATATATACTTTATTGTCCAACAGAGTATAAAAAAGAAAAGGAAACTTCAAACTAAAATACATACATAAAATACATACAACGGGCGGCCTTATCGCATTCCGCGATCTCTTCCAGGCAACCTGGAATGGACAGTGATTGCCTGGACATAAAATGGTGTTGTCGTTGATGTAACAAATAACATTACCAATATTGACAGATAGATGGATATCATAATATTATAAAAGATACACAAATATTAGGGGTTAAAGTATGAAATTGTAATTTTTAATATTTATTTAATCAAACTAATTACCATTATTATGCTGTTTGATCCCGAGTCATCATAGCATCTATATTTTTTCTTTTCGTAGTGTGTTAATTCTTTCTAGCCGTCGCCGTTCGCCATTTCACCCATAAAATGAAAGTGTGTTATCGTCGACTGCAATGTTCATAGAACAATCTACAATTTTTTTACTTGGGATCTGAAATGACAGATTTGTGATCTGAAACATAAGTTACTAAATATTTGACCCAAGGGGTCCCAGACGCCAGTAAAGCAGCAGTTGCTCAACTGTACTTAAGCAATAGTAATACGAGGCCTGAGATATAAGATCAGATTAACGGCCTAGATGTGCACGTAATTTAGTCAACCCGATTTGTAGAACAGCATCAGTCAATATTTTTTGGTAACTGTGTCTCTCTCTCTTCTTTTTCTCACGAAGATTTTAGTACTGGTTGCTATATAGCATGTGTGTCTGATCGCAACAATTTTGCGTCACTCTCAAAATTTCCTAATAATAACATTCAGGTAAGACATTACAGACTACATTAACCTAAAAAAGCAACCTATTTACCCGATTAACGTAATTATGAATATCAGAACATAAACATTTTGAAACAATCTGACCCGAATCCGTCATAACAGTGTGATGTTAACCAGCTAATTTAGACATGTACCGGCTGTTAAGCTATTGCTATTGTTGTAAATGAGTTGGTGCTGACTGGATAAGTCTGAGTGTTGTCATATTTTTTTTCTATTTTTTTCACTAAAAAATAAGCACTTTATGTTTTGTTAAATTTATTCCAAGTCTCTACACTTTACCGTTCTTCTTTCTTAGGCCCATTTAAATATTGGTCCCATGTTGAGCCACTGTGCTGCTCGAATCAAATCAATATTAATCTGAGAATCCTTTTATAACGTGATAGACATCGGTCCTTTTTAATATCTTTAAACAATGAAATTGCGCATGCGCAACAAACTATCCAGAAAAAGGCGTCTAAACTGCATGCCTTGCAAGTTTATTTTCAATGTCACCTATGAGAAACTATGATGGGCTACTGTTATTGTCTACTGCAAGTCGGGTCGGGTTTATGAATCAATCAAAAAGTGCAAGTAAGCAAGCGCCTAAGCGCGATGAGTTATTCCCAGGTGAACAACGAAAAAATCTCAGTGCAAACCTGGTAAATTCAATCCTACACGGTGTTACTTTGGGTTTACTTTTTTCGTTACCCTGTGACATGGGCTAAAGTATTAACCATTGGCGGACGAAGAGTATCGACGAAGGGTATCTACGTTCTCTTCTTAAAGATTTCCTCAACGAGGTTTGTGATTACCAAGTGGTGTTCAAATCAAAGACTGATTTGCCATCATCTTACTTTTCATAATTGTTACTTATTTTATTAAGAAATAAACTCTTCATTTCATTGGCTACAAAATTTACTTATCAATTTTATTCCTCTTCAATACCACATATTCGAAATCTCAAAACGTCTACATTATTCTTCGAAAACTTACCCTCTACATCAACATACAATTTTCACTACTCGCCGACCTACATCGAACCCGACTTGAACTGTATAAACATCTCAAGAGGTGGGTAAGCAGAGTTTTTGGTCGTCAGCAAAACGTGAGCTTCGAGCGAAACGTGCCGTCCGCCCGGACATCGCGCACTTGTTGGCAATGCACTTTCGATGCAGCTTTGTAGACGGAAAAATTGAATCCTTCCATACTTTTATCAAGTTTGGATGGGTGTCAATTATGATTTGCTGGAGAACAGGTGTCAATTATGATTTGCTGGATAATAACATACTTAGCTTATAACATACTTAGATTATAACTATATTGAAGTATATTATAGTTTAAGTTGGCGATAATACAAACATATCTATTTAGATCTAATTTAGTCCATTATTCAACCTTTTTTCATTGTTTTCCATCTATGAATGTATGTAACAAGTAATGTTATATATGTATGTTTATATATGAGCTTCTGTATAGTATTTAATATAGTAATATATTTTTTATTTATGTATTTATATTTTAATGTAGCATTACACCACAAACTACCCCCTGTTTTATTCTTAGATAATTATGTCCATCCAAAGGCTGTCTGGTAGATATCGCTGTCAGCGATAAGGCCTTTGTACCCGTAGTTATAAGTATTATTATAAATGAGTTGTGTAACTTAATTTTTTGGTGTACAATAAAGTATATTCTATTCTATTCTATTCTATTCTACATAAAACAATTTTAATTAGGTACTTTAGTTTTTTAGGTATTTATTAAGCACTATGGCTTAATCTTAACTGAATGTATCCACTAAATAATCTACCCTACTTTATATGCTGCAATAGAACCGGAATATGGTAAGCTAGATGGGATTAACTTCTGAATTTGACACACTTGACGTTAACATAAATATTTTTAAGTAATGTTTTAAAAAAGTAACTTGGTTCTTCTTAATTCTTTATTGATAGAGTTTACAAAAGGAAGAAGAGTAGTCCAGTTCTTGATTTTTACTTATCATATTCTACGGAAAATAATTAAATGAGTTCTTCTTAACGTCCTTTCAAAATGTGTCATTTTTTTTTTCTTAAGCAACGCAGTTGTTGCAGTGGCGAGTTAGTTATATAGCGTAACATGGACATTCATACGATACATTCCGCATCGAATCCTACTGTCCGCAAAAATAATTCAAAATGGTTTTGGCTCGTTTAGATCGGTATACCTACCGCGTGTAGGCGTGATTGGCGATGCATAAATTGTACACTTGTCGTGCCAAATGTTGATTTGTCGACGCTAAGCCGATACGACGTTAATGCCGATTTGGATTCAATACTGACATAATTTTGAAATGGGTCAGCGTTCAATTCGGTGCTATTCTATTGATGATTGCTAGGAAGCAGCTAAATCTATTTTTGTATACAGTATGGTGCTAGGTGCTTCGTTGAAGGAATGGTTGCTAAAATAGTGTTGGTTAAAAGTGAAATTTTACTTGCCAAATAGGTTCCAACGCTTTTTCAGAAAATGTTTCATACACTGTAAAAACGGGACTTGTTTAGCAAATTTTTCATAAATTATTACTATTTGTAGGTATTGATTAAAAATTATCGCTACATATATGACAAAGTCGACGTTGCATTCCATAAGCTACCAGAAGAGGGGTCAGGGTTCCGTAAAGAAACAAACAAAAAAATAAACTAAGAAACAAACTAAAAAAATATACAGCCGATTAAAAACGCAATTATGAGCGTACGCACACTTTTAAAATTGCCAATTGTGAAATAAAACTCGAAGGAAAACACACGTACGAATCGAACGAAAAAATGACGAAACATCAATTAAAATGAAACAATCAATTCTGGAAGTTACACTGAACTGGATATAAAATATTACATTTTTTGACAGGTTTCCATTCAAAACTGAAATGGAAGAATAACATTGGACTCGCTTATTTTTTAGACATTTTGGCAAAAAGTTGCACATAAAACAAGTGATGAAACCGCAGTTTTACCCATTTTTTTTTACTTCCGATTTCTGTAGTTACTTTCATAAACGTCAATCAACCCTGCCAACGAGAGTCGAGACTGTACATGACGCGTTGTTAAAATAACGAGGCACCGATCAACATGATTGTGCGGAACTTACTAGATTTTCTAGAAAATTCTTCCAAGCTATTCGGATGTTTAATAGCATCGCTTGAAACTCCGTAATGCTGAAGGAAAATTTAATTAATATTTTAATTACTTGAGCAAGTAATAGGAAAGTTGAATTAATTTTGCTCAATCTGCGTATTAGTGTTTCAGCTGTTGCTGCTTTATAGTAGCTTCTTTGCATATTCAGTCCAAAATGATAGGATGTAATTTACATAAGAGGGTTTGCTCCACTTTTTAATTTTGTGATGTCTAATACATGATTTCATAGAATTTCGTACCTACTGGAGTATTCATATATATTAATAGAATAATATTAAGTATATCATTACGTCATAAGTAAAAAAAAGGTTAATGAAATAAAAAAAAACCCGACTGCAAAGATGTAAACAAGAAGATCATCATGCTATGCAGTGGGAAGATACATATTCGTGAGCTGGATGACCAAGTATAAATATCCTTCGACTGCACAGCATAATGTTCTTCTTGTTTACGTCGGGTTTTTTTGATTTTATTAGCTTTTATTATTTACAACTTTTTAGTTATACTTTAGTTTTTTCGAATGATTTTTAAACATTTAAGTGGTATATGTTTTTGTAATCACCCCTAAAAACCCTTTATTTTGATACGACACTCGACACTCGGTTTTGAAGAAAAAGAAATTGCAACCCCCACAATATGGCATGTTTCTTTTTTTTAACTGCACTTATCTAAGATCACTTGCACTTGGGCGGATAAGACCTATTTAACGATGTATTAATTATAAAAATCCGTCAATTGGTTTGAAAAATACGAGGTATTAAAGATACGCGCGAAAAACACACATACATACATAATCATAATGTATTGTAAACTTCCGCGTCCACTTAAGGTAACGTCGATGTTGCAACGTAGTCTCTAACATTACGTTTTCAAAGCCATGTTGACAAATTATGAGAATAAATTATAGTGCAATATTGTAATTGAAGTCATAATCTGCCGCCTGTAATCTTTAGTGTAGCACATTTTAGCATTCAACATAAAGGGTCAATTACAACAAAATAACTCTAAAACCTACATTCGGAGACAGAACTGAAAATAAATTAAACACCAGCAAAAATGAACTGACAATCAAAATTTAACGACCTACAGAGATACTAGCGATCAATTTGCTGAACGACGAGAATCCCGTCAGTAAAACGGAATTAAATTTGAGGTTTTAATTAAATATAAAGTCGAATAAAGGGGTCGGCTTTGGACCAACGATTTGATAGGATCATCTGGTGTCATTAATATTAATTTGGCTATCGACTTCTAGAACTAAAGTTGGGCTAGAATTTCTTGAGGTTCGGGTTAAATGTATCGTTTATCTTCAAGTTTTGGGTTCACTATCATCTTGGTTTTTGGTTGGGTTAGGTCTGTCTGGGGTTAGATTGGTTTGAAAGTTGAGCAGACTGTTAAGTATGCAAATAATGATAAATAAGAACATTTTCTAAGCCTTTTTGTTTTCTTCCCAAACTCTGTTTAGCGACAATATCAACGATAATAATTACTTACTTTTTATAAGGCAATCTTCTATCTAATGTCTGAAGTTGGTAACTTTTCAAAAACTTTACAATAAGTCATGGAGAATTTCGGCGAAGAAAGCAAAAGCCATCTCAGACAGATGATCAAATTCTTTTGATAACAATACGTTGGCGTACAAAGGGGTCGAGATAGAAAATTATTACTGAACAAGGTTCGACGGAAATTGGCTTCTACGTGTTCAGGAATAGAAATCAAATTGCCTTAGAGCTTAGCTGTGTTGACAGAGATAATGCCTTATCGACAAAACAGAGTTTAAGTGCATTGTCTGTGTATTGTCTCTGCGAGGATTGCTGCTTGTATGGAGGAGAACTGAATCCTATTTGTGAGAACAGTAACAGGAAAATGTCTGAAATGGGCAACAGTAACGATGACGTCAACGTTCGAGGATTTATTGAGTAATGTAATCGTCTCAAGACTGTTGTATGAATTTATGTTGCTTATTTTTTATTTTATTTTATGAAAATATACATACTGTAATGTTATGAAAATAAAAAATTCTCTCCACGTTATATCAATACGTTTGCTATCGTTTTTTTTTAAATATAAACACACCGAAAATATAGAAAAGGATTCAAAAGGTAAAAATACAGGTGAGTTGCAGTTGTCAATAAGGTAATCGATATGTATGGTTGAGAAGCACACATATTTAGCAGTCTTGTCCTTGAACTGGTGCCCGTTTGTCGGCATTTAGCGAATGATATCAGTTTTCAATATACATATTATTCTTTAGATGGTCGCCAGTCTATTTAAAGCCCAGGACTACAGGCTTCATGGCTTGGACCTGTCTGGCTATCTGGACGGTTATTTAGTTGTACCTTAAACCACTATAATCTTGACGGCACGACACGGTTGTATAACAGAATGCCATGCACATCAACAAATATAATTAGGAGAAAAGCTTTACCTAAAGAAAACAAATCATGATTTCACAACGGCGCGCGGCCGCTCACATAAAACTAGACTAGCTGTCAAAACGAAAACTTTACCTCAGTTTTATTATAAAATATCAAAAAGTTGTAAGTGGCCAGAACCCAACAATTTTTTTTTTATGTTTTCCTGCGGAGACCCGACTCGGAGCTAGTTGGCCCTAAGCCCCAAGCTCCTCGGTGGCCGGCTTCTCCCATGTCAACATATAGGTGTTGGAAACATGGGCGGAGAAAAATACTCGTTTCTCGATTATGACGCAGCTGAAGCCGCCGGTAATCCTCGGACCTATGTACGGCGTAGCCAAGGCAGAGTAAGACGAGCCCAGGGGGTAGAGCGTGTGCATCGTGAAGCTGCTCTTGTTATCATTATTCAATCTTTTTCAAAGATCGTAATTCATAAAAACAACTTTACATTAAAATTGGACCCGCACCTTAAAGGAACTTAAAGCACCTGCGCAGCTCGAGTTCCGGCGTGATGAGGCCGCATCGCATTCGCGGCGCAACAGTCGTACAATAAATACCCGTTATGATGACGTCATTGAAGATCATAGTTGCGTTCATTCAGCTGCAAACAATAGAGGTTGTCAAAGGACGATGTTTTTTCTCCTCATGAAGTTTTTTTGAGTTGCGAAACACTGCCCTCGACCACATCCATGCGTATAGCAAATAAATAAACTAAGAACCTACTTGTTTTTGGAGGGTCTAACTCTTTATAACAGAACTTTTTATGTCATTATATTATTTTGCATAATAACGAATAGCATATACTTAATTTCGCAGAAAATCGTGTGATGTACACTCTATATCATAACATTTAAAACTCATAATTTTGTAAGTCAGAATCATCTTTAGGCATAAAATTCATATCGATAGTCATTAAAATGCATGCTTGCTGGCATGCATACACCATGCATGCCAGCAAGCATGCACCATGCATGCCAGCAAGCATGCAGCATGCATGCCAGCAAGCATGCAGCATGCATGCCAGCAAGCATGCAGCATACAAAGCGTGCATGCGGCATACAAAGCGAGCATGCGGCATACAGTCATTAAAATGCATGCTTGCTGGCATGCATACACCATGCATGCCAGCAAGCATGCACCATGCATGCCAGCAAGCATGCAGCATGCATGCCAGCAAGCATGCAGCATGCATGCCAGCAAGCATGCAGCATACAAAGCGTGCATGCGGCATACAAAGCGAGCATGCGGCATACAAAGCTAGCATGCGGCATATATAGCGAGCATGCGGAATATATATCGAGCATGCGGAATATATATCGAGCATGCGGAATATATATCGAGCATGCGGCATATATATCGAGCATGCGGCATATATATCGAGCATGCGGCATATATAGCGAGCATGCGGCATATATAGCGAGCATGCGGCATATATAGCGAGCATGCGGCATATATAGCGAGCATGCGGCATATATAGCGAGCATGCAGCAAACAAAGCGAGCATGCAGCTTACAAAGCGAGCATGCAGCATGCAAAGCGAGCATGCAGCATACAAAGCGAGCATGCAGCATACAAAGCTAGCATGCAGCATACAAAGCGAGCATGCAGCATGCAAAGCGAGCATGCAGCATGCAAAGCGAGCATGCAGCATGCAAAGCGAGCATGCAGCATGCAAAGCGAGCATGCAGCTTGCAAAGCGAGCATGCAGCATACAAAGCGAGCATGCAGCATACAAAGCGAGCATGCAGCATACAAAGCGAGCATGCAGCATACAAAGCGAGCATGCAGCATACAAAGCGATCATGCAGCATACAAAGCGAGCATGCAGCATACAAAGCGAGCATGCAGCGTACAAAGCGAGCATGCAGCATACAAAGGGAGCATGCAGCATACAAAGGGAGCATGCAGCATACAAAGCGAGCATGCAGCATACAAAGCGAGCATGCAGCATACAAAGCGAGCATGCAGCATACAAAGCGAGCATGCAGCATACAAAGCGAGCATGCAGCATACAAAGCGAGCATGCAGCATACAAAGCGAGCATGCAGCATACAAAGCGAGCATGCAGCATACAAAGCGAGCATGCAGCATACAAAGCGAGCTTGCAGCATACAAAGCGAGCTTGCAGCATACAAAGCGAGCTTGCAGCATACAAAGCGAGCTTGCAGCATACAAAGCGAGCTTGCAGCATACAAAGCGAGCTTGCAGCATACAAAGCGAGCTTGCAGCATACAAAGCGAGCTTGCAGCATACAAAGCGAGCTTGCAGCATACAAAGCGAGCTTGCAGCATACAAAGCGAGCTTGCAGCATACAAAGCGAGCTTGCAGCATACAAAGCGAGCTTGCAGCATACAAAGCGAGCTTGCAGCATACAAAGCGAGCTTGCAGCATACAAAGCGAGCTTGCAGCATACAAAGCGAGCTTGCAGCATACAAAGCGAGCTTGCAGCATACAAAGCGAGCTTGCAGCATACAAAGCGAGCTTGCAGCATACAAAGCGAGCTTGCAGCATACAAAGCGAGCTTGCAGCATACAAAGCGAGCTTGCAGCATACAAAGCGAGCTTGCAGCATACAAAGCGAGCTTGCAGCATACAAAGCGAGCTTGCAGCATACAAAGCGAGCTTGCAGCATACAAAGCGAGCTTGCAGCATACAAAGCGAGCTTGCAGCATACAAAGCGAGCTTGCAGCATACAAAGCGAGCTTGCAGCATACAAAGCGAGCTTGCAGCATACAAAGCGAGCTTGCAGCATACAAAGCGAGCATGCAGCATACAAAGCGAGCATGCAGCATACAAAGCGAGCATGCAGCATACAAAGCGAGCATGCAGCATACAAAGCGAGCATGCAGCATACAAAGCGAGCATGCAGCATACAAAGCGAGCATGCAGCATACAAAGCGAGCATGCAGCATAAAAAGCGAGCATGCAGCAGCAACAAGCATGATTTCTATCACGGCTCCGGTGCTGCGGTGCTCCGGCGAACCCACACGTGGTCATCGTCATCGTCGTCGCTTCAATTTGCTGGCCGGCTTCACCGGCCAGCCTCAGCCGCGGTGGGGAATAGAATTCTGCCATCTTCAAAGTATGCCATTGTAAATTCGGACATATAAACATTCGACCAAACAATAATTATTATATTAAATAGTTTTTATGCCTTACACATATTCGTTTAAAGAAGATAATGCCGAGTGTGTATAATGCCAAAAAAAAATTTGAAGCATCAAGATTCTGTCAGATAGACGGAACCCGTTTTTGGATACAAACATCTTTAGATTCTTTTAGCCATTGAACTGACTGTCAGAAATCTATAGTTTTCATTGAAGGTGTTGTGATTTGAAAATAATGCAAACGCATACAACACTGTGCTGTAGCGAAATAAGATGGAAAGGATATGTGTATAGGTACTCAAATTAGGCAGCACTTGAATTATTACCAAAATAATTATACATTTATTGTTAACAAGGGGTTAGTTGCTGCGATAGGCAGTCACTCCATGTAAGATATTGATAATCCAGCTGCATTCGTTTAGACAAAAAATTTAATCCGACTTAAAAATGGTTGGGCAAATATCTAGACAGATTATTTGATTAGCTATACTTATAATATCTAAACTAATATTAACTACTCATTGGAATTTAAAAAATCTTTTTGTGTTGGATACTTCATTTATCGAGAAAGGTTATAGGCTATATAATATCACGCTACAACCAATAGGAGCAGAGCATAAATGAAAAATATTGCAAAAACGGAAAAAAATATTCCTTTTTGAGAGCTTCCGTTGCGTGCGCTGCGTAAGTCGTTAAAGTTACGCATGTACTGTAGGCAGAGTTGGGTAGGTAGGGTAAATGGGTAGGTAGGTAGCCAGTTGACGGGAGCAAAGCCACGTGGGACAGCTAGTAATTATTATAAAGCTGAAGAGTTCGCTTGTTTGTTTGAACGCGCTAATCTCAGTAACTACTGGTTGGAATTGAAAAATTATTTCGTATTGGATAGTCCATTTATCGAGGGAGGTTAAAGGCTATATAACATCACGCTACGACCAATAGGAGGGGAGCATAAATGAAAAATGTAGCAAAAACGGGCAAAATGATTCCTTTTTGAGAGTTTCGATTGCGTGCGGCGGCTGCAGTAGCGGTTAAAGTTAGGCAACATTCATGTATGTAGGGTAGGTAAGTAGCCAGTTGACGGCAGCAAAGCCGCGTGGGACGGCTAGTTGAGTCATAATTTCAAAAACGTTACTGTTTACGAGTATTTAACTAATTTCAACTCCGCAAAAATATCAATAAAATTACTCAATCATAAAACTTGTACGTTTTCCCATCAAAACACGCGCGATTGGCGGACGGATTGATTAAACTTGTTTCAATCATAACAGTCTTTTCTGACGGCGGAACAACGAACGCGCTGTACTGTCGGTCACCGAATATCATCTACTCTTTTTGTTTCGTTAGCATATATTTTTTACAAGCAGTTATTTAGCCTGCTTTATGTGTTTGGGTTAATAGCTATAATCTAGTAGTCTATAAGTCAAGAGTGAATAAGTTACTTCTAGGCAAGCGTGCTTCACCGTCGACCACAACATCCCTTACCATCAGGTGAGATAGTGGTCAAACACAGGCCTATTTTAAATAAAATATATAAATAATAATAAATAAATCTTGCAACTGATATGCAGATCATCAAGATATGAAACTAAATTGGTGGCATTGGATTTATTGCTGGCAAAACCGTTTATGGGAGAGCTGCGTTTTGACACGGGATTTCAAGTAATCACAGATGATAGACTATGTTGATCGCCATTATACATTTATTTTATTTGTCTGTCCACTATTAATTTACACAATAAATTTCTCTATTTATATCTAATATTTTTTGGTATGATAGCAGTTAAAAGATGAGCGTATATCAAAGCGTCGCCCCGCTAATGTTACGATTATCATCAGCCAGTGCCACTTCGCCAGTGCCACTCCTCCAGTGCCACTTCGCCAGTGCCACTCCTCCAGTGCCACTCCTCCAGTGCCACTCCTCCAGTGCCACTCCTCCAGTGCCACTTCGCCAGTGCCACTCCTCCAGTGCCACTTCGCCAGTGCCACTTCGCCAGTGCCACTTCGCCAGTGCCACTTCGCCAGTGCCACTTCGCCAGTGCCACTCCTCCAGTGCCACTCCTCCAGTGCCACTCCTCCAGTGCCACTCCTCCAGTGCCACTCCTCCAGTGCCACTACTCCAGTGCCACTCCAAAGCGTCGCCCCGCTAATGTTACGATTATCATCAGCCAGTGCCACTTCGCCAGTGCCACTCCTCCAGTGCCACTTCGCCAGTGCCACTCCTCCAGTGCCACTTCGCCAGTGCCACTCCTCCAGTGCCACTTCGCCAGTGCCACTCCTCCAGTGCCACTCCTCCAGTGCCACTCCTCCAGTGCCACTTCGCCAGTGCCACTCCTCCAGTGCCACTCCTCCAGTGCCACTTCGCCAGTGCCACTCCTCCAGTGCCACTCCTCCAGTGCCACTTCGCCAGTGCCACTCCTCCAGTGCCACTCCTCCAGTGCCACTTCGCCAGTGCCACTCCTCCAGTGCCACTTCGCCAGTGCCACTCCTCCAGTGCCACTCCTCCAGTGCCACTTCGCCAGTGCCACTCCTCCAGTGCCACTCCTCCAGTGCCACTTCGCCAGTGCCACTCCTCCAGTGCCACTTCGCCAGTGCCACTCCTCCAGTGCCACTTCGCCAGTGCCACTTCGCCAGTGCCACTTCGCCAGTGCCTCTTCGCCAGTGCCACTTCGCCAGTGCCACTCCTCCAGTGCCACTCCTCCAGTGCCACTCCTCCAGTGCCACTCCTCCAGTGCCACTCCTCCAGTGCCACTCCTCCAGTGCCACTCCTCCAGTGCCACTCCTCCAGTGCCACTCCTCCAGTGCCACTCCTCCAGTGCCACTCCTCCAGTGCCACTCCTCCAGTGCCACTCCTCCAGTGCCACTCCTCCAGTGCCACTCCTCCAGTGCCACTCCTCCAGTGCCACTCCTCCAGTGCCACTCCTCCAGTGCCACTCCTCCAGTGCCACTCCTCCAGTGCCACTCCTCCAGTGCCACTCCTCCAGTGCCACTCCTCCAGTGCCACTCCTCCAGTGCCACTCCTCCAGTGCCACTCCTCCAGTGCCACTCCTCCAGTGCCACTCCTCCAGTGCCACTCCTCCAGTGCCACTCCTCCAGTGCCACTCCTCCAGTGCCACTCCTCCAGTGCCACTCCTCCAGTGCCACTCCTCCAGTGCCACTCCTCCAGTGCCACTCCTCCAGTGCCACTCCTCCAGTGCCACTCCTCCAGTGCCACTCCTCCAGTGCCACTCCTCCAGTGCCACTCCTCCAGTGCCACTCCTATCCGATCTTTTCAATTAGTTAATAATAATTAAATTATATACTAATGGCGCCTTCAAACTTAAACCTAAACCGAAATTCTTGCATACATGTTGCAACAAGCATGTATTACACCTTGGTACCGCACGACGTTCCACGAGCAGTTAGCAAACTTTGTATCATAGAAAGCCACACGGCCTTCTCACAGTAAACTCTAAATTAACTTAGTGTGCTGCGAAATATCCAGGGGAGCTCAGGTGCTTCTCTCTTAACATTTATTATGATAAACTTCCACTTTTACCGCCTCCCATTAGCCTCTAACTGTGCTTGGCGAAATTTGGAATTGCCCCATTTTTTATACGACTTTTAAGAAGTGTGCAGTAAGTAAAATTGTATATTTTTGGTGAAAATAATTACAATAAATCATTAACCCCACTTTCTTAAAATAAAGATAGCTAAAACATCAAATGAGCAACTTATAGGGAGGCAAAGTCGAAGAAATCGATGTAAGTATTGAGGTTACGGCCCTCGCAGCAGAGTGTGAAAGTGGCGGCGGTATAACATCATGATATTTAAAGAGAAAATAGAGAAAAGTCAATAAAAGCTACGCTGTGAAGTTTTATAATCGAGTAACAATGTCCTAAAATCAAATTAAGACAACATAAAATATTGTAAATTCAATAAACATCAAAAGACATCATCATCCAGTAAGACTGGAAGCCGACCCCAACATAGTTGGGAAAAGGCTAGGCAGGCAGGCAATAAACATCAACAAAAAGGCTTCACTAACAAGAAGTATAGGTACTCGTACATTTTTAAGTGTCATGGTGGATGGGGGTCATATTACAATCTTAATAAAAAGTATAGTCAAACCAACTTAAGGCACTGGTAATTAATGCATGCCTGAAATTAATAGCCCTTATGAAATTTAGCCAACTTTGGTCCTGTTTCATCCGGCTCGAAGGACGATGTTGAAAACCCAGGGAAAGAAGAAATGCATTGATACCGGTATTGATATGCTTGTTATTAAAGAGCAAGGTGTATCAACCAAGTAAATTACGTGATGTATGAAATTGGGAAAAAAGTAAAATTATTACCACAGTTAAATTACTCGTACTATATTTTTAACTGTCATGGTGGATGGGTCATATTACAATCTTGAATCTTAATAAAAAGTATAGTCAAAGCAACTTAAGAAACTGGTAATTGATGCATGCCTGAAATTATTAGTCCTTATGAATGTTAGCCAACTTTGGTCCTGTTTCATCCAGCTCGAAGGACGACTTTGAAAACCCAGGGAAAGAAGAAATACATTGATATCGGTGTTAATATGCTTGTTATTAAAGAGCAAGGTGCATCAACAATGTAAATTACGTGATTATAAATAGAATCAGGCTTTAAAATTACTGCCTTAAGGTTCATAATCCATTGGCATCGTATCGAGACGGTTCGAGGCGGCAGCATGAGATCCTTCACGAGCAGCGATGTGGGGGCGTTCTTTCACTGGGCATCGCACTTTCTCTTCTTCCATTGTTGTGATTGCCGGGCATCGAGGGTCGAACCACGCGGAATACGCACACACACATGACGGCACACTGCACAGGACTCGGGCGCCGCTTGACGTCACAGCGCTCCGGCCGGCGCGCGTCTAAATAGCGCGCGCCCGGACGACGCGCAGCACGCTCGCTCGTTCACGACGTCACGAAGGCTCTCAAAATAAGGCTATACAATAAACAGCGCCAAGCGAGTGCGGTGTGGAAGCGAGACAAAACATGGAGTGTGCCTGTGTTTTTGCGGGTATTAGTTTTATGTTTTTGATAAGAATTTAAGATACTTCCGCTTTTGGTTTTCGTCACATCATAATTTTGGGTGGTTTATTTTTATCATACTGTATTTATATCTTACTGTATTTATTTTATGTTCTTTGTATCTATTTTTACATACACAACAAATTTGGTTTCCGTACGTCACTTCCTAGGCGACCACTGAAAATCAGCGCCGTGCTGTGGATCCCCCACGGCATAGCATTATGCTGAGTGGAAGCCTTTTTGCCACAATCACGACATGCATCTGCCTGGCATCTTTTTCACCCTATTTCTTTTCTGTTTTATTCAAAATGTAGGTAGTAAATGGTATTATTATTTTATTTATTTCTCATCTTTACTAACTTACTTTAAGTACTACTAATACTACTGTTAAGGGTTTAGCATAAGCATATATTTATATTGTATGTCATTTTGTGACAATTAAATACTTTTTCTTTCTTTCTGATGTATGAAATTGGGAAAAAGTAAAATTATTACCACAGTTAAATAATTTAACTTTTTTTTATTCCTTATGGTAGGTATTTGTTTTGATTAGATTAAATTCGGAATAGAAAGAAAATGTACCTTCTTTTGTTAATTGTAATTATATGTATTTTACTGTATAAAAGCGTGGTGCTTTTTATGATATTTTCAAAATGACTCTACTTTTACCAATATCTGTCAATAAAATATTATAAGAATTGACATCAAGCACCCCGAAATGTATATACTATTCCGAATTTAAATTTATTGAACATTATTTTCTACTTTTTAGTTTGGTTTTCTATTATAGCATGTTTTTTAGTTTTTTATCTATTATTTATTTTTTACTTTTTAGTTCAATCGCTAATCCTTGAGACACAACTGTTAAAATTATTACATTGTTATCGGTCCTTGATAAGTGTGCTAAGTTTTCAATTAATCCGAAATTTTGAATGTGAAAATCATTTTCAAAGATACCGTTACATCCGATACACACATACTAAGCTAATAAAAGCGTGTTAAAACATTTTTGTAGTACTTTTACTCTACCACTGCGTATGGTCTGGAAAACATTTAAGTCCTAAAAAGTCAATAATGCGAAGCAGAGAAAATTTAAATAAGCTTTTTGGAACTTTTTTTCCAAAGCAGAACAGTGACTTTAAAATACGATTTATCCAGGGGAACGTTCCCAGGGGAACGTAGATACATTACCAGATCAATTGAGTGATTGATCTGGTGAAGGTCCAAGGTAAAGGCAAGCAAACAACATGGCAACTGGCCAACGAGTTTAAAATGATAAATTGGGTGCTTTTGTTTCACATGAGAAAGATTTTCCAAAAATTTAAAGTTTTCTTGTCTAACGTAACAAAATCGAAACCATAGTGGACATCTGCATGATGCGTGGGGGCAGGCATGTTTTATTAATGTCTCAAGTTATGGTTGAACTATTGTTTATATTTTCTCTTCTTTTTATACTTTCTCTTCTTTTTTAACCGACTTCAAAAAAAGAAGAAGGTTATCAGTAGGTTAGAATTGGGGGTTCTGAATCACGTCTATAGAATTGGGGGTTCTGGATCACCTGTTCTCGCTGCGCTCGAACCATGATCCAGAAACCCCAATTCTATAGACGTGATTCAGAACCCCCAATTCTATAGACGTGATTCAGAACCATAATTCTATTTCGATAAATAAGCAATGCTCGATTTATATTTTGCATCGCGTATTAAATATAAACTCTCTCCCCTTCACAGCATTTAAATAAAAACATTGTGGGAAATGTATAGCATGTTGCATCCAAGGATCGTCATATATCTCCCAATCTTCTATAACACCTCCGCATGAGAAACATGCTGCTTTATCATTTATACTGTTTCCACAATAAAAGAATCCAGAGTCAGCCATTTCCATCACTAATCTTTTCTTTGAGTCAGCCGTTGCCCAGTAATAATTAAATGAAAATTCACGCATTTTATAAGTATTATACATGTCATAACGAGGTTTGTAGTTATTTTGAGACATGTTCCGTTTTACAGGTAAACGGATAATGACACCGTCTAGCTACAGACAGCAGCTTTTAATGATTTGACGACCTTGTCGTGATTGGGAGGGATAGGAAGCGTTTTACCGTAGTATAGAAATTAAAGAAGAAAATGTAATTTTATTTTTTATTATCATTGCACCATTTATTTAAACACAATACATTTTTTAAAGCACATACAGAGTCATGATAAGTACAACTATACAAATCTTGAGAATTTTTATATTGATTGTACAGACTTAACAAACTAGGACAACCTTTGTCTTCTAAATTAAATATATTACTATTACTGTTTTCTAATATATTTTTTAACCACAATACTTTTTCAAAACCTTTAACATAGACACATTTATCTCTTAAAATGTCAACAATAGTATTCTGGTAATTGGAATATGATACAAATCCTTCACGCCAATATATCTTTCTGTTACGTTCAATCCAACTAACTTGCTTTCTTTCTGCTTTCGTCAAATAGTAAAATGGAAATGGTGGCTTAATTAAAAACCATTGAATTTTTTTATTATACAATATAGCGATTTCTTTTATTATAAATTCATCTGTTTCTGTTCGAAAGCCTTGAATATCTACAATAGCGATCATGATAACCTGCGTACAATGTTACTAAGAGGTTTGTATTCCACAAGTCGATCGTTTATAATCAAACAATATGCAGTTGTTTTATCAGGTATTGGCGTTGAACATTCAATTTCTAACCGGACATCCACTGGACCTGATTTTAGACTATCGTTTTGCCTTGAACAGTCTAAGATAAAGAGGGGAGCTTTTTCTTTGAAGTCCTTTAGGCCGAGCAACGGGTCTGCTGGACAGTTGTAATACGACTGACGAAATTTTACATACATTTCGTATAATATACTGTATTTGCTGTCAGAAAACTTTAAACCCAAAGGCTCATAAGGATAATATTGTGAATTTAAAAAGAGCGTAACGTTTGTCACCTCACAATGATCGAATAGTGAACTGTCTTTCGTTTTATTATTTTTTCTATTAGTTTGTAAGCAAAATATTACATATCTAGGCTTTTCTAATTGTGAAGCAGTCTTAACTGACCAAGAATGTTTTGTAGTTTTAGGTAGTAAAGGATATTCATATAAATCCCAATTTCTAAAAGCCATTTGAATGGATTTATCTCTTTCTAAATGCTTTAAAAGTGTTAATCGTTCTCGATCTGACACTTTTATGTGTGGCATCCTCCATTGAACTCTTTGCATATCTATTTGAAAATTGACAACATCATCAGTAAGAATAACGCTGTTTAAGTTAGAGTTACTTCTATTTAATATAAGCTCGTGTTTACAATTTATAACGATTTTATTGTAATCCTCTGCAAACCCTAAAATCTTATTTAACGGTAACACAATACTAAAATGACCATCATTTTCGAATCCGTTTAACTTCCAACCCCATAATGCAGCAACTTTATTTTCACCTTCATTTAATGAGATGTATGATTTTATAGTTGAAGTTATTCCAGAATTTTTTATTCGATCTATTTCAATACCATTCATTTCGTACCTGATGTCTTGAAACAAAGACATAATAGGGTTATTAGTGAACGTAACATTTTTCTTGATTGGATTCCCATCTTTACCGAACAGTTTTGCTTGGCCTTCGATGTAAATTGAACTGGCTGATGGTAGCACGTATATGTCTTGTTGATGTATGGGGATTCTGATTTCATCGTTTTCTCTAAAGCTGTTATTGTAGGGATTATATGAATGGATTTCATAACTTTCGATCGAACTATCGAAGTGTGGTAATTCGGTAATCTGTAGTATATTCATACTTTAAAACCTAGGGCTCTAAGAAAATCTTTATTTCCTTCAATTAATTTCTTAACTTTTTTCTTACGTCTATGCTCCGTAGAGGCCGTAGAAGGAATAAGACGTTTTATTTTCACAGGAGTGTTTTTATAATATACTATCATTTTGTTTTTCTTAAATGAAGACGTAGTTGAATATTAAGTTCTTCACCAAAGTTAATACAATAACCAAATTGATCAACAATCCTAATAGATATGGATGAAATTATATTTTTGTTCACTGGAAAGTAAATAACGTTTCGCGGTATTTCTACGTACTGATGACTTGGAGCAGTATCAAATATAAATTCATGAATAAAATGAGTTGGTAATCCGTTGCAGTACGAACCATGTACAAGATCACACTCGATTCTGATTACAGATAGACTGCTGTTATTGATGGGTACATTTGGTCTTGAATTTAACACTGAAAAGTATAACAAACCGCATTCGTATTGATTGGTTAAATGCAGAGATGGTTGAAAGTATGACACCAATTCAGATTTATTTCCAGAGATGGTAACCGTTGTAGACATGCTTGCATACTGAACTCGTTAAGAAGATCCTCATTATTTTATCCCTTGACTACTCCAAAAATCCTTTAAAAAATTTAAACAGAGATGGCCGCAATTGAAAGGATGATTGCGTTGTATATTATCATAATTGTAGTGAACTTGAGAACCTATGTATTTTATAAATTCTTTTGGAGGCTTAAGATTTCCATAACTGTCAAAGTACTCAATATATTCGTTATATTTTGCATAGGCTACCCAATGAGAGCCAGGATCTTTAGAACTATCTAAATTAATAACTCCACATTCTTTTTTAAACGGACTTTTAGGAAGCTCGTCTCTCATAAAGACTCCTCTAAAATAGGGAATACTATTTCCATACTTCAAAATGTCAAAGTTAGTTAAGGCTCGTTTGGGTAGCCGATATTTTAGTTTTTTTTATTCGATAAAAAAATTCCAAGACCGTTTTTATGTGATTTAAGGTGTAGTCCTTTCCCAATGCAGAGAGCTTCCATTTTTTCGTTGTGTCTTTTCGATTCGGTCAACAGCTTTCTAGCCATTTTGAATTCATTTATGGTTTTGGCAATACCAGCTGCACCGCCTGCTAATGCTCCCACCGCTGATAATCCAGCAAAAATAGGAATCAAAGGTAATACACCGCCAGTTTTTGGTATAGGAATAACTCGAGGAAGTTTAATGGATAAATCACTAGCTAATTCTCTGGCTGCAGCCATAGCATATTCTATTGCCACTTTTTTGCATTTAGGTTTTAATTTTTTCATGTGTCTTTTTGTTTTAGTTATAACATTTTTAAATTTATTTTTTAATCCTTTTCCAGATGTAACTTTTTGAGAGCACTTTTTGCTACTTTTTTTTAGGCCAGCACCACTTTTAATTTTTGCAGACATTGTCTTGCTTACTAAGTGTGCTGCGAGTTTTTCGCTTACACTCGCATCCGAGGCAGCCGCTCGCTCTTTCGCCATTTTTAACAAAACGAAATCAGCGTTGTGACGATCCTTTAAGTTTGATGATTTGTGATAGGCAATGTCGTGTTCTTTGCAATATTCGTCTAATTTATTAATACCTTTATCTCCGTGTGTAAGCCTTTTAATTAATTTCGTACCAGGACCACAATAATTGTATCCTGGTAAGTGTAATTCAAACGGTAAATTGTTTATAAGCCAATTGAGAAGACTACTCTCTCCAATACACATCATAAGACTAATGAATCTTGAATGAACACTTTAATAAATACTTATTCGATTCATTAATGTATTTGTTGTTAAGTTAGTAAAGTTAATTTTATTTATAATAAAATATTCGATTGATCAATCCAACTGTTTTCAGCAGATGACAAACCTAACCATTTTATTAAAACCCTGTTTCCTTTTCTTCTAAGAACTTTCTCAACTAGATAAACATGGGGATGTTTTGTCTTTTGCAGCTCTTGTAAGTAAAATGCCCCTAAAATAGGCTGACCTCTGATCGTATCTTCAATTAAGTAGGTGATAGGAATTGTATTTTGTATTTTTCGAATTTTAAATATTTCCATTGACCAGTTGGGGGTATATCCTTTTTCAAATGTTCCTTTGTACTTACTGATACGGACATAATCACCAACTTTATACTTGCTTCTTATTCTTTCGTTTTTTACCAGCCTTAAATACCTTTCTAATATACGTTTTTTATTAATGTTATCCACATTAGCGGGGATTTCCTGAATTGTCCGATGGTAAGTGTGATTATATTTATGAATAACATTATTAAGGGTATTGTCTATCCAATTATAGTTGCCTTTTAAACTAAATTCTTTATACAGTTTAGATTTCAATGTTCTGATAAATCGTTCAACTATTGAAGCCTTTTTTGTTGAGAAGGTTGAGTAGTGGTTGATATGATTAGATTTCATAAGCTTTTGAAATTTATTATTATAAAATTCTGTACCATTATCCGTTTGGAGATTTTTCGAAACACGCCCTGTAGCTAGCAACGTTTTGAAAGATTTGCATACATCATCTTTGGTTTTACTTTTCAGAGGGAAGGCCCAAGCATATTTCGAAAATGTATCAATAACGGTAAGAATAAATCTATAATTTTTATTTTCTTTTGAAATTGATTGCATATCCATTAAGTCTGCTTGCCACAGGTCATCTACATCTTTCATAATAACATGTCTTCGTGGAAAGTTCACCCTCACATTTTTATGTATTTCGTTTACTACGTCAGCTTTGCTCATTTTTAGAATTTAGTACATTTGTCTTGAATCCATCTATAATACTGAATGAAAAGCATATTATTATCACTATTTATTCTTTAATTATGTCAGCTTCTTTTAATTCTTCAATTATCGATAAAATTTCATTATCATGGTTTGTATTGCCAGCATCTCTTGAAGCAACTAATAGTTTCAATCTCTCAACCAATTCGTTAGGATCATCCCAATATACCAAGTCAGTGTTTTTTTTGTATTTTTTTAGCATGGGCAAGTTTCCTCCAAGTTTAGTGTGAACAAGTTTATTATCGTTTGACGATTCGGAAAAGAGTGGTTTAATTATTTCACGATATTTTATTCCTTTATCGCCTCGTATTTGTCCATTAGGATTAAAATCTCTCTTATGAGCATTTGTAAAATGCAGCATATCCTTATAGACAAGTTTATCTTTGCTCGAAATTAATTTTAAATCAGGTTTTCTTCGAAGTAAAAGTTCCTTCAGGCCAGGGGTTAAATTATAGGTTTTGTCATCGATTTTAATTAAAATGTCACTATCGTCATTTAAACTATCAATTTTAGAAAATGATACTGCTGAATTACCCATCAATAAAGTTTTGTTTACACTTCTTATTCCAAACGGTATATTTACACCATCATAAATATCATGGATATCGCGGCCCTCTAATGAAATTTCTAAATCATCTGGTAATTCCATTTTATTAGACTTTTTAGGGGATTGGGTAGAATTTAGTTTTGGATCGTAGCAATCCTCAAAACTTGTAAATGAGCTAGTATTGATGTCATCCAATTCATTGCCTTCAGAATTAGTGAGTGCTGTATTTTCTAAATGTTTTATTTTTTCCATATATTTATTAGAATCAACTAGAGTTTTAAGCGGATCTGTGACAGGTTTTAGCATTTTATCGAGTGACAAGTTCATTGAGTTTTCCTGGTTCTTCATTTGTTTTATTTTATTCTTTATAGAGTTTACAGACTTAATTAATTCTATTTTAATATTTTTCTCCATGTTGTAACAACTGTATTCAGCTGAAGAACAAATAATACTAATTTTTCTTTTTGCGTGTTATTTACTTATATTTATACACAGTCAATCAAATTTTAAAAAAATATCGAAATTCTGTCTGTACCTTCCATTATTTAATGGTGATTCTTTGCTAATAAGAAGAAATTGATATGGATTACTCCAAACAGTTTTACAAATATCTTTGAACTGATTCCATGGTAGATCGGAGTTGACATGTTCTCCATAGATGTGCTTTAAGTTTACATCATCTTGTTTAAATATTATAAGAAAATTGGTGTTATCCCGTAACAACTGTTTCGGTATTTTTGAGTAGGTTTGCGATAAATAAAAGCAATCAATTTGTTTATGTCTACCCATAGAAAAATAATTACGAATATTTATTTGTTTTTCACAGGCAACATCATCAAATATAAATATAGAATTTGGCAAAGCTTCACCGGGAGATATGACTTCTTTATTGTCATTGAACTCCTTGAAATTAATCTGAGGCACTCTTCTTAATACTTCACTTAAGTAACGATATTTTGGCTGGAAAGTAGTTTTTGAGTAAAGATAAAGATTTTGAAATTTAAGACCATTTTCATGCAACAATAAACTGATCATAGCGTTTGTTTTGCCACAGTTCGAGGGTCCACATATTATGCAACGAATCGTATTAGGCAATAGAGCACTATGCCTTATCTGGCGAGCAGAGTCATTGAAATTGATATTATTCACGTTCAGGGATAGGGGTTGTTTGATTAACTTCATCTTGCCTAATATTTATTTTCATTACTTACTAACGTTTATATATGAATATGTGAGTGCAGTATTTAAACAACAGGTTTGGACTTGTATCGTTCTCAAACTGATGTTCTCGTCTTACATGAATGTATTTATGACTAATAACTGAAAGGAGAATATTCTAGATATGTAAAAGTAATTAAACACTACCCTTCATTGCAGTAGCTGACTTGAAGTAGGACCATAGGCTGTTGTTCGCGATTTAAATATTGTTTTTATTCTAAAGGTAAGTGTTTGAATGATAACCTATCAAACAAAAAGTTATAAATATAATATCTGTTTAAATTTTATTCATAGATAGTATATTTTTTTTCAGAATAATGTCTCAAGCAACTCCACCACCGGCATTCTACAGCCCTAGCATATTGGACAATGATAATGTTATTTCTGCAGAGCAGGAGCAACCTAGTTTTCATGAGGTAGTCTTTGGTTTAATATTTCATAGGAGTTGTTTTTCTTTTTTCTTACGCTACTGTTATTTTGTTCACATGCTAATTACGTTTCTTTTTTTTTTTTGCAGTGGAACTCTGAGGTCCTCAATGGAAATCCAGTTATGAGCTCATTTTTTTACTCTCAGGGCAACTACGAACCATATTTTGAAGGCTTAAATCAGAACGCTAAAGTTGAAAAGTTGCTCACTGGAGATGACCAAGTCCAATCCTCTAAAAAGTCTTCAAAAAAGAGGAAATGCCCATTAGGATCATCAACATCATATATTGTTCGCCGAGGAGAAAGCGATAATCGAGGGCATTTAATTAAATTAGAAGTGCATAAACTTAAAGACTCTAAGAACGAAAATGATTATAGTGATAGTGACAATGCATGTGTAACTGTGCAATATGTGGCGCGTGAAACTTATGACGACGTAATGGAAGCAGCAGAGACCCTCATTAAAAAAATTGGGAAAAAATTGAGTGACCCTGAACAGTTTTAGACTATTTTTATATACCTTGTTAATAATAAATAGTTTGCACTATCAAAATATGTGTACTTTAGTTAATAAGATAGTAATTATTGTATTTAGTTACTTATTGTTTTATTACTGTTTTAAGATTATTTTTATTTTATATAGTCGACTGTGAATGATCTATATAATAATTATGATAAAAAAAAATACATTTAAGTGTAAATTAAATAAATGTTATGACTATCAACTATTCTGGGTTTCATTTTTCTTTGTTTACTTAGTTAAATAGGAAGTGGGTATATCACATTCAAACACACTTATTTGATTACAAATGATTTATTTCATATTATATAATATTTCAATCAATACATTTTACTTTATTAATTTTTGATAGATACCTTAAATTTTTGCATTGTAATCTCATCGAACACTTAATTAAAATACAGTTTTATGATGCCCCCAAGGCAAAGTATTACAACCATCTTCCATTATTTGTCTTTTATCATCATCCCTACTAAGAACAAGCTTATTAATCTTCTGAGTAAAAATCTTATGATTTTTTGACTTTATAATACACATGTCATCTCTTATGCATTCATTGTACCGTAAAGCTCGTTTATATTTTTTAATATCGAGTTTTTTCACCGCTGATTTTTTAACACCTTTTGCTCTGATGATTGAAGAAGCTAGCGAGTCTATACAATACAATTTCGCTCTTAAACCTACAAATTCAGATATAATATCACCACCCATTTCATCTTTAAAAAAACCTGGTATTTTACAATTTGCTTTATGTATATTAAATTGATTTCCAGTTTGAAAGTTGCTCGTATCAAAGTATTTTATATTCTGTTTCATATCCTCATAAAAATCTTCTGTATATATTAAATACAAAAGGCTGTCAGTGTCAGTATAACAAAGTTGAATATCATTTTCGTATAGACGTTTCATCACAGAGTAATGAAAACGATACAAATGACTCTTAGCCAATTCCAATATTGTAAAGCCAATATAAATTGGTCTATCAAGAACAATTTTCGTTTGTTTTAACTGGATTGCCACTAAAGTATCGGAAAATATAGATAAATCTTTGAAGTTTGGAGCACTTACATATTTTTCAGCTCCACAAAGTTTGTTAGTTTTATTATGAATATCTTTCCATACATTAACCAGTTTGACATCAACTTGTTTTCTTTTGTTTTCGATAGTTTTGCCAAATATAGAATTGTTTTGTTTTTTAAAAAAGTCTCTTTCAAAATCGGAAGAAGCTCTTTGTCTGAGAGTAGTATTCAACAAGATATACGGAGCCAAAAATGAACTTTGTTCAAACGCTAGTATTCTATATATTTTAAGTAAAAGAAGCCCGTTTTTTACACATTCTTTAAGATGAACATAGTGAATGATATATTTATGTTTATCATACAGGTTAGCAATTAATTTAACATTTTTACTACCTGGTGGAGCAAACTTTTCAGCGGCAAATGGTAAATCTGAATGAGCTTCGTGAATTTTATGAGGATAACATAAATCAACTTCTAAAATAAATCCTGTGTCACTATCATTTAAAATACACATTACATTAAAATTATTTATTTCATCTTCGTTTAAAAACCTAAAGTTTCGAGTAGGAAGCGGTTGCATCATGGCGTGGCCATATAAATTTACACAATCAAGATAAATTAAATAGCTGTCAGGTTCCTTATTGTTATAATTTGACAGATATTTATTATTTGCCTTCGCATATCTTAAAGAACATTGAGCAAGTCCTCCCCTAATGCCTTGTTCTAACATTTGATACATATCAATATCTGAAATTAAGTCTAAATTAATTTGAGTATATAATAACATTGCATCCCAACTCAGCGAAGGAGATGATACATAATAGCAGGGATCAAGGTTATAATACTTTAAACTCATTGTTCTAAACTTTTCAAAAACATCACATAAAAGAAGGACATCGCATTTCAAATATAAGTCTGTGTACTCCCCTAAATTAGAAATATCAAATGCATTCCAGACATTTAAAGCATGATTATAATCTTCATCCGAAATAGATTGGGATGTGAGTTTATCATAAAATTTAGATGAATCTGGCAATTTAGTATCTTTATAACGATCCCATGAATCAATGTAATCATAGCAGTAAACACCCTTCTTGCATGCTAAATTAAATAAATAATCATCATTATAAAACTTTCGTAAATTTTTAAAATCATCTGTTTTCATCGTTTTTATTAAATTATCTAGACTTGAACTTAAAAAATTAAAAGAATCGATAAACTTTAACTGAGCTACATTTTTTTTGTCAATCGGGACGAATTTTGTAAAAGATATATATTTTTCTTTGTTTTTAGGAATAAGATTTATACGACCGCAAAGAGCTGAAAGTTCCTTTATAAACAAATGACAATCATAACCAGAAAGATTATGAAATATGACAGGTATAAATGGGCAAGAATTTGCATTTAAATTACATGCATTGTGGGCTGGTCCTCTATACATTCCTGTGAAATGATCATGATCAGCAACAACGAGGTCAGTATCAGAAAATGTTTTCCTACATAAATGACATTGTTTAGCGTTGTTTAAAGACATTTGCTGATCTTTACTAATAATTATGGGTTTTATCTCTGACATAAGTCTATGAAGTCTTATTACATCTTGACTAATAGATTCGACAAACTTTTTTGAGCAGTCTGGCCCCCTATAGGATCTAAATTCATTTAATTCAGGTTTAGACTGACAAAATATGTAATAACCATAACAACTTGCCACATGGATTTGTATATTTTCGACACATGTGGATTTATTTTTGTCTGAATATTCGTGTAATAGACTTTCAAAATCGCCATAAATAACAATTGGAACTCTTTGAGTCCTATTAAAATTTGAAAAACAAAGTTTCGAGTTTTCTTCGGGGAGTATAGTCTGCACTCTTGCGCAGCTATGATTTAACTGTTTTTCTGGTGAGTCAAAATACACAAAACATTCGTCACATAAATATATCTTAGACTTATGTTTTGTAAGTTGTCTGTGCACAAGCTTACCGAAATTTTTAATATAGCAAAAATGACTTTTACCATTATTATTGAAATAAAGTAAATTTACATGATAAAGTTTTCTTTTTAACGTTTTATATAACGGTCCTGTTACATCATAATTCTGCTCCAAACCATAGACGTTAATACTTATGTTTGGATTTAAATTTTCAAATAATTTTATATCGTCTATACTGGGGGGAAATGTCATATTAGAAATGTTTAACACTTTAGAATAGTGCGGATATGATGTAACTCTATTGAGGTTATTCTTTGCTGGATACAAATATGCCACAATGCTCCAAAGAAAACAGTGATTATCTTTATTGACTATGTTTAGACATGATTTCGTATTTTGAATTCGTTTAGGTAATTCTAAATAAGAACCTGCTCTCAAAGGACTGTATTTAACGAAATTAATTTCTAAATGACTTATCGATTCGATTGCCCACCCTGACTCACTTAGTTCGAACTCGGAACATTTATTTAAGATTTTTTCTGCAAATGCATGATATATGGATAATATATCTGTACTTTGAAGTATAATTACATATCTTGTGTTAAAAGATTTAAGACTGATTTCGTTATTTTTAGGTAAAGTGTAGGAAACAAAAAGTTCGAAATTGACTTTCAAAGAAACATGTTGTTTTAATAATTCTTTAATTAGATAGTAACATGTGTCTGAAGCTTCAGTTAAAAACTTTTCAGGTGTAATAGTAAAACTTTGAGGATTTATTTTGTAACTGACTATTTTGTTTTTAAAAGCACAAGCTATTATACGAACATTATCAAATTGAGTTTTTATGAGGTTATTAGATTTATGGATGTTAGTTTTTTTGTGAGAAGAATAATTGTGAACGTTAATGTTACAAGCTTGACAGAAAACCATTTTGAATAATTTTAGAAAATCTTTATTTCTTAGTTAAATTTGATTTATGAATATTGCATTATTTCAATTTTAGGTTTTTATTTTATTTTATCTACTAAGTAGATTCTGTAAGAGAACAATGCAAAAATATAAGTTACATGGTTGGTAGGTATTTAATCAAATTAAAAAATATTTTTTTAATCTATGTACTCATATCAATTATAATTTTGTATATTAGATAATAATTATATTATGAATATTGTATTATTTTCAATTTTAGATTTTTATTTAGATTTTTATTTAAACTTTTATTTAGATTTTCATTTAGATTTTTATTTAGATTTTTGTCTTATCTACTAAGTAGATTCTGTAAGAGAACAATTTAAAAATATAAGTTACATGGTTGGTAGATATTTTTAATCAAATTAAAATATATTTTTATAATCTAGGTACTCATATCAATTATAATTATGTATATTAGTTATATTATGAATATTGTATTATTTTCAATTTTAGATTTTTATTTAGACTTTTATTTAGATTTTTATTTAGATTTTTGTCTTATCTACTAAGTAGATTCTGTAAGAGAACAATTAAAAAATATAAGTTACATGGTTGGTAGATATTTTAATCAGATTAAAAAATATTTTATAATCTAGGTACTCATATAAATTATAATTATGTATATTAGATAATAATTATATTATGAATATTGTATTATTTTCAATTTTAGATTTTTATTTAAACTTTTATTTAGATTTTCATTTAGATTTTTATTTAGATTTTTGTCTTATCTACTTAGTAGATTCTGTAAGAGAACAATTTAAAAATATAAGTTACATGGTTGGTAGATATTTTTATTCAAATTAAAAAATATTTTTATAATCTAGGTACTCATATCAATTATAATTATGTATATTAGATAATAATTATATTATGAATATTGTATTATTTTCAATTTTAGATTTTTATTTAGACTTTTATTTAGATTTTCATTTAGATTTTTATTTAGATTTTTGTCTTATCTACTAAGTAGATTCTGTAAGAGAACAATTAAAAAATATAAGTTACATGGTTGGTAGATATTTTAATCAAATTAAAAAATATTTTTATAATCTAGGTACTCATATCAATTATAATTATGTATATTAGATAATAATTATATTATGAATATTGTATTATTTTAAATTTTAGATTTTTATTTAGACTTTTATTTAGATTTTCATTTAGATTTTTATTTAGATTATTGTCTTATCTACTAAGTAGATTCTGTAAGAGAACAATGCAAAAATATAAGTTAGTTATAGATACCTATCCAAATTAAAAATATTTTAAAACATGGGTGCTAATATCGATTATGTCCAATATTATAAAGGATTAAACCAAGTTTAATACTGAAAATTAAGTAAAGTTATGCAATTTAATAAAGTTAAGTAATGTGTTAAACTTAACTAAAATCTTACTTTAAATAGAAATAAAAAGAAAAAAATTACTTATAATTTTGGGGGTACAGAATTGGTTGGATAGAGGAGTAATCCTCTTTAACTGCTGCAACCAATTGAGTAACCGCCTTCCAAGTTGGGCTATCGTCATTCACTGCTGTTTTTAAACACACCAGTGAATGTTTCCAGCGATCGGTTGTTATGGCCTCCAACTCCTGACAATTCGATATTCGAAGCTCAATATAATATTCGCCGCGCCTTGTGGGGTTGCTTTGCATAGTATATCCAGAACCAACTCGACGCGTTAGGTAGCTCTTCAGTATCGAGGCACGAATTGATTCACGTTGCTCTTCATCCTGGAAAAAACAAAAAACAAATTAGGTTTATTCGTTATCATTATATTCTGATGATTCACAATGATCTTCAGCCTCTGCTATTATTAAGGTACCATCACAATAATATCATAGGACATATGTATTCTTCTTCATGTATTTATTTAAATCAATCCCTTCACACAATCACGAGTTAACGTTTGCTAAGTAAACGTTAACATCACGCCTGTATTTTTCGACCGCTCCACCTACTATAAAATTATTCAAAATTGACACAATTATCTACACTTGGTCAGACCTGAGAATTGAATATAGGACCTTATAATAATCAGTAAGCTTAACACCAATAAATATGAGTCTATAGGCCATTAAATATTTATTCCGTGCAGGCATCGAACCCACAACACCCAGCGCAGCTGACAATCGCTCAGCCCCTGCGCCTATCGATCCGTCTAAATATAATTAATAATTGACAATTTTATCTCAACTTACCTCGGAATCAGGGTAGATGCTAAGTTTTCGTTTCTTTTTAGCCGATGTAGACGCAAATGCAGATGCGGTTGAAAGGTCGGCCTCTGACTCAGACCCGCTACCGATCGGCTGTTCTTGGAGTAGCTTTTTATTTTTTCTTTTTGGCTTCGAGGGTTTAGGTGTTAAAGGCTTACTTGGCTTCTTCTTTTGTGATACAGGAATCACTTCAGTGTCAGAGTCAAATGGATTGGAAAACCTGAAAACAAAACAAGATTATAACATTTTATAAAGCAGGTCTACTTGCAAACATTCATACGTTTAGTTACAACTTTTATCACATAGATCATTCATGATACTATACATTAGGTTCCTGGCACGCCTAGCTATTTGCCTTCAAGGAAATCTAACTTATAAACTCACTCTCAACAGTGACCTCTGAACCTGCAATACCTTCGATAAAATTGATCATAGTATAAGACCTAAAATAAAATATATTAAAAAAACACCCAGTCATACCCCATATACTCCACACATAACTGCACTGCACTGCCCTTATACTGTTAACTAAATTAATAGATTTAAAATGATACGTACATACTTGCTGCTTTATTTGTTAAACGCACTAATTAAACAATGTTAAGTTATACGAAGATCACTGCACGATGCACTGATTGATTCAACAATATTCTGTGAGATAATTGTCAGATGACGCTGCTTTTATATCCATAAATTGTAAAACGGTATACACACTTAAATAATCTTTGTTAGATATAATATATTTAAAATTAGGTGTCAATATTGCCATTTCATTATAATCCCTATGCGCATTGTACATAAGATTTATAATTATTTATTTCTTACTCATCATTCATACTCAATTGTAAAGTTGCCCTAACTTACCATTTTAGGAGGATATATTAAACGGCGCCGCGCTGTCGCTGAAAACTGAGACGAAATTTTTATAAGGTAATCGCATGTACTTGTATTCAAATGGATTTAACCATCATGAAATTCTACAACTATTCTACTATTATCGAAACAGTGTTAATGATAAAGCAGCATGTTTTTTCATGTGGAGATGTTTTAGAAGATTGAGAGATTTACTTTGATCTATGGTTCACGATAAACACGGTGAAGGGATTATAGATAAATAACAAAAAAAAATTGAAAATCTTACCTTATTAGAATGTATATGTATACGATGACATATTGCATTAAAAAAATAACCAAATTATGTGTATATATTATAGAGGCACCATACATCACCACAATTTAACTCTGAACTTTACAGTGCAGCGGTTCAATTTTAAATCTAATTCTTAAATAAATAATTAAAATTATTTTTATTACCTATAATGTTTCACTCAGCGAAATCTGATTTAGTTGGCATTCGTAAAATGATTTTCAAGAATGCTAGGGGTGAGATAATATATATTCAAGATATGCACCCTAGAAAAAAGACATCGAGCACAGGTGAAATAAAACACCAGGATAATGATATAACCCAAACAGAAGATTTAGTTTACCAGAAGTTGGAAGATTCTGTGAAATCTAATTTGAGCAATATTCACTACCTAAAACTCAAAAGCGGACCTGGTGAGGATCTTCGCCCATTCGTAAGAGTTAGCAACAATCAGGCTAATCATGAAAAATCTATTCTAAGTTCATCAAATACTAGTGGGAGTAGTATATCGACAGCAACAGATGATTTAGTTCATCAGGAGAGTGATTCAGCCCATGAGTTAGTTTTGCCTGCTTTAGAAGATATTGATTGCTATCAGATACTGCCAGGAAACGAAATATGTTTCATATAAATTGGGCCACCATCACCGTTTCAGTTCTACTATACAGTTCTGAATGTTATTCCTAGTATTACCTGTCTAACTTTTATTGCTATGTAATCTAGTCCTAAGTTAATGAATAAATTTATTTTATTTCTATTTTATTTTTATTTTTTCAAAAGTAAACCCTAGTCCAACATCGGCTGAGATGAGGATTGAAAAAATAATGTAGGGGTTCTGAATCATGGCTTTTAGAATTGGAGGTTCTGAATCATGGTTCGAGCGCAGCGAGAACAGGTGATTCAGAACCCCCAATTCTAACCTACTATCAAAACTATTTTTTGTGTCACCTCAAAAATGTTTACTAGATGAACCGATTTTGATGATTGTTTTATTTTATATGTGATAAGCTGGTACTTCTCCATGTGGTCCCATTTCATTTGATGAATATTTGTTGAAGAACTTCGGAGATATACAACAGAACTCTTCAATAAGCAACGGCAAATCTCTCGGGATTGCTGCAATCGCACTGTTTACACTATTTCATATCATAACATGACCCCAGTTCGCCCTAAAGGGGTACGCAGATGTGTACAGTTCACCCTGGTACACTCTCATTTCACCGGTTATATTCAAGTTTTATATAATTCGGCTAATATATTCTGGTATAACTTTGTGCCTTATTTATAGGTAGGTAGGTACCTTACTATAGAACTTACTCATTATGTACCATAACCAAAAAGTGAAAAATAAAAACGATTTTACAAAAAAATACAACCGATTTCCAAAAAAAAAACCATTAACGACTTCCGAAATTAAATTTATGTGTCACTTTTTGAAAGCCTGTTGTATTTTTATGTAAAATAGTTTTTTGTGAAAAAGTTTTTCGTTATAACTTTCCACCGATGTCTCGTTGGTATAGGTGGTGTAGCAGGTAAGTTTATTTTTTTTGCTACTATATGCAATGTTGCTAGTTACAAAAATAGTTTTTCCGTGAACACATCCACAGCATTATTGAGCTTTAAACCCCGCTATAAGAAAATGGAAGCAAAAGAAAGATTTATCGCTACTGTATCTTTAACGAATTTCGGTGCAATTAAGAAAAGTTAATTCGAAGTCACAGCATAGGGGATCCCAGGGTTAATGTAGCTATGTAGCAGATTAAGTGAGTGATTGATCTGCTGAGGACCAGCCCAGCGAGACGGGAAAACTGTGTGGCAACTAGCCAAGCGCTGTTAGATCAGAAATGCAAGTGTAAGAGAAATATTTTATGTCAGAACAGGTATAAGCAATTTACTGGTAAACTTAATGCGGATGCGATAGCGATTCGCGTTGGTTGGGGTTTGTATGTCAAAAAAAATGTTAAGGTGTATTCATGTGCAAGTCTCATCAAAATCAATTATAAATTCATTCAGAGGCAAGTCTTTAAAACGTAAAATACTGATACATTTTGGCATTTATATTTAAGTATGTACTGCTGAACTTTGTACCACAAAAGCCTCTGTGTGAATTTTCAACTAATCTTGCCGTGCCAGTCGTAAGAATCTAGAGAGGATTAAGAGGAACGATGCTTGTGGAGACAATGAATGGCTCTAGAGTGTTCCGAGGCTAGCAGCTTGCCACTATGTTATAGATAGTAATAGTATGGTTTATTACCATCTCACTTAAATAGTTATTTATGCTACAAGTGAGAAGAAGAATTAAGAAAGAAGAAGAAGAAGAATGATAATCTTAACTAATTTGTAAAAAAATTCTCAAATAATTAATTCTCTATGCGTCTGGCTGACGACGAAGTGAAAAATAAAAAAAATAATTCAGAAAAGTAAAAAGCACTAGTGAAAAAAAGTTACAAATTCCACACAGTTTGGCTGCTTGGAAAACGCTCTTTTCGAGGACATGCATGGTAAAAGTTTTTTTGGTAGTGATAATCCTTCTCTACATCAAAAGAAATCTAGAAAAACTACATCATCTGTTACTTAAAATCAAACGCCCGGAATTGAGTTCTACAACACTTTGGTACATGGCAATTCAAGCACAAGTAGTTCGGAGGGGGGGGACCCTCAAGCAATTCACCAAAAATTCTCGTACCGTCTTAACAAATTCCCGTAAAAAATTGCCCAATTATGAGGGCCCCGTTGTTGAAGGCTTATGAATCTCGTCTTATAAATTCCGTTAATGTTTTCGTACTTAACTTATTATCTGAACATTAATTACCTCCTCGAGAGAGACTGGGATGAGCCGGATATTAACATTTTAAATTCTGCCTTCGACTAAGAGCGAATTTATTTTTAGGATGAGGATGTGTTTCGCATTACAATTATTTTATGTGCATATCAACTTGGTAATTAAGAATATATCGAGACAATGACAATGTATATTGACAATCTACGCTATTAGAAAACGAATCAATGTATGGAATTGACACATCTGAATCTTAAGTTTGACACACCTGAATCTTAAGTTTGACACATCTGAATCTTAAGTTTGACACATCTGAATCTTAAGTTTGACACATCTGAATCTTAAGTTTGACACATCTGAATCTTAAGTTTGACACATCTGAATCTTAAGTTTGACACATCTGAATCTTAAGTTTGACACATCTGAATCTTAAGTTTGACACATCTGAATCTTAAGTTTGACACATCTGAATCTTAAGTTTGACACATCTGAATCTTAAGTTTGACACATCTGAATCTTAAGTTTGACACATCTGAATCTTAAGTCGCGTGGTCAGACCATACAAATGATTGTAGTAAGAGATTCCATACGAAACGTTTGTACTTGGTTATGGGGGCTGTGGAGTGATATTCTTTCTAACCGACTTCCCAAAAAGGAGGAGGTTTTATATTCGACATTTTTTTTTTATATATATGTTCACCGATATCTCCGTCAATTGTGGACCGTTTTTAAAATTCTTTTTATGATTGAAAGAGTATGTCCGAAACTGGTACCATTTTAATTTGGTGAAGATCTGATGAAGAACTTCGAAGGTATACAACAGAACTCTTCAATAAATAACGGCAAGTCTCTCGCAATTGCTGCAATCACATGTCTGTTTATTGTTTATACCATTTCATTACATAACATCACGTCATCAGTCGGTGTCCATAACGCAATAAATTGGTAACTATGAAAGACACCGAGTTCCAAAAATAAAGTTATAAGTTATTCTTCACTTTGTAGTTTTTTTATTTTGATGTCGGTAGAAAAGTTTATTTATTTATTTTTGAATGTGAAACACGTCAGGAGCGATAAAGAATGTCAAGGTATTTAAAAGGCCGAAATATCACTGAAATCACATTACTGTAAAATTCTATTAGACTGTATGTAACCATAACTAAGGACCACCAGCTCATTTCGGAGGCGGAACTTCACCATGTTACAATGTTACGCTTTACATCATATTATGATGGCGCTGAAAGTAGTGTTAGCTGAAAGTAGTGTTAGCTGAAAGTAGTGTTAGAACTTGTTGGTTTTAAACTCTTGTATGTTATATTATTATTTGTTGGTTTTAAATTCTTGTTAAAATCAAGTTCACACTACTTAAACGCCATTTTCTCTTGTATAAAAGCACTTAGAAGTCCTCGTTATGAATTAATTTATGGTTTTTAAAGCTGAGAGATGTCTTAAACCTATTCGTTTACTTTTAACATAATTATATATGTATTAAGTAGGTACACTTTGCAAAAATGTTAATGGGTCTCAGGGCTGCTATTGACAAAAAAGATAACTAGTATCACGCCTTGTTCCCCGAAGGTTTGGGCAGAGTTTAAAATATAAGTGCGCGATCTTATGTAATTCGCATGTCATAAAAGGGAGTAAAAGTACGATCGATAAACGTACTTTGAGCTGTTTAGCATTATCTTCACCGAACATCAAAAACGGCACACAAAAAAGTTGCCCGAGGCAATGGAAATATTTTCTTTTATCGGGAATTAAATTTATTCTTAGTGTGTCAAAAAGTAGCACGCTTGGTTTTCACACAGATGGAGGGACTTGCGTTATATAGTTAGGTTTAATAACTGTAGCAATCATATTTCGCCAGTTACATTTAAGTCACATGTAATCCCATATTACATGGGACTTATCCATCAACCGGGCACTAATCCAAACTTGAGGCTGCTACTGAGAAATTCCAGATAGAAAATCCCAATAACACTTTGTCCAACCCAGGAACCGATTCCAGGACCTCATGTTCAGCAGTAGCGCTCGCGACCAGTAGAACATCGGGCAGTCAAACCAATTTTATTTATTATAACTTTATGTATAAGTAAGAAAATGTTGTATAAAGTTCCACCCACCATAAAGGGGGGGGCCTTTATAGAATTGGGACGTATTACCATTACTTAGTCGTTTTCTACCAGTCGACCTTAGGGTAGTGCAGAGGACAGAACATGGCAGGTGCAACAAAATATAAAAATTAAAAGATTTTTTATAAATATGGACCATAGCTTGTAAAACGAGGAAGACCATACCACTGGATATATCGAGTACCCATACCTCAAACTGAACACTTGGAACAAGCCTAATATTGGCTATTCCGTCCATATCAGAACATTTATCTGACAAAGGAAAATACTACTGTCTGGTATTTAGAATAGATATTTCCATTAGTTTAACCCGTCAATTTTATGAGTACGTTTTCAAATTCACTGTAATCGGGACTCCGTTTACAGTGCATTAAAATGGATAAATGGAATTAATTTTGGTTAGCCTTATTAGCCATTGACAGTATACTAATAACATTTCCGGCAAGTTCTATCCTCCTACCTATCAAAGTCATGTGAAATTTGATAGCTTTTGACTCATTCTGCATTGAACAAACAAGCTATAAGTTCACAAGTGTATAGGTCTTGAAAGCAGTTTCCTAATTGCGTTATACACTAAATCACACTTTAAATCACAAATGAAAGAAATTCCTGATCTATTCTTATGTTTAAAAATTATTTTGCTCAACAGCATTAAATGCGCAATAAATATCGTTGAAAATCATAATAAAAGCATTGAAATCGATTGTGTGAGTTGTGTTACGCACAATTATCTAGGTTTTTTATTACGTACAAACTTTACGTGAAAAAATAAATACTTAACTAAGTATAGGTTAAAAGAAAAGTGTTTATACTCAAAAATATATAATGACGGGCGTTAATAGTAGTTTATGCAATGGTCATATAAAGGGGGTTATTAAAACACGAGCGTGGGTTTATCAAAAGAGGCGAAGCCGAATCGAGTGTTTTAATACCCAATTATTTTATCATCACTCATACATTTGGAATAAAACAAAAAGTGAAAACTGAAAAATATGTGATATGGCGAGCAATTCAAATTCTCATCAGCGCGCGCCTCCATAGACATGACACTACTTTTTGACAGTAAATCAAGGAGCCTATAAGCGCCAATAAATGAAAAAGTAAGTGTGCTATAAAAATTAAAAAGTTATTTTATGATGCAGTTGTTTGAAAATCGAAGGAAAACGCTGTACTGTAATGGTTGTTTTTTTAAATTTTACCTATCCTCGGATGTAAAGTACGTGTTTATAGAATGTTTTTTTAATTTATATTAATTGGACCATTACGTTGTGAGTGTAATTAAATAAATTTTCGATATTGTGATTCCGATTTAGTCGTATCAATTGAATCGAATGAAATTTATTATGAAAAGTCGTCCAAGTTCCAAGGTTATAGTTTATTTTCAGGATGTTATAGGTTATTGAAAAATAATTGTCAGCAGATATGATGTCGTTTTTTAAACAGCTTTAAAATTACTACGTATTTATTATACTTGTATAGATTGTGTATTTTTTCAATTATGCATTATTTTGTGTATATTATGTGCGCGATTTATAAAATGTATTAGTAATACATTTACATGTATTAATGATGTATGTATTACTTAAGTTATATTTTAAGATTCATCATTGTCTTACTCAACTTGTCAGGTCAAAATAGACATTCAAGAAAACAAAAATTCGCATAGAGGTGAAAAGTGGTATAGGTCTTAAGTGCACTATGAGTACTCGTATTACAGCCTTTGTGCTCATCTATCTGTAATATTATTCTTTTTTAAATAAATTACTAATGAGATCTTTTTGTTAGTAGTACCTATTCCACCTTAAATTTTATCAAAGTAAATCAGAAACTTCTTTTTCTTCCGTTAATAACTTATACATACCAACCGACAAGCCAGTCGTCACCCAATAATTTCTTAACTCCTTTATTAACATAGGAATTGGTCTAAAGTTGAGTGTTGAGAGTTGAGTCGAAATTAACTGAGTGAATGCGTCTCCTGTGGTTTTAAATGAAGTTGGAAGTTCAACACGTCATTGTTTCTGCTTTGGTTGAAAAGCCGATCTTTGTCTTCTTATTAAACTTTGTATTTTGAAGGCAGTCATATGGCTTGTGCAAGAAATGAATATATAAATAAACTTAAGAAACATTTAAAAAAAATACCTGCCTATACTGTTAATCGACACAAACTGACGTTTCATAAATTAAAAAAAATACGGTTTACAGGGAAAAGCACACTTTATTTTATCGTCGATGTCATTCTCATTAAACAGATTACATTAAACGGATTGGAAAAACGTTATTATACTAATATTAACGTTTTTCCAATACCTTCCAATAAAAATCAAATAATACCATCATTTTCATAGTCACGTTCGATATTATATAGTCAACATTCTTATGATCAACGAAGCAAATTTCGTCCCAATAAGATTACGAAACAAAAGTAGACAAAAAACTTCAGAAGAAAATGACGAGAAATACTCAAAAAATATACAACCTGAACTTTTTTGTAATAAAACTTTTATGATGAGATCGTATTAATTTGAATGAAATAACGCCACCGGTCAAGGAGCATCATCAAACCGAATATTTTCAAAAATAAACTTTGCAGGGTTTTGTTCTTTTACGTAGCTTATTATGTTCCACTCCTGGGTAGAGGCCACCCTCCACTACTTAATAGTTTTGACGGAACTTATCAAGTTCTTCACGCCGTCTTTAAGGTCAATAAAATAAGTGTTACCTATTAATCAATTGTATTTTGAGCAGCACAGTCATCTTGCAGATATGTATGAAACCTTGCCTCATAAGTATTCATTTACTAAAAATGTTCTATACACTGCACTAAATGGTTGTAGAAATTCAAAAATTGTGAAACGAAAATAAAATGAATCAACTTCACCTGTAATGTAGTAAAAGTTAAAACAACGCCTGCAAAAAATACGGAAAAGAGGCAACAAAAAACATAAAGCAGCATCCTCCTGACACGAACCGACATTCTTCACGGGCACGAATAAATTAAATAAGAAATCCCTAGCGTGCCCTAATTTTGAGCAGGCAACGCAAATATGTCCCGGCTTAATCCCCCGGTTGTAATTAAGCTTAGCCCGGGTCGTTGTGGCTGCTCGCCTGTTTGGGTTTTCATCGCCATTATGGGAACCTGACTTGTTGGTTCGTCATCACCAGCTTTCAATGAGTCTTAAGCTACCTATAGCCAGGTCAAAATTAGACAAAGTGAAGTGTCATGCGATGTTGTACGACCCAACTGTTAACTGGCACGTTGTTCTGGCCAGTAAGGCCGAAAATGCTCTGACATGCGGTTAGCGAGTCAACTGGCGAGAAACGAAGTGAAATGAACATTCTTAAAGGTTTTGTAACCGAACACACTGATACTCGCTAGGCTCTAGGCAAAAATCAAGCAGCCTGAATATGCGCTTAATGATTGCGTGTGGTGGAGGTTTGGTTATGGATACTTTGAGGTGAATGGGGGCTTACTTAGAAGCCAACCTATGTACAGTAGAAACCTGTTGCGCAAGTGCTTATGTGCTTATGAGTCCTCGACTCTCGATTGGAAATAACTGTCCAATCTGAAAAATAAATTGGTATGATATCAATTAATGACTTGTTTTCAGTAGTGCATATCTACTTTAACAAACAAGTAAAGAAAAATGGTTTATTAATAATTACCTACAGAAGATGTGTCTATAAAAGATCAACTTCATACCGAAATACTTTCGGATATTATAAGTAGACAGTGTGAACAATAAGAATTACTTTTAAAGTACTAAACAAAGGGATCTTATTTTTATTCCGCGAGATTTTCCTTTCGAAAAAATACGAAGAGTTTTATAAGCTTACGGGAACAAAACGATCTGATACGGCATTTCTTTCATTCCTATTAAAATGATTCCGTTATAATTTATTTAAATATACTTCACAGTTACATCCAGGGTTCCCAAACTTTTCGATTAAGCTCCTTTTCTTAATTAACTTCCTTAATGACGTAAGTTTCGGGAGTGATTCCGTTTTTCTCTTCGTCACGGTCTATTACGCGTTTTTGTGCTTTTATTTCATTGAAAACAATCGGGCCTTTGTTTAACGTTTGTGTTATTGGCTGTTTTGTAGACTAAACGGCGTCAGGGTTGAAGCTCACTGATAATGAATAAATTGGAATGTTTTATATTTCTATTAAATAACCTATAATACTTCCAATTCATCATCATCATCATCATTTCAGCCAAAAGACGACCACTGCTGGACATAGGCCTCCCCCAGGCGTCGCCATATTGACCGATCCCGTGCATCTCGCATCCAACGCCTTCCCACAACCTTAACCAGATCATCGGTCCACCTAGTGGGAGGCCTTCCAACGTTTCGTCTTCCGGTTTGAGGTCGCCATTCCGGAACTTTTCGGCCCCATCGGCCATCCGTTCTGCGAGCAATGTGCCCTGCCCACTGCCACTTAAGTTTGGCAATTCTCCTGGCTATGTCGGTAACTTTGGTTCTCCTGCGGATATCATCATTTATGACGTGATCACGCAAGGAAATTCCGAGTATAGCCCTCTCCATTGCCCTTTGGGTGACTTTAAGCTTTCTGCTAAGGCCCATTGTGAGCGACCACGTCTCGGTCCCATAGAAGAAGAAGTCCCGGAGAAGATAACGCGCAACTTCCCGAACGCCGCCCAGCCGAGTCGGATTCGACGGTTTTGACCTCTTTCTCGAAGTGGGACCTACTACTACGACAACTGGACCGTTTGTCCCAGGTAGACATAATCGTCTACAACTTCGAGTGTAGAGTCTCCGATCCTGAGTAGGTGTTACATGGGCATTCACCATGACTTTGGTTTTGTCCATGTTCAATTTAAGACCCACACATTCGGAAGCTCTACTGAGGTCATCGAGCATTTTACTGAGTCTCTCCATGGTTTCAACAATGACCACTATGTCGTCGGCAAACCGAAGTTGAGTGATGTACTCGCCATTAACGTTGATGTCAAACCCTCTCCAGTCCAGAACCTTGAAGACATCCTCCAGCGCAGCAGTGCATAGTTTTGGAGAAATGACGTCTCCTTGTCGCACGCCGCGCTGGAGAAGGATTGGTTTCGAGGTCTCATCCTGAAGACGGAATGATATGGTGGCGTTTTTGTACAAACACTTCAACACCTCAATGTACTGATAGTCGATCTGGCACCGTTGGAGAGACTGCAGTACAGCCCAAGTCTCGATCGAATCGAAGGCTTTCTTATAGTCCACAAACGCTAAACAGAGAGGCAGGTTATACTCTTCGGTCTTCTGTATAACCTGCCGCAGCGTATGTATGTGGTCTACGGTGCTAAAGCGTTTTCGGAATCTAGGACTCCAATTAATTTCACTTAATTGGTAAAAAATTATACAAGGTTATGAAAAAATTAATCATCTTAAAAATCTTCCAGAATGAATTTATGGGATAAAACACTATTGCAATTAATGTATGGAATTCTATATAGGTATTTTTGTTTATACAGATGTAAAATGTAAGTGGCACTGCCTTTTTTATACAGTCTAGGGTTTTTTTGATATTCTATAGCTTTTCCTCGTATATAAGCAGCCTTAGCTATTGCTCGTGTGATTTGGGAAAGCTGCTATTCTGCTTCAGGTGTTATCTTTAGACGACAGTACTATCCTTTACTTTCGCTTTCCTGCTGTAGAATCATCTTAACCATTACCAAACTTAGTTGAGTATGCAGACATCTTTGTTATCTTTTCCTATAATTTTCTAAATCTTGTATAAGTTCTTTTTCCTGACAAGAAATAATGTTGTACGTAAAAGTAAAGATAAAGTAAAGTTTGATAGTAGCTTCAAATTTATACAAAAAACCGGGGTAAAGCTAGACCAAGCAGACTTGCATCTTCGATGAAGGTAGATGCATCTATCTTTGTTTTTAATTATCACCGAAGTGTCTTTCAAGTTCTCTGATATATCGCTCCAATCAGTAGTCATGGTGACAAATGTACCAGCTACGATAACCTGAATCCGAGAAAGATTTTAATATCGTTCATTTTCATGGCAATTTGATTTATACCAATGTAAGTACTATGTGGACGACACTTGGGGAGGCCTACGAGTATGTCATGTTTCTCGGCTAATGTGATGATGATAATGAATAGAATTCATTATTCATTCAGTGACAAAATATACGCTATATTGCCAATTTTACAATCACATCGCTATAAAGTTGCATAATTATCCATCAGTGATCATTTCCGATTTGTACATTAACTGAAACCTTTTACTCGGGATTCTTTCATTTGCAAAGAAATACTTCATAAACTGTACGTGAACAAAGTTAACTGGATATTGTAAAACGCAGCACGATTCACAGGCGTTGACCGATTTCTGACCTGTTTAGTCTATTTAGTCTCGCCTTGGTTAAACTATGGCTTCATATATCACGCGATTCACTTTAGTTTTGTACGAGGAAATATACGAGTACTTAAGTGTTGGTTTGAAAAATACATGTAGTTAGGTTTCATGCTGTGTCGCATTCAATAAAGTTATTTTTTTTTTTCACATTATCAGATGTTTTTGTACGAAGAGTGATTCTTTGATATATACATACATACACTCGCGCTTTTCTTATAGGCACAAACTACAGAACGCCGCCTGCTACAATCCTTACATATTCGTTTTGCTTTTTTACGTTTTACAGAAGTTAGTAGCCCAATGGTAATGGCCCCCGACTTAATTGTTGTAGGTCGTGGGTTCGATCTCAGGCAGGCACATTACTTTGTGTTACTTATTTCATCACCACTGCTAAAAACGGTGAAGGAAAACATGGAGAAGAAACCGGATGTCCTAGAACCAAAAAATTCGAAGACAAATAACATCCACATGTGTGGATTAAGGTCCATTCCTTCTATGACACAGCAGTGAAGACATTAAAAGGCTGTTAATTATGACGTTTTTAGAGTGGCAACAACAACATATCTCATGAAATTAAACTCTAATAATACGATTGTGTAAAATGTAGATAGTAGTAAAGACCAAAAACTGAAAAAAATAAAAAGACCTCACCATGTAGGCTTTGAAATTCTGCTTATTCTTATGCTTGTTATATGTGGAAGTTTCTTCTGGATTTCCATTGGTTTGTTCTTGTAATAAAAGTTGCACGGGCTTTGGCATCTATAGGCTTCCCTTCCAAACTTCCTGTGGAAATAGCAGATCGAATTCGTTTCGATGACTTTGAGCGTGGTCGTCGCTGATAATTGTGATAAGGTATTTTCAATGCTGCAAATTTTTGTGTAAGCGATTGCACCATTTGGATGATTTTTGGGTTTGTGCAAGATATTAGTTGTTTTGCTTGGGCACTAACGTGGCTCCAGGAAATAACGGAATTCACTTTGTGGTATTCTGTTTTACAGAGCCACATTTTGTAGTGTATTTACTTTGTAATACTATACAAACCTTTTGGCCTTTATTGAAATAGTACCAACTCTTTTTATATATTCTTTAACATTTTTACCTCCTGGAAAGAATACTTTTAGTTATCTTTCCATTATTTAAGCATCCAAATTTTATCTTACTACTAATTTTCACTCTTTGAATATATTACAGTCTGACACATTTTCATTATGAATTTGTCACCTGTCCAATTTATTTTTCTAAACCATAGACACAACACACCATGGACAAGTACACTTTATCTTCTTCTAGGTCGTTTACAAAGCCGGTGTATACACTGTAATCTTCCCCCACTGTAAACCGTTTTTATTCGTTTCTGGCCATCATTACTTGATATAATATTGATATGTTTGAAATGTAAAAACCTATGGCTCAGAACGAGGAAAAATGGGCTTCAATTTTTCCAATTTATTTTTTGTTGCAGAATTCAATGGACACATATTTTAGCCTTGAACTACAAAGTATATTCTTATCAACAAAGTACTAATAAAACTGTAATGAATTCAGTTGGTGAATGAGTATTATAAATCTTTGATGTGATAATATTTACGCTATATCTGTGAATATACTGTTGCGTTTGTAATTCTGAATAAAATTGTGCTTAAATTCGTTTTTCATACTTGGTGCTGTGAAACTTTTCGAATTGTTAAACTTATCGTTGCGTGATACTCGTGATAGTTGTGTGATACCTATTAATAAATAGTGAATGGACTATTATGTGAACTTTACTGTTATTATATCGTGGTTGGTCATTACTTCGCATCTAACGGCTCGCTGTTCGGCGTGTGACGCTAAAGCCCGGCTCCTCCCCACTCGTTGCTAATTGCTTTTATTTTTTTAGCAACGGTCTGAATACGTTTTATATTTTTGAAAACCAGTAGTTTTATTTTCTTCTTACCTCAAGCAGGTATAAATTGTCGTTAAAATTCCTGTCAATTCAACTGATAAATCTATATCAATGATACCGGCAGTGCATTCATTGTTTAGTGTGGTTAAAATATTGTTCCTGTTTCCCCTACACTGACGGTTGCTATCTTAACGATTTTCATAATTTATTTATTCTGTGTTTGGCGATGACATTATTACATACACATATCGCTCATTTATTCCACGTCTATTTTTTCATCGCCGAGCTTCCGATTGGCAAACATGGTTTCAAATTGCGCGGACCAGAGTCTAGACTTGCCTCGCCAGAACTGGGCTGGACACGCCTTGACTGATATTTTTTTAGTTTTTCTAAAACTAAAGAAATATATTTTATAAACTAAAAGTCAACCATGAAGATGTAAGAATATAGATCGCTACACGATCATACATCTAGTCATACACGCACACCGGTTTTGACTACTGCACACCTGGCCATTCTGAAAATAATCATTAAGTTAACCATTAAGTTGCAGTCGATTTTATTTAAGAATAGTTAATCTCTTACCCGATTCCTAATTTGCTTCCTGCTTTAGACAATTTAGACACGTTGCTAACTCCCAAATACTCGATTCTAAAACCGGGTCTCAGCAATGAAAAGATATTAATAGTCCAGGAATATTAGGGTTTTTACCTCGGAATGAGAGATAGTCAGCTATAAACTTTTGTTATTATTTATTTATTATTATATTATTTATTGTACACCACAAAAAATATATAAACACGTTAAAAAACATAAAAGCAAGAATACAATGGGCGGTCTTCTCGCACAGGGTAATTTCTTACAGACAACCTTTGGATGGACTAAACGAGAGGAGAGGAATTTATGGTTGTCAGATAATAATACTTAGACATAAATACATACATACAATAATACTTAGACACAAATACATACATACAATAATACATAATATACTTAGGCTTGCGTTTGACCACTATCTCAGCTGATGGTAACCAATGATGTGGTCTACGATGAAGCCAATTGCCTAGAAGAAACCTATTCACTCGACTCCCAGGTTGTAGCTATCAGGAAATACAGACTGCGGCAGGGAATTCCACTCCTTTGTATCACAGAGAAAGGTGTTTTTTTTTATTTTGACACCTTTTAGTTTTATGGTGCCAAAATAAAGGTTTATACTTGTCATCATTTGATTAATATTCTTGGACTGTAATGTTTAACAATGATACAAGATAGTTCAAACCCAGTGTCAGTATCGCAAAATGACATCCACCTCTAATTCCTGAATCAATCTAACAAACAATACTGAACTCTGAACTTATACATTTTGAATAAACCTAGGCTTTGACTTGGCCGAAACTAAACAGGACTCAATCAATATTGGGACTACAATTTCCTTACTAAGTTTAACAGTGTATACTGTTTGCAACCGAAGTTTCTATAATCTGTAACAAGTTTTCAAATTTTCAGTTGAAAATACGGAAGTAGGTTGGCTAGCGTTTTGGTACTCTCGACTCGTATTGTTCGATCGAAATCTGAGAGATTGAACCTCGGTATAGAAGAAACACAATTTCTTACGTCTTTTATGAACAATTTTACGTGTCAACCCAGATAGACATATTAATTTACTCCTTCACAACTTATAACTGTGGATAATTCGATGGTATCTTTCGATGTACATTTTCGAAATATTTCTCGACTAACCTTTTTAGGCCTAGTGCGAATGGGTGTATAATAAATTTGTAGAATGGGTAAAAGGTTTGATTAAAACCAGTTAATGTACCTACATTTTGATGTCCCTTCAATGTGGATCATTCGATGGTATCTTTCGATGTAGATTTTCGAAAAAGTTCTCGACTAACCTTTTTAGGCCTAGTGCGAATGGGTGTATAATAAGTTTGTTAAATGGGTAACAAGCTTGATTAAAACCAGTTAATTTATTTTCATGTCAAGTTTTTAATGGGTGATTCGTTGGGGCTGATGTCGGTTGATTGATGCGGTAGCTTTTGTATGTGTAAGTAACTAGTACAAAATTTCGATCGACATAGATTGTTCTGATCCACTGTTCGATGGCATCAATTGACGATAGATCAGTCAGTTTCATAATTCGTGATCATTTTTGACACATAAAAATCTATTTGTTTTCTAATACGCCCATAAATATTAAAGAACATTACCAACATGAGGTCTACGAATTACCCCGAAGTCGCCACTACAAAATTCATACATAACCCATTCCTTAAACTTCAAACAGAACTTGAAACTTGCTGAACCCCATAAAAGTCCCAAAATAACTTTCACTTACAATGTTTACAAATAAGAGCTTCGTTAGTATACATGAAAGGGTATCGTAATGTTTGGACGACACCTGGTACGCGCATGCGCTTTACGGCTGGTTCAAAGTAACGCACCTAACTGCTAATAAGGGCAGTCGCATACAGGCTAGAGATTTTAGGATTTGTTCCGTTCCAATTTATCGCAACTATTTATAACTCGCTTACTATTTTCATCATAAATTGAGTAGGAAAAGTAGATATTGTCAAAAAACTTTTTAAGGTCACCATTTTTCAAATATGGCGTGAGCGGCGAAGATACAAGATGGTAAAGTAGATATTTGGAAATGAAAATGACTGTAATAAAAAGAAATGGAAAATTTGGACTAAAGCAGAACAAATCGATATTGGCGATGCAAGTGTGTTTTTTAACAACGGTGCATCTTGCGGTTGGTCAAATTGGAAATGATGGAAATAATAGTAATAATATAATAATAGTAGTAATAGTAAACAGAATGCTTTTCGTTCTCTTGTTAGCACTTAAATTATTTTCTTGTCTATTGAAATGTTTACCATGTTACCTACAGTTGAATATTTGAGAGAATGAGGTCAGGAAAAACTAAATCTTTAAAATAAGAATCCTTATAATAATATGTGCATATATACAGGGTAAACGGCCTAGGCGTTAGTGAAGTGATTTTTATCAGAAAGGAAAAAAAAATCGTAATCGTACTCTCAGACCTCAAAAAATATATTTTAAATTCTGTTTCGAAATAATGAGACATTCTACTAGCTATCAATATCGAAACCGCTTCTACTTACAATTTCTTGTCAATGTAACAAAGTTAAAAACACGTTACTTTTCTACGCTTTATGCACTTGTATCTACACACTTGTAGCGCTAGCACAAGTGTGGTGTGTACCGGCCCTAACGTAATTTATCTCGTCTCCCTCATCAACGCACGCTGTTGTAAGCTGCGTTTAATTTTAGAAGCTCGCCTTATATTCCAACGTGAAAGCTTTACCATCCGTGTACTCTCATGGTAATCCACGGAGAGAGAAGGAGAAAAGTGAGCTTTCTTTTTGATTCTGCTTTGAATTAGAATTTAAGAAAAGAAGTTGGAAATGTTTTGATGATTTAAGACTTTGTCATAAAATGATCATAACTATTACTTATTCTTCTTTTTATTTTTAAAATTCATCCAAATATATAAGTTTGATTTTAGTGCACACCCTATATAAATAATGGTTCCTATATCAACATATTTTCTCAAAAAAATACCACGTTTTAAAATGTATTGCCAAATTATTTTAAATTTAATCAGAAAGTCATTTAAACAGTAGAAATTACAGATCGGCTTTTCAACCTCTTCAACGAGGACTTAAAATTGAAGTCACCGAGGACAGACGTGGTCTCACTAAAATCTAATTTAGCTGTAGATTTAGAGGTACACGTAGTTTACGACAACACTAACTACGAGTACCAAACAAATTCGAAGCTCAATTTGTTAAGTTCGTTCAGACAGACGGTAATCCAAATAATGCAGATACTGACTTGATACCTAGAATTAAAATTATGTACTATGAGCAGAACTCCAGATCAGGCATAAAAAAATTTGAATCTAAATATTTCTATGATGATACCCACTAATCGCTCTTAGTATTCAGAACACTCGAGAATCTGCAAATTGATGCAGTTAACAAAAATTCTCAATTAAGCAATTACTGCAATAACAAAACACAAAGACGTTTTAAAATGCTTTCAAAGCTTAGGCCTAAGAATTATCTTTATCTATAATAGGTACACTGTCTTAGTCCGCCCAGCAGCGGCGGCAGATGGACGCGGGAGCGCGACCGGAGCAGTCGCGTGGCGACGCGAACGCCTACGAATATTGTCATAGTGGTTACGCTGTGTAGTGTCATGTGCGTTTTCCTATTGTGATTCTTGCAGGCGTATGTGAAAGTGAGTATATTTTTCTACGATTTGTGATACTGTTCTGTTTATTATTTACATTGTTTGATGATATAATATAACTTGGCAATCATATTATAAAATTATAGGCCTAGTACCGCATCAAGATTTACGGGCAGGCTGCGTGACTGCCCGATAATAATGAATAAAATATATTCATATTGTTTGCATTTTTTTTTTATTTTCATTATAAAGAAGTATTATTTATCAATAATTGACGACGTATTTTAGAAAATAATAATGCAGGACAGCAACACTTAACAAAACGGGACAATGCTACCATTATAAGTAATTAATTTTGACAGTATTTTCTCTGTTTAGTATTTTTACCTGTCAGCTGTGTCAGAACGGTACGAACGATAACTCCAACTGAATATGTGAAATATTATTTACGTAAAGACTTAAATTAATTAAGCACTATTAATTTTAACTAGATACTTACCTCTTATTTATTTATGAAGTATTAAAAATATATTAACACAAAAAATTAAACATAAATTACTGGGATGCTTTTAAAAACAATGTATAAATTATCATGTACGGATTTTTTTTTAAACTGAGGGGTATCAACTATCAATTAACTTACAAAGCTTAATTGATACACACGAATAACCGTACGACAACCGTATATCAAAGAATTTTAGCCATACTTTCATCCATTATTAATATTTAAGTATCTACAGAACGTGTACCTTTTCGAAGCACAGGTATTCGTAAGGGGTTGTGTATTATAATTGCCCGGCTGGACCCCCTTTCATCATAACAGAAGAGAAAAGTGCTTTTAAATTTCTTTACCACGGGCAACCTTAATTATGACCCTCGTCTTAGGGAATCCGTGGAAAAGATTTTTTTTAATTCTTTCTATACACATTTATTTATTATTCGTTGTAGGTAGTAAGATACTTTAAGGACCGGGATTACTACTAATTTATTTTCATGGAAATCTATACATTGAGTGGTGGATAGTCTACGCTTAACCATCCAAACCCACCAAATATTTATTGCCCACATAGAACTTTTTTATCGCGTTTGACTACTATCTCGCCCGATGTTAAGCTATGATGTGGTCGACGGTGAAGCACGCTTGCCTAGGAGTAACCTATTCACTTTTGACTTACAAGACCCCTAGGTTATAGTTATCAGGAAACAAAAACTGCGGCACGGAAATCCACTCCTTAGCAGTATGCACAATGAAAGTATCAGCAAAACTCTTTGTGCGGTAGGGTGGGATGTCCACATGTACCGATTGCGCATTGCCGTACGTCTTGTAGTCCGATGATGGAAAAGGAATTAATTACGGACATCTTTATCCCAATGGTTGTAGGTAGAACCTATACATATACACGTAAGACATAACATAAACTCAAGGGTTCCATGGGGACAGAAACTATAAAACGCTTACTATTCTAATATTCCTTTTGTTTCGTTTACGTTCAGATAAATCATATTACGATTTTAAAGACAAAATGCATTTTCAGAGTTAGCTTAAAATCTCTTTTTCTCCACAAAGAAAAGACGTCACGTATCATTTCAATTCACAATACCCAAATGACCAGGGCCCTCCTAACGGAAGGCTCTGGGGTTCAAATCCGCCGCCATTGAATTATTATGACAGTATTATTCAGGATTCTATTCTAAATCCACTCTCAAAAGCACATTTTGGGCCAGCCCGAGGGGATAAAGGAAATATTAGAAAAGTATTATAACTAGGATTATATTGTATACCTATTTCTTAATGTTGGTAGCAAATACTATTAGCAAGGAATAGGTCATCCTTTTCCTTGCTAGTATTCGCTACCATTATATAGATACCTCCAAGAGGGATAGGTTAATTTAAGAGGGATATTCAAAGAACGAATGGAAACATATATGCTTGTGCTGTACGCTAATAACAAAATAAACATAATCAGAAAAACTTATTTTGATTTCAAAAAGTAACCAGAGTGTTTTCAATGACCGTTCTTTTCAGTAAGAAACTACGCTTTGCAACCTACAATCTTTCTGAATAGGAAATTTTTAAATAATATTCTCTAGTCCTCAATTGAATTACTGTACTTTCATGTCGTTATTTTTGCGAAACTTTTAAGACAAATCGAAAGTACTGTACTGTTTTTAACCGACTCGCCAAAAACGAGGAGGTTGTATGTTTGACTGCATGTTTTTTTTAAATGTATTGTCACCGATTTGTCAGTCAATTGTGGACCGCTATTTTTTGTTTAGATGTTTTTGATCCCACATTTAAATTTGGTGAAGATCTGATGAAGCAAAATCAGAAGGTAAATCGCCTCGGATTGCTAAAATCGTCGCATGTCTGTTTATTATTATTACATTACTACAGAAATTGCTCACTAACAAGGTAAACCAATTTCACAACTTAATTTTATTTTTAATCAGAAACACCGACTGCCGATATTGATGTTATTTTTATTTGTAAGTCTGTTGTATTTTTTGTATAAACTTTATTTAAAGAAATCTCTAAACGTCTAGTTGACACTTCACGTGACTTAAGGCGACGACTAACGCCAACGACCTTGAGGGAACAAAACGCGCACTCGTTTCACACCCGCGCGACCCAAAATTTTGTAGTTTATTGCACTTTTCTTATTATTCTATGAGTTTAAAAAAAAAGCTTCAGATCAAAATGTAGATAATTAAATTGTCTTTAAGATGGTGTCAATTTGATTAAAATACGCCCAGCGGTTTAGGCGCGATTGTCGTGTTTGTGTCCGTTTTAGACATAACTTTACATATTAATTACAATATGTTATAAGAATAAAACTCAAAATTTTCTTAGATCAAATTATTAAGAAAATGGTCTTATGTAACATATATTTTTTCTAAAAAATTACAACTAGCCGTTTTGACGTGATTCTCATTTTAAAATCAGCTATTCAGGGGTATCTGCGCCTTAAGGGCTGGCTTTTACCTTGGTCAATGGATAAGTATTGCCATACCAAGTGGAAATGCCGCCAGTCTATTTGCCCAATAAATTACAACGATGCGAAGAACCTTTTGAACGCCATAGTACTTATATTTTAGAGAAACTAAGCATAATTCTGCTCGTATATTGTGTACCTATATTTGTATTCTTGTAGGCTAGATATTTATTCATTTCTGTAGAATAAAGCCCGAGTAAAATTAATCTTATTGTAACTAAGATAGTTTAAGTAGGTAAGGTAGTAAACGGCGCAGCTTCTGTTGCCAAGGTTGAGAGTACTATTCCTTCATCAGAAAAAATATTTGTATGGTCTACCGATATTTGCTCGGCGGCATGTTTGAGATTTCTGAGTAGATGGCCCACCCTAATGATTTTATGTAAGACTTAGGCCCACTTGCACGTAAAACTTAACTCAGAGTTAGATGTCGTTTTTCTTTGTACTTGCGCATAAAGTTTTAATAAATGAGAAAATAAATTGACAATATTGTATGACAAACTGTAAATTTAACCTCGTTTTATGCACGTAAAACTTAGAGTTAGTTGCTAGCAAGAGGTTAAATGACAATATTTTATGACAAACTGTCAATTGAAGTTGAGTTAAAGATTTTCGTAATTAATTGTTATAAGTATAGGTAGGTATATAATTACTCTTGTTGCTCGCAATTATGTTGTATTATTGATTTTTCACACCACCTGCTCGATAATGTCAAATTATATGTCATGCAAACATTCACCATTAAGATCTGCACAAAAAAATATATTGTTCGAAAATCGAACTAGCCACCACGAGTAGAATATACATAAAAGAAAAATTAAAACGAGGCGTGAGTACCGAAAATTGCATTGCTTTGTTTTACAACAAATTACTTAACTACATACAAATTCTCACAAAAATGTCGAGTGACGATAGTGATTTGACTCCGAAGTGCATTAAATCCGAAGCCATTGTGGGATTGCCAACAATCTACTCCTAGAAAAGTCCAAGGAATCTTCCATGAAAGCCTACTATTTTTAAAAATCGAAAACTACAAAGGGCGTCAAGTCTGTATCTGAATCAGTACTTTTAGTCTATTTCCAGCATTTGTCATTTACAAAGCATTTTTCGTTTACAAGTAGCCTATGGTGCATCTATTCGATGCTGTGAAACACATGAGTGTGCCAGTCAAATATAAGAAAGTTTATTCCATGAAATACATAATTGGAGTGAATGGCGCTTGTCGTGGAAATTAACTCATTCGTCATTCGAAAAATACGTCTGTGGAAAATACGTCAGAATTATCGAAAAGTTCCAAGCTCTAAGCTCCTCTAATATAAACACTAACTGATTTTTCGTAGCTTATAATAATGGCAAGTGCACCAGGCAAGTCATTGGAAAAATAAGATCAGCAGCATACCGAAAGGAATTGTGAGAAACGTGCAATTGACAAACACGGGCCATTGTTTCAGGAAAACATGGGCTACTCTATTGGGAGCAGACATGACCCAGATTAAAAAAAACACGGTGGCTGGAAATCTGATGTAGTAGCAGAGGGCTACATTGAAAATTCTATACAAAATAAGGATAAAAAAGTGCTTATTTATGGGTTTGTGCTTATTTATGTATAATTGATATTAATATATTTATGATTTATTTTATATTATTCTACAATTGCACACTGGACTACTTCTTTTCTTCCTTTTGTAAACTCTCTCTATCACTCTAAGGTTTGCTGGTAGAAAACTCTTCTTAGAGTTAAGCTCGCCTTTGTACATCAACTTTTTATCAAGTTGTATATGTATTTCTTTTTTTGTGTACAATAAAGAATTATGAATTATGAATAAAAAAGCTGCCGCATTGGTAACAACATCAAACTAAAAACACCCTTGATAACTGATCCTTGGACACTTTAGTCACCACATCAAAACACTATTTATGTAGCCCGCTGCCTCAAGCACCACCTTTACCAACTTCGCGATCCAAAATGTTCCTCAGCAGACCCAAGTTTCTGAAACTTTACGTAACAATCATACTCAAATAAACTCTACCTCAACTTCAATAAATGTACCGAATAAAAACATAACTTTGTCTTTCCACAACTGGTCTAATGTATCAAACATTACCTTTAACATTTAATTGTTTTAAATACGTCTATTAACTGTAAATGTAATTTTAATAAATAATTTTATTCTAGTATTAATTGCTTTATATTTTCTCGTAGATGTTTTGAAATGTAGAGTATTCTCCTCGGGGATAAAGGTGTCTTAGTCTTGGGCGACCTTGAATCCCACTCAGAATTTTTGCTAAACTCCTTCGTAGACGCTAGAATCCTTCGTTTTGTGCGGCATTCAATGTAGCGCCCGCTACATAAGACATTGCTTTACCCCCTTAGTGCATAATCTACTAAGCCACTTGCCACACACACCAAGGTGAAGGCTTTTCTTCGCTCTTACCACTTTTTGTTGTTTTATGTCATTGTGGGCTAATCCTTCGAAAATATGTCCTTCTGTGTGTTCGCGTTGTATGCTGTTTCCCAATTATATGTAGGTTGTCAAGTACTCTGAAACCTATTTAGTTCCTTTTTTTGCTCTACGTTAGTCTACGAATGCAATTTTCATATGAAGTGGGAGGACGATACATATTGTTTTTCAGTTTTGCTGTCAGATAATTTAGTGTCTGCTTTGTGTCTCGGCTTTTAGGGATTTTCATTATATCTGAAATAATGAGAAAACCTGTAGTATTCAGGTTTTAATAAACATAAAATTGTACACTATATAACATTATATATGAAGAAAATTTGAATGACAATGACATGGCTAGCAGGAGTAAAGTTATAGGTTGGCAAGGAAGGAGGTTGCAACTCTAAGCAAATAGATCATATCACGTCAATATCTAAAGAGCAAAATGGCAGAAAAACTATAAAACAAACAAGGGAATAGTGTAATAAAACAAGGACTAGAAGTACTCAAAAGTTTTAGTTAGTTTTAAAAATACCTTCACTTACCAGTCCTCAGAGAAACTCTACGTATGTAGAGGTAAATATATTTTCAGCCATGGCTTCTAAGGTTGTAGATTCAATACAATATTACAGAGAAGAAAGTTTTCTAGCAAATCCTCTTCCTTGACAATTTTGTCTCTACTAACTTTATTTGATCCGGTAATACTGTTTGGGATAGTTGCAGTTTTTATTAATGCCATAGAAAAACTGATATACATTAATATGGTTGTTCTTAGATGGATCTTAACTTGTTTTTCGAAGGCATTAGTTTTGTGTGTGTTCTTGTGTATAAAATTAATGATGTTGATTTTCATAGTTCGAATATTCCATGGTGATATTTCCGGTTCACAGTTTCGAAGTTAATATATTGCACCTAAGACTTGAAAGTAACTGAAAAACTTTTTAACAAAAAAATAAAACCGACTTCTAGAGCAAAACACTACAAAGCGAAAATAACTGTCTTTCCGAATTCGGTGTCTTTGGTACCTACTGTATTTCGTTTTTAGACACCGACTTCGGAATAAAGTTATTTTTCGCTTTGTATTTTTTTGCTCTAGAAGTCGGGTTTTATTTTTTTACTTTTTAGTGGTACATGATGGACAAGATAATTCGATTAACATGTAACTTGAACATAACCGGTGGAATGAGAGGGTACCAGGGTGAACTAACTGTACACATCTGCGTACCCGCTTAGAACATACTGGCGTGATGGTATGTTATGAAATGGTGTAAACAATACACATAACAGACATGCGATTGGAGCAATCCCGAGAGATTTGCCAAGATTTCTCATGTATATCTCCGAAGTACATCAGACCCGGATAAAATTTAAATGGGACCACATGACAAGCACCAGATTTCAAATAAAAAAGAATTATCAAAATCGGTTCACCTAGTAAAAGTTCTGAGGTACCAAACATTTAAAAAAATACAGTCGAATTGATAAACACTGTAGTTGGTAATAGATACATTTCTAAAATAATAGTTTGAAAAAACACGCTTTAATAGAAAACCAAAATAAAAGTGGAAAATAATATTCAAAAAATTGGAACTAAGAATAGTGTGATAAACAAAAAATAAAGTTATTAAAAAAATATTATTAAAGCGTGATTTCAATCTCTAGTCCTGGTAAGAAAAATGGGACAAACTATATAAATAATTGCATTGTCATCGGTCTTTGATAAGTGCGCAAAGTTTCAAATTAAGCCGACGTTTTGAAGGGGGTGAAAATCACATTTCAAAGATTCCGTTACATGTATACCAAGCTAATAAAACCGTTTTAAAAAGACTATATATACTACAAACAACCACGTACATTTCTAGAAAGATTACAATGTAATCCAATAAACTTTCTGACCACAGAAAGAGACGAATTCAGGGAGAGACAGTAAACCTTTCATACAGCCTCCTGGCTTCAGTACAGAAAATTCCACACAATATTTTTCACTAACGTAAATAATTCTTTTGCATAAACAAGTATGGCCTAAGTGAACACTGATATTTATCGGCTCCAGAAAATAGTCTAAATTTTTAATTTTATACTTTAGCCAAATATTTTAACGTTTCGAGGTGGTTTCGTGTGGGTCTTGGCAGAGAGCCCGGTCGTCTGGTCAATGCCTCCGTTGAATGTGCTTACACATGTCTTCACGCGCTGCAGTGGCCAGATGAAAAGCTGTTCTATTGTTTAAGTAGACTGAATCTACTTAAATATTCGTTGAATTTAAATTTTTAGCAATAACCTGTGTTGATGCTTCATATTATCATCTTTAAAATATTTCTCCCGAAATTTTTCTCTAATGAACATAAGTGTCACCCATGTATTGGAACAACGGCAGGTTCTGAACTTTCCACCTGCAATATCGGTGTACCTTGATACAAACGTCTGCCGGGTAAGCGGGGTTGGCGCTCCAGAACTTTTTAGTTTCATTAGCCATCCATTATTCGCGCAACGATTACAAAATATAAAATACTAGCTTCTGCCAGCGGCTTCGCCGTCGTGAAAGTCGAAAACTATACCGAGGGAAAAAAGTATATCCTAGTGCTATGCCTGACTTTAATCGTCTCTGTGCAAATTTCATTCAGATTTGTTCAGCCATTCTGGCGTGATTGAGTAACAAACACAAATCCACACACACATACATCCAAACATTCAGTTTTAGCTTGCACATGCACAATAGCTTGTTTAGTTTTTTTAGCTTCAGCCAGCGGCTTTGACCGCGTGAAAAGTGTTTTCTACGTGTGTTTTCAAGGTAATAAACATTATACCGGGATGGAAAGTAGCCTGTGTGCTACTCCGTGCTTTTTAACAAACATACATCCATCCATCCAAACATTCGCATTTATAATATTATAATTAAGATTAGCAGTTCGTTTAATATTTCATCTTATCTATCATTGTAGCTGTCTAAAGAAGTGAACATGAGACATATTATTATCCTGATATCTTAAGAAGTTGCGGGCATCGCACGGGCGGGTCACTATTAGTTTGTTGCCGTTTGTTGTTCGTTCGTTAGAATTAATTATTTTTGTTTAGATTTTGAGTTATTTATGTACGTTTATGAAGCATTTAAAAAAAAAGAGAGTTATATGTAGAATATCTTCTTTTTAAACCGTACAACATTCTGAAATGTTCAGGCAATCCTTTTCCTTCCAAAATAATCATACGGGCTATGAACAGCAAAAGACTATTAGTCGTAATAATAGAAACCCCAAGAGCTTATGTTTTGAATGTGTTAACATCAATTTGTTTCGGAGCCACATCTGTCCCTTTGGGTTAAACATTTGAGCAAAGTTTTGTTTAATTAAAATCATCGGACTGTCCTCAGTGTAAGTTAGAGCTATCAAAATTACGTTAAAGTTAGACAAGTGTACTGTGTTTTATGAGGGTTACAAGAGGCGCAGTGAAGGAAGGCTGGTTCAGATTGTTTAGGCGAACTATGTTATTAGATTTTGCTGAGAAATCTAAGGGATTCTAAATCTTAAGGATTGTGACATTGCATCACGTAGGGGTCTGTAATAGGATTACGGCAGGTGGTTGGCAGAAGGTATTGCTTATATTTATTGTATAATATGTCCTGTTCTTGACAATCAACAAAAGGCAACCGTGCAGACCCTGCTCATTACCGTCAGATCGCCATTACCTCCATTCTGTTCAAAGTTATGAAAAGGGTACTGAACAGTAAGTCGCTGACCTACCTTGTAGACAATAATCTCCTCAGTGACCGCTTTCGCCGGAGACGGTCAACTGGCGATCTTCTTGTGTATGTCACGCACTGCTGGGGCGAAGCCATTGAGAGACACGGCGAAGCACTAACTGTATCGCTTGATATCTCGAAGGCCTTTGACAGGGTCTGGTACGCAAGTCTACTCCGTAAGCTTCCTGCTTATGGCATCCCCGCTGGTTTTTGTAGCTGAATATCACTCTGCCTTAGTGAACGGTTGATCCGAGTAGTCTTTGACTGCTGCTCCTCTGACCTTATGGCTATTGATGCCGGAGTTCCTCAGGGCTCTCTGCAACTCTTTTCCTGATCAGACACATCAATGACCTGATTCAGCCTGGTATTGTTTGGGTACGCAGATAATAGTACTGTTTCAGAGAGATACTTATCCAGCGCCAAAACCAGCGTGGATGAAGTTAGTTCCTTGAGAGAGGCTATGGTGGAGCGGACAAATTTGACCTTAAGCCTTGTCTCCCAGTGGGGTGATGACAATCTGGTCTCCTTTAACGACACCAAAACACAGGCGTTATTTTACCGCCTACTTTTCGGTGTGCGTCTGTTCCTGTGACTGATCGGCTCGAGCTCCTAGGCATAGAGTTGACATCTAGTCTCAATTTCGGCGCCCCGATTGAGTAAAAAGCCCAAATTGCGGCCAAAAAACTGGGCATCCTAAATAGAGTGAAGCAATACTTTACGCCTGGACAGCTTTTGAACCTTCCAAGTCCGATCCTGCATGGAGTATTGCAGCCACCATTGGGATGTCTCAGCTAAGTATCAGCTTGCCGCGCTTGACTTGGTGGGAAGCAGAGCTGCGCTTGACTCGGTGGAAAGCAGAGCTGCGCTTGACTCGGTGGAAAAAAGAGAGCTCATCGGCGACGATGAACTGGTGGATGTCAAGCTTCACAGCTTGGCTCATCGCCGCAAGGTTACCTGCTTGCCGGTCTTCTACAGACTGTACTTTGGTGAATGTGCTCAAGAACTCCACGACCTCATCCCACCAGCCCCCTTTTACCATCGGACATCTAGACGCACTGCAAGTTACCATCCTTATCTTGTCGCACTGCAAGTTACCATCCTTATCTTGTTGTCATTCCACCAATTCGCACCAAGCGCTTCCAAACATCCTTGGAATGGAACTCAATACCTGCGTCTGTGTTTCCGAACGCATTCAACCCGAATCTCTTCAAAGTTAGAGTGAACAGGCTTCTTCTGGGTAAGGTCACTCCATCGTCGACTCTGTCTCTGTCACCTAGACTAGAGTCAAGAGCCAACCCATCAACAATAATTTAAAAAAGTAATTTTAATATTCCTGAGGAAGTTTGCATACCCACTGTGGGTATGCGTAAAAGAATATTATTGTAAAACTTTCAATGTGTTTAACACATTAATTTTAAATATTCATTACATATCAAAATCACAACGACACGTCATACAGCATTGTCTTATAACTAGACTAATAACCCGCCCCTCACTGTTCCCGGCGCATTGGTGCCCATAACGCTTGCTGCATTGCCACGTTGGATGGCAATGGCTAACCTTTGCACCAAGAACGAGCCGGAGCGGGAGTCACCCGTTTTTACACGGAGCTTGTGCCCTATCTCACGAATGAGCCTCTTGGCCTCAGTGCCCCAACTACCCATGGTCTCAACGGCAATGGGCACAAAATGGTACCGGCCCTCCAACGGTGCGTACTTCACACTCTTCTTCTCAACGGCGTCTTCCGCCGCTGCTGACGGCGAGAGGACGGTGCGACCAAGGTGGCTGGCAGCAATAGTGCTGACGCAAGTTGCGTCCCATATTAAGCACTTGCCATTTTTCCAAGGCACCAGGGTCAGTTCATCCGGCCTTCTGCCGTCAGTCCTACACAGACCCGGAGGTTCCAGCACGCAGGGGACATCTACCGAAACCAATGCCCTCCGCACAATATCGTTGAGCGCATAGTGACGCGTTAACCTCTCCGAGCAACGACGATAACTCAAAGCGTGATGGCCATCGGCATCCACCATGGAACCGCAGGTGCATCTGTGAGGTTCACACATCTTGCAGCCCAGGCAAAGGGCCACCGCCACCCGCAAATAGTCGTCATCAAGCAACGTGCCCAGGTGCGGCGAAGGAAGCGCGTGCAACCATGCCCCCGATTCCGGCTACAACACAGCCCTGAGTCTGGCTAAATCAGCCCCCGACGAACCCACCAACATCTGTTCCTGGAAATAATATTACAGTATTTTTTTTTAAGAATATTATCGTATTTTTTCTAACGAATTTTATCGTATTTTTAATTGGTAAATATTCCTGAAGAAGTTTGCAAAAGTCATCTCGGGTTTTGACGTCTGAATGACGGGTATGGTTTTGATGCACCGTTCCAACACGATGGAAAACGTTTTTCTACTTTTAATGACTGCAGTAATGCTTTATTCGGTATATTTATACTAGAATGCATGAAAAAGTAATCATCTTTAGGAGAAAAACAAGAAATATAAGAATTAAGTATCAACTTCAAAACATAGCGATTTTTAGTAAAGTAATTACATTCTCTCGAGTCAATTGCTCGAAATAACTTAATGTTCGGATCTGATTTCAGAAATGTTTTGTTTCCATGAAATTGAATTCTGTCGCTATATTTAATTAGTGTCACTGGAGGCATACCCTCTTATTGTACTTGAAATACGGTAAGAGCACCTCATTTATTGTAGGTGGACCCGGCGAATGGTTTTATTTATGTCTTCTATGTACTTAGGTACGGTTTTGTTTTCGGTGCTCTTCTAAGGGCGAGAACCTTTCAATGCTGGTTTTTTATTTCAAGACAAAATCTAGTTATGTTTTCGGGGTATTTGAACGTGTCTTCTTCCTTTTTTATTTACTCAGGTTTCGTTTAGTATGGGGGGTTTCTTATCTTGGCTAATTAGTATTACCCCGCTTGTCAGAACTTTGTGATCCTGTTGTTACAGCTTATGTTTAGACACCGGTACTTTGTATTTTATTTATTTATGGGTTAAGTTTAAGTCCGCCTTTGTATTTTTGCATAATTTAGTTGCATTGATGTTAAATTGAAATTGACGCTTATCACTTTGAACTATCAGTAATTGCAAAACATTGCTAACCACGACAATTACTAAATTGACTTTGAGTTTAAACGATAAAATAAAAAGTTAAAGGAAATATATTTCAATCGAATAAACCCAATTACACACCGTTATTCAATGAGACCACACATCGGACAGTGCATTTCACGTAACAAATAGATAAATAATAGATTCCTCGGAGCGTGCACTCCGTTTCTAAGACCGCAGTCGATTTATCTCAGTGTCGGACACTAACTCACCGTGTCCGACTTGTGCGTCCCCTGGACAGGCTTTGGACATTACGTTATAGCTTGTACTGAGCCTTAGGCTAGTGAAAGGCTAGACTAGTGCAAAAATCAATATAAAATAATTGTATCTTCTATTAAATTATGCTACGATTTCCAGCAATTGCAATTGAGATTCTATTATAACATTACAACCTGTACAACTTTGAAACGTTTTAATATAGACTTCTTATCATCAACACAAGTTCACTTTGCAGTTTAGCTACACAGGATAATGTAGAGAGAAAGATGTATTCCTAACATTCCAAAGACGAGGCTCCACTTCCTCCACTCGACTTTTTGCTCCGAAATAGTTAGATGCCCATTACATTTTATTCTCACATCTGCAAGGAAATTCCGTTGCTTAGAAATTATGTAAACAATATTCTCATCTCAACGTTTGACGGCGTTATTAGTTTTGTTTACTATCGTGAAATATGCTAAAATATACTAGTTTGAAGACTTGATGCTTTCAGCGGGGCAACTGACCTATGAAATGTTTGTGAAAAGTGGAAAGTTATAACTATTTGGTTATTTTATAGAGTTTCATATTTTGCTCGTTGCTTTTGTATTCATGCTAGTTTTATTGGCACACAGGGTCTGCTCGAGAAAATAGTTGCACTTATTTTAAAGCAAGTTTATTTATATTTGAATAGGCATCCTGTTATTTCTGGTTTTATGATATAGCAAACTCAATCTCAAGAAGTTTCAGATATTTATTTCTTTTTGTTTTTGGTTTTTTACTTTGATGTCATTGACGGTCAAAAAGATATGAAGAAACATATTTTACTATTTTAACATTTGAAACATAATTTAATTTTGCCACCCATCTAGATATATATTTTAGCATGTCTATTGGGCTAAATGTAATAATCTATTTCGAGGGTCAGGAGCTGTATGCCGAGATACAGGACTCGTCCTAGTTCGGCTACAGATGCTCCCATGTTGCATAATTTTAAGTACTGGCCAGTAATACTTTATATAATTTGTTGTAGTACTTTTGGTGAAATAAATGTTAATCTTAAACTCCCACATTGGTAACCCCGACGTGATAGTCGGGTTATCAGGGTTAACCGGCATTTGGTTACAAGATAGAGCAGCCAGAAAGGCTGCGAGCAAAGTCGGATAATGATCCGGAATGGTCCGAGCATATTCATCATTCTTTAATCGTAGCAAAAGCGCCAGCCATCATTTTTGTTCAGAACAAGATGGAGAGGTGACTCAGATAAGAGACAAGTACAACACATGGTACAACACAGAGACAAGTACAAGTACAACACAAGATCTTGGGATGACGCAGACGTCACTACCAGTGTCAATAAGGAATCCCATCTTCGAGTTTTGATCAGTCACAAATAAGCGACCTGCAGTGCTTGAATAGTCACTGGTTGCCATTATCGACTGCTTGTGCTTTTTATTTTTAACTACTGATTATAGGACTTAATGCACTTAAGTGTCCTATAGTTTGAATTCGACCTCCTCGTCTCCAATGATGACAGTATTACCGACCGAGTGGACTAAGTTATCGGGTATGTAAAGGTGCTCGGGAAGTAAATCCTGGAATCTCTCATTCCCCGTCTTCCGTACGCCGTTTTCATTCGTTACGGTCTAACAGATAGCAAAGCATTATTGTAGTTATCGCGTGCTGGAACATACTGAATGGCATCAGTCTAATTTCGGGTCCATTCCTCGGAGTGACTCATACGTCCTTTCTACTTGATCAATATAACCGGCAAAATCGAAGTTCTGGCTATAGACCCCTGGACTGGGATTGAACTACCATGGGAGCAGCTGTCGTAGAACGGTTCATCAATTGGGCTTGTTTCGTCTTTCGCTCTAAAGTCTATCGCTGCATTGGCGTTATCTTTTGGTTTTGGAGGAGCGTTTTTCTTCCTGTCACGCCAGCTCTCACTCCTTTTCGTTGGGCCCCATGGGGAGGGGGCGCTCTTCAAATGCGCGGCAACCTGACCAATCAGTGTTGAAAGCCAAATTTTCTTGATGCGAATATGCTCTCCTTTGATTTCTCGTCCCCATAGCCGGATAACCTGGATGAGCGCCGCGTTGCGGCCTTCCGTTTTGTCGGGTATTATTGTTGGACATCCTGTTCTGTATTAAATACAATAAATCTTTATTGTGTCGTAAAACGACATATTCATTGCGTTTTTGACAAGACACCGTAACGATCAGGTAATGTCAAACATATGAGCCAGATTCTGTCATAAATGTTAAACACGTCGAATGCATCCTCCTGCGTGCGTCCCTTCCATTTGCTTCTGTACGATAATATTGACAGTTATTGTAATGACTCTCTCACGACCGTTCGTGTTGGTGGTCATTAGAGGCTCCTAATGATCACTTGAATAAACAACCAACACCAGTACAATTTGCTAGTATAAATTATTTGGTATGTCAATTATCAATCAGTCACTCTTCTTAAAAACGAAGATATATTTTTTGTTTGCTATATTTCGTAACGTAAATCAAAACGATAGTTTCTTGTTTTTCTTTTTCAAGAATTGAATTTGATACACCGTAAAGATAAGTTAGCTAGAATTTATAGCGTCAATTTAAAACACTGACATGATGCAGTATCCGGACACGTTCTCAGTTTTACTACCAGGTAGGTAACTAGGAGCACTAAGGAGGTTATATTTTTCAGCAAAAATAATAGCTAGTAATACACTGGTATTTGTACTCCAGTTACCTCTAGTAGGTAACCTTATCTACCGTCTTTTAAAATAAAAGAAAATGAAAGTTCTGTAGCGGTGTAGCTGATAGTTTGTACGTGTGCACATTTTTCTCGTATTATTATTCTAGTAGCTTAGATAAAAGAACTGCCAGAGTTCTTTAGCTTTAAACCACCAAAATAAGCAGTCAAGTTAAAGGCATTGAATTAAATTCATTATGCCATCACAGTGTCAGTGTCAAATGGGGGAAACCTTCACAAGGCGCCTGCACTTTTGGGGTAAAGATCAGGGAGTGTGGGATTTTTACCTCACTAAAACCCGTGATCCCCAACAACACGTACAAGGGGTCCGTGACCTTGCAAAAGACCACCCCGGAAATCAGAAACCCTTTTGTGCAACGCCTATAAGGGCACATCCCTAGTGAAGCTGAAAAAGTGCCTCAGCAGGCAGCATATGATTACTGTGCCACCGTCTTTCATGAAGTCACTTGATGAGTGCGCAAACCAATACCTAGAGGCAAAATGGTCCATAGGCAATAGTAATAAGAGGCTTGGGATCTATGGGAGCCCAAGACAATTAAAGTAGGTGTTGGAATGTGGACTCACCGAGAAAACTAATACCCTATTTATGTTTTAGACACACTTATATCTTTTTCACTATATTCTATCATCGATGGCAGTTTTCGAAATGTTTAAATGACATGTTAGCTATCAAAATATCACGTGATCAAGCATATTGCTTTTTCTGTATTTATCGGTAGGCTCGCATTTGACCACTATCTCGCCTGATGGTAAGCGATGATGTGGTCGACGGTGAAGCACGCTTGCCTAGAAATAATCTATTCACTCTTGACTTAAAGACCCCAAGGTTGTAGCTATCAGAAAACAAAGACTCTGGCAGGGAATTCCACTCCTTAGATGTGCGCACAATTAAAGTATTCGCAAAACGCTTTATACGTATGGGAGGGATGTCTACCATGAACCGGTGACGCAATGCCATACGTCTTGTTGTCCGATGATGGAAAGGGCTATGCGAAATCAAATTGTGCAGTTCCATCGCACACTCCCCGAAATGTAACCGATAAAAAACCGTCAGACTGGCCACTCGGCGTCGATGTTCAAAGCTCTGGAGCTTTGAGGCGACCAGTGCATCGTTGCCGATAAGCCTCTTGGCCCGTTTGTCAATCGACTCAATTGCATCAAGTTGATATTTGGCTGATCCGTCCCAGAGTTGAGAGCAGTACTCCATGCGTGACCGAACTTGCGCTTTATACAATTTGAGCAGCTGTTAAGGCGTGAAGTACTGTCTCACCTTTGCAAGGATCCCCAACTTTTTTGCAACCAACTGAGCCTTTGCCTCAATGAATGGACCAAAATTGAGGGTCGATGTTAACGTAAAACTTTCCACCCCGGAAAGATGGAGCCAGGTGGAATAGGCCCTTTATTGCGGAAAAAAGACGCCTTGGTCTAAGCAGCATTGAAAATAACTAGATTGGCATCGCCCTATTCGGAGACTGCCTCCAAAGACAGGTTCAAGTGCCCAACCATGGCCTCCCAGAGAGACCGGATCTAAGACCCAGTAGCCCGTGCGCCGGACACGTAACTCGCAGCAACTGTGCTGTCCTCTGCGTGCCCAAATGTTCCGGGTTTTTAGCAGGTCTTTAATGTACAGCAAAAACAGCGTAGCCGAGAGCACCGACCCCTCAGGGACTCCAGCGTTAACACCTAACTGACCGGACGAGCAGCCATTGATAACCACTCGGGTGGACCGATCCCCCGAAATAAGCAATCTAGTCACGCAGACCGAAGGAAGGAAGCTTACCAATAAGGCTCTCATGCCAGAACCTGTCGAAAGCCTTCGAAATGGGAGACAGCAAGTGCTTCCCTGTGCCTCTCGATGGCCTCACTCCAGACGTGAATGGCATACGCTAGAAGAACCCCAGTTGACCGATTTCGGCGGGAGCCGTATTGGTGGTCACTGAAGTCGCCGTATTGATGGTCTGTCAACGCTGGACAGCGCTTCGTCAGAGAATGGAATGTAGTACTCCATCACCTACTTTTTTTTTCCGCGGAGGAAAATCCTCATTGGATGTCCTCCGCCTTGGGGGATGGCGGAGGTGTCTGTCAGACTCGTACTGACTAAAAACCACCCCGGTGTTCCATCTCACACCTACGCCGGGGGTCGCGGGAACATACGATACTTCCGTAACCCCCGGCTAGTGCCGGGCGTCGATCTCGGGTTGGGGGGGACTGAGGTGTTTGACTTCCACCGTAACCTCTAAGAGGGGCGCGCGTGGAACACTACTCGCCAACACCACGGGTCCTGAAGTCCGGGGGCGACGGACGTCCCCGAGTCCGTCGCCCCTGGACTCATTTAGGGGGGCCGGAAGAGGGCGTTGTCCGCCCTCCGCCGACGCCCGGCGTGTTTGCTGCGGATCGGATGAGTGGATGAAATCTCCCTCTCCCTCTCCGCAGCCTATGGTATCTTCTGCGAAACAGTCATCTCGCAGAAGGATACCACCCCGTCCCAGGACTCCTGCTGCCGACCATAGACTCGACAACGGCCGGCAGTGACAGGTCACTGCCTTCTTCTAAGATAAGGGCACGGCGCGGCTCCTCCCAAGCGGCACACTCTGCCAGCGTATGCCGCGCCTTGTCCTCCCGGCAGTCGACGCAGTGGTGACACCGGGCGTCCGGCTCCCTGTTTTTGCGACACAGGTACTTCCCGAAGCAACCATGCCCCGAGAGCACCTGCGTCACCCGAAACGACAGAGAGCCGTGCCTCCTCCCGAGCCAGCGCTCGAGCACTGGCCGGACCGCCTCGATAGTGACGAGGCCGGCGGTAGGGCGTGAAAGCCTGTCCCGCCATTCCGCCACCAAGACCTCGCGGAGCTGAGACCGACGCAACTCCATATGAACTTTCGCCTCCAGGTCGGGTCCGGAAAGGATTCGACCGATCCGATACCCCCTGGATGCTGCCGGCCGTCAGGTCAGCCGCCCCCAGGCAGCGCTCGGGTTCCCCAGATTGCGAAGCAGCGTTGACGGCGCCCAAGCCGCGCCCAACAACTTGGGCGTCAGCGTCAGGTCTACGCCCGGTTGGAGTTCGCACCCAGTCGTACCCGATGTTCCACAGGGATGGGCCCAAGACCGAGCCCTGTGGAACACCGCACGACCTGCGGTGCTGGTTTTCGATGCCATCACGTCCCACGTAGGTGAGACAGCTCTCCGCCAAATAAGCCCCGACGTAAGCCCATGCCGAAAGCCAAACTGGTTTCCGTCCAGGTCCGGCCCCTCTGTACAAGTGTGATGTGTGACGAGGCAAGCAGCGATTATCCGCTCGAACAGCTTATCCACCTCGTCTAGCAGCACTATGGGCCGGGATGCGGACGGCGAGTCCGCAGGTCGCCCCGCCTTCCTGAGCAGGACCAGTAGACCAGATTTCCACAGAGTGGGAACCTGGCCCCGCTCAAGGCACGCTATGAAGAGTCCTATCAGCCAGGGCTCTAGCTCCTTCAGAGCGAGCGCTAGCACGTTGCCGTGGATTCCGTCGGGCCCCAGACCCACGTTCTGAGCCCGGAGCCGCATTACGGCCGCGCCCCCATCTCTGCCTGTGTCATCTCTGGGACGCTGATGGCGTCCTCCTTTGTAGACTCTGCGGCCGTGGGCAAAGCCATCGGCGTGGCGGCAGGACATGCTTCGCTCCCGCCGGGAAAAGGGCTGCGACTACCTCGTCCAGCAGCTTGGGTTGGAGACTCTCCGTAAGGAGAGGACGGGGCACGGCGGCTCGAAGTTTCCCTCGAACCGCTCTATAAGGGCGCCCCCAAGGATCCAACATCTCCTCCCTGGCTCGCTTCTTCGCTTCGCCAATGGCCAGCCACATAGTCTTCGTCGCCGCGCGGTACTTCCCATACCGCGCGGCTTCCTCGTCAGGGACCCGACGACGTCTCCTCCGGTATCGGGTGTACTGGCGTCTGGCCGCTATGCACGCAACACGCACCTGTGCGTTCTCGGCAGACCACCAGTACACCTGGCGCTTTGCTGACAGTGCTTGGACCCGGGGCATGGACGTGTCGCGGACGTGTCGCTGATTTGTGTCATCGCCCCTCGGAACTACAGCGCCTCCTGTTCGACGTCGAAGGGTCCGGTCGTTGCCGACTCCCGGATCCAGGCCTGGACAATGGCCACCATTGTCCTCGAGAAGTTCCCTGTCGATGCGCTTGTGCGCCCAGCGTGGACCGTACGCTCGCGGGGCCGGCGTACCGCGGCCGCCGGCGGTCTGGGTGGAGACAGATACAAATACAACGAATTCAAAAACGTTTTCATGGCAAAACAACGTTTGACGAGTCAGCTAATAAAAGATTTAAACATCCAAATACGTATGCCAAACAATTGGTAAGTTCACAACATAACTTTAACACTTTTACTGCCAGGTGACTGACAAACATTTTCTATTGTTTTGTTCTTTGGCAGCTAATGTGTTACAACAGTGCATAACAGACATGACGGAATCATAAACCCAAAACAAGAAACAATCTTTGGCAATGAAGCGTTATACCAACAAAACACCGAGCATTGAGTGAACCTGCGGGCGTTTAATTCAATATTACCGTCTGCTTCCATCAGTAGCTTGAAATTAAATCATGGCGATGCGCCTCTGGCACCTGGCCAGGGGACGGCCCCATTAATATTGTGTTAGAACGACTGACTGCACTGCACCGGGGAAAGCGTGATAAGAATGCTGTTTCGGATATTTTTTTGCTGAGTTTCGTACTTAATTTTTAGTTCGTAATCTTTTTCTGTTGTTTTGTGAGTTGGGTTTTAAGTATTTTCTGTGTTACGGGTCTAATGAGGCGAAATTTTTACCCCTGATTGTTGAAATGAGAACTTGATTTCGAATATTTGTCTAACTTGGCATTAAAGCAAGATTTCACTGCCCTTAATTTCATCTACTGTGTTCAGAAACCGCAATGAGTCATTTATGTTTTTTGGACATTCATTTGAAATGGAATGAGTATGAAAATGTTGCCAGTTGCTATGTAATAGACGTGGGTAACTCGGCCCCCAAAATCTGATCAAACGAATATTTACGGGTACCTAAATATTCGTTTGATCAGATTTTGGGGGCCGAGTTACCCACGTCTGTAGGAAAGTACCCTATACGATCCCCTACACGTGGTCCCTGGGTGGTGCCAATCAGTTGACAATAACTGGTGGTAGGCTTCGGCCGAAGGCTTGCGACCACCCACCGAGCAAAGACGTACCGCCTAACGGCCTAGCCGTGTTCCGGTGCGATGCTCGGTATATCCACTTCAGGAGATGGGTCGAGGGCTTCGGCCGAAGGCTTGCGACCACCCACCGGGCAAATACGTACCGCCAAACGGCCAAGCCGTGTTCCGGTGCGATGCTCGGTATAGCCACTTCAGGAGATGGGTCGAGGGCTTCGGCCGAAGGCTTGCGACCACCCACCGGGCAAATAAGTACCGCCAAACGGCCAAGCTGTGTTCCGGTGCGATGCTCGGTATAGCCACTTCAGGAGATGGGTCGAGGGCTTCGGCCGAAGGCTTGCGACCACCCACCGGGCAAATACGTACCGCCAAACGGCCAAGCTGTGTTCCGGTGCGATGCTCGGTGTAGCCACTTCAGGTGATGGGTCGAGATCGCGGTTCCATTGCAGGCAGACCAGCCTGACGTGCGCTGTTATGGACATATCGGGCGACTGGTCGCGGAGGGTAGTGGGATCCGAGACACGGTGCACCGCTGGCCGACCGCAGGTAGTTGGGGGCCCAAGTAGTGTGCCAGCTCCACACGAATGCTGCCCCGCCAACTGACGAAAAATCCTGGAATGCTCTATCGTGCTGGTTGGCGACCAGAAGGGAGGGCCCGATGGACATTCCCGGGGGGGCTCGGGTGTGCCCGCAGTCTCCAGACTAGTCCCCCAATGATGGCGTCCCTTCAGTGCTTGTCTGAAGGTTAGCAGCGTGGAACCGCATCTCACTTCCTTTTCCTCACCTAACTTCACTCGCATCGAACTATGAAAAGGAGAAAAAAGTTCAAAGTTAAACAGCGGCTGCACCCCCTCCCACTCAAAGTGCACCTCACGAACATCAGAGGTTTGCACTCCAACCTCATAGCAGTCCATCATCACCTGGAGACTGATAAGCCGGCTCTCTTTTTCCTTTCGGAGGCGCAGATCAGATGTCCATCAGAAGTATCGTACCTAACTTACCCAGGGTATACCCTGGAGCACAATTTTAAACAACGCGCGGGTGTATGCATGTACGCCCGAGACGACATCTGTTATCGGCGTCTCCGAAACCTTGAGGACTCTAGGTGCTGTGGGCCATGGTGGACACGAGCCTTGATAAAATTGTCTACGCCTGTGTCTACCGCTCGCACAGCGGCGATCAGGAGACAACCAGGCTCACAGAGTATCTTAGTGAGGCGGCTGATACGGCACAGCAGCGGTACCCTTCCGCCCAATTAGTATTACTGGGGGACTTCAATGCCCACCACCAGGAGTGGCTTTTCCCGTACCAGTTTACTGATCATGCTGGGCGTGAGATGAGAAAGCTTTCGCTTGCTTTAAATCTCATCCAGCTGGTCCAGGAGGCAACGAGGGTGCCGGATGTTGATTCGCACACAGCCAATTGCTTGGACCTTCTGCTGACAACAGATCCAGACCGCTACTCGGTGTCGGTATCTTCACCTTTGGGTAGTTCCGACCATTGTCTGGTGAAGTCTCTCCCCACCCGATCCCAGCCCAAGAGGCGCTCGGCGGGTTTGGCGGTACAAGTCAGCAGATTGGGATGGCCGTTCCATCATCGGACTACAAGTACGGCGATGCGCCATCGGTACATGGTGGACAACCCACCCATACAGCACAAAGTTGATTAATCAAATCTATTAAATGAGACACAATTGTTGATTTTATATTCACTAGTAGAGGCATATTGCGCAAAGTATCGTTAAAACACAAAGCTACGTAACATAAATCGTTGTTCGCACGGTGTCATAATAAAACCCTTATAAACGCTATACGTAGGATGCGACGGTAATGTCATTAGGGCTGAAATTAACGACGTCGCCAATCCTGTTAGCCGCGTCGCCTTTATAATTACCTATCTGTCGTTAAAATTGTGTAAGAGAGCTATATGCTTCACCACCTATTCTGAGATACGTAGAGAGAACATGGAGACAAAAATTATGCAATTTAGAGCCCACTATTTGTAAAGGCATCAAAAACAATAATTAAATCTTAGGCTGTTATTATTTATTTCTATATACAGGAGTGGTGAAACAATATCCGCCGCTCGGCTTGATCCTCATTGTTAAGCAACACTTGTCTAGATCGGTCTGTGGATGGGGTGACTGTCCATTACATATAGAAACTCCGCCAAGCCTCAGAAAATACGTTGAGCTGTTGCTCTCATCTGTCATTTGATGATCTTTGACCAGCAGTTACAGGTAGTCACAACCCAGACAATGCAACAGTCTTTCCAAGGGGTATCGTTCACCCAGTTACTGGGTTGTGGAGGTCACATAGGCAGTCGCTCCATGAAAAATGCTTGTACTCGGCTGTATCCTAATACATTACAAGCCGACCTTAATATAGTTGTTACACTACAAGCCGACCCTAATATAGTTGGGAAAAGGCTAGCTACCCGAGTACCACGCAAGCGATTTTAACATCAAATTATCAGCAGATTAAGAAAGGGTTCTTATATAGAGTTAAATGAAACAGTTTGAACGTCTGTGTTTGGAAGAAAGAAAACATTTATTGTATAAACAAAACACAAAATTAGTTTTGAATTGCAATATTTTTCAATATGGTAGAAGGAGCGGGCTTAGCAGATATTGAGCAGTGTGTAGTGTCTCGCTGTATAAGCAGTCATATTCTGGGGTAGCGGTAGGCAAGAATATGCTCGTATAGTTAAAATTTCTGATTTCTCAGTAAAATAATATTGTATATTTTAAACATGAATCCATGCGTGCCCATGAACAATAATAGTGTCACCGTAACAATAATAGAATATCACCGTGTTTGCTAAAGCGCGTAGAAACGAGAAGCGCATGAAATTCCGTCGCACACATGAGTGCTCCGTAATGAATTTTTATTCGTACGGTCGAGAATTTATTTGCAACTTCAATCTATTTCAATAATTGTTACTTTGTTCACGATTGTAAATTGTAACAAAAATACCTCAGAGACGGTTCGTTAAGGAGTGCGACTTGCTTAGTAGAGCTGGGATCAAGCCAGGTTGAAGGATATGAAGCATTTGAGCACCTGCAGGTTCAGTATGCTTTATACAGTACTGCTGCATTATAGCAAAACCATGATGCTTTTCCAGGAATCGCAGCTTTCTTTGCTATAGCGAGTGTTATGTGTGCGAAGTTAGCAACCTCTCTGCTGAGTGTGACATCCTTAGATAATAAGACAACCCTCTCCTTTCGTTTTCTATCAGCAGCATCCTGGTCGTCATCACTCTTAATGGAATAAGATTCCATCTTAGCGCTTATTGCCACTTTGGCGTTCCTTAGTAAAACAATTTTGTATCTATTAAATATTTGAATCCATGCGTGCTCCTAAACAATAAAAGTGTCACTGTAACAATAATATAATTTCACCGTGTTTGCTAAAGCGCGTAGAAGTTCCAAGAAATTCCATCTCACACATGAGTGTTCAGATATTTTTTTTTTCTTGTGGTCTATAAACTTATTAGTATCATCTTCAGTCTATTTCCATAATTGATTTATAGTTTGTTCAAGATTGTACATATAACACTTACGTGTACATATAACACTTGTAACCCTGTAACTACTCTCCTCGTCAGCGTGTTGTGGCTAGGAATATGATTGGACTGTGGTGGTACCACAGTTGCGACGATGGTACAGTGAAACGGTTACCCATTTCAGTTCGGAGGCGATCAAGTACAGTATCATCCAACATACGATTACGCTTTATGACCCGCACCTGATCCAAAATCGTTGAGCAGAAACTTTGACGGCACCAACCAAAGAGAGCATCCGGCCACGGTACAAGGTCAGGTTGTTTCCTCACTCTGTGCCACTGCCGGCGTCACAGCACTCACGGTGGGGTTGGATCCTGACGGTGGCAAGGCGGGGGAGCTCTGCGACGAGGCCGGACATGCTCTCCTAGTAAATTTTTCCGTTACCATTGTATTTTGCATTTTTTTGTCTTGTTATTTTCTCTCACAGACGTGACAGACGTCATTTTTCTTCTTGGTTCTTTTAAACTATTTGATGTTTTATTTTGCGTTATTTCAGGGTTATCTTATTGTTTTTTTGTGGAGGCAGTACAGTCTTAGACATACGGGGAGGGTTGCCAAGCCTATCAGCAATAAAAAACTGTCTCAGATACAGTTCTCGTTAGGAGGTGGCGACTTGCATAGTAGAATTGGGCTCAAGCCATGTTGTACGATATTAGGCATTTGAGTGCTGCTTTATTGCAACACATGATGCTTTTCCAGGAACCGCAGCTTTATTTGCTTTTGCGAGTGTTATGTGTGGGAAGCTAGCAACCACTCGAGTTTCACAATCCTTAGATGATAACATAACTTTCTCCTTTCGTTTTCTAGCAGCAAGCTTCCTGGTCATCATCCCTCTTAATGGAATAAGCGGCCATCTTGGCACTTATTGCCACTTTGGCGTCTTTGCCTACAGTCTTCATGATTTTGAATAAGTGCGCTACCTCTAATTAGGAATAGCGTTACTGTTCTGCTATCTCTATGATACAAGTCTGGGGATTTAATCCATTTGATGTTAGTTTAGATTCAACGGGCTGTTTTTGCAATTCCAGGACTAAGTGCGTATTTTGTGTATTTTCCATTTGATATTACCACTGTCCTCATGGTTAAAAAAAAAACATATGTTCCCTAAACTTTGATAAATTATGGAAACAAATATATACTGCACGACTGTTGTTTTTTTTTTGAACTTATAAGTTTATTTTTCATAAATCGAGTATTTAATTGATACTTTATGCCTGGCAAAAATGGGGATAAAAATCGAATGGTTATAAAAAATAAGGCTGCGTAATTCAGATGCCCGTGAATATAAAGAAACAAAAAAAGGAAAACGGCCTAAAAATTTTTGAATACATTTTAATCGTTTATCAGTCTGTCAGTAACTGATTTGAACTAACATTCACGTCGGGTCGTCGGTACATTTCTGCCAGTGTGACTGCGATCGCATGGCTGCTCTATCTATCTATATTCTCAAGACATTACGCACGTCTGCCTTTATTGTGAACGTGTGGATTTCAGCACGTTTGCCTACGTTTTATTGGTTTATAGACTCCGACTAGTGCTGAAGAAAATTAGAGGGTAATTTGAAAAACTCTAGGCAGTTTTAGTTACGAACTATTGTCATTCAAAGTTATAGCTATCTACACACTAAGACAAGACCTACTGCTCTCATTAAGTTCAAATTATCTATTTCAATCAAGAAGCCGTTTTCTGATGACATTATACCACTCAAACCTCTTATTTGCATAAAGTGCTATTTCTTAGATATTGTACTATAACGTGTAACATTTTTTTATAATCTCACTTTAATTAACTAGAAATGTAACAACAGCTTGAATATTTATGAGCTTCATATAATTTAAGTACTTAATGTATTCACTTAATAATTTCCAATATATGTACATTAACGATTAAATATTCATGGTGTGTCTAGACTGAACAATAACTAGTTTTAGTTTTTAGCCGCTAGAGTTCATCCTTCATCATTAAGTTAAATTCAGTTTTAGCTGAATTTCTAGCTTAACGCTAGCGCTAACTAAATTTGTTTAGGGAGTGGACGTAACATACCCCTATAGTTTAGATATATTAGTGTTTACAACAACTTTTAATCTGAGGTAGTTTTAACATGAAACGACGATCTTATGCTAATCATGTGGACTGAAGTTGACGTAGTTTTCATGCAGAACTGGCTATCAAAGGACAGCCAGCTTGCATCGGGCTCTTTGAGTGAAAGAGCCAACTAATATAAACTGATCATTGCAGAAATGTTAAAGGTACTGGCCATTAAATTGAATAGAACTTCGATGTCTGAGATTCAATGCGCTATTATGGCCGAGTTGGAGGTTGAAAATAGGTCAGGGAATAGTATGATCTATGCTTTCAGTTATTGGCTCGGTAATACTCCAACGTGGATAGTCATTGCTGAAGTTCTGCCTTTTTAGTAAGCTGATAAAAGTAAAAAGCCGTTTAAGGAAAAAAACAGGAAATACTGACTGACCTGGGACATAAATCAATCTTTAAATATACGTTTCGAACCTAATATATCTTGACAGAACTACTGCATGATTGAGAGAGCCAAACTGTTAATGGCGGCCCTTAACAGTTATGATATACACACATTCTACATTTATGTATTAAGTGTAATGCGCCATCATTATAACTTCTCAATGAGGCAAGTGGGAGCTAACCGTCTGATGCGTTGCTCGCTCCAACTTGAAAACAAACACTGATGTTGAAAATTACTCTTTGTTAAAATATTTTATACTTTTGGGAGTAGATTACACATTCTAAATACTTGAGATCATCGGAGAATGTTGATGCCTGCTCATTCTACTAAGTTCTACGACAAATCGTTCACGGTGCGGGCTTTGCGATTGTGGAATGAGTTGCCGATGTCAGTAAGACAAGCCCAGATACCAGCTTCTTTAATTTTAAAAACCTTATTAAAAATCATTGCCTTTCTCTCTAATGCTTTTCTGTTTCTATCTAATTTCTTCCATCATCATTATTCTACCCTTCTATGAAATTGTGTTACATGTAATATTCATATTTTAATATAACAGTACACAACAGACCACCTCTGTTTTGAATTCTTAGTTATGTTCAGTCTATCCGAAGATTGTTTGGATGATAGCGCTGTCAGCGATAAGGCCGCCATTGTACCCATAGTATTAAGTTTTATATTATATAAGTTTTTGTAAAGTATTTTATAGGGTTATACATTTTTTATATATTTATATTTTAATATATCAGTACACAACAGACCACCCCTGTTTTTAATTCTTAGTTATTTCAGTCTACCTAAAGATTGTCTGGATGATAGCGCTGTCAGTGATAAGGCCGCCATTGTACCCATAGTATTAAGTTTTTATAAAAGATGTGTAACTTTGTTGGTGTACCTACAGTAAAGTTTATTCTATTCTATTATTTTAGTTCATACCAAATGCAATTTTCTGTCTTCGATTAGGACCCAAAACCGTGTTCCATAGCGCAGAAAGCCAATGCCTACTGCAGCAATTGTTTTTATTTATTCACCTTCCCTCCCAATTTTCACAGTTTTCCTAGTTGCTATAAAAAAGTACGTAATTAACTCTACTCAGAACTGGCAAACCCAAACGAAGTCCGCTGGACACGAGTTAATATCTCAGAATACATTATGAGCCCCGGTTCAAAGTCCCAATTAGCTGCCTATCCCCGACGTCGGCGCTGGTCCACCGCAAAACTCAGCTTATCCGAACTACGGTTACGGTGCCGCCACATTTAAGCCGTGTTGCCTCAGCTAGAACGTCATTTTCCGGAGAATGTGTAGACAGCGCTAGGGGATTTACTTATACTATAAGGAGGACGAACAGCAATACAGGCGAAATTGTAATAGTTTGCAATTTAGTTGAATCATCAAACGACCAATTTTGAAATCAAAAGTTGCTTTCATTAAATTCAACATTACAATAAAAACTCGGCTTAGTGCAAATGGGTACAGCTCAGGGAGCTTTTTTCTAGTTTGAAATTGTACAGAACTTAGACTTCCAAACTTTTAATTAGATAGTTAATTATTTTTAAACAGACTTAATAAAGACTAGTGACTTTATGTGAGAATTTAAACTGGTCTCCATTTAAGTTACCTTGTGAATAGTTGATTAGATGAGAAGAATGCTCCGTTATATTTTATTGTTGAGGTGCATGCTTGCATATAAACAGAGGTGGAGTCTGTCGTCGTCGTTGATACTGTAAGTGTAAGGGCACAACTTTGAAATAATTATAAAATTAGATACAACTTTTATACATCACGATCTATGTTTAAAACTGACTAAAATTAACCATTAATTTGTTTATATGTATGCATACAGAGAAATATTAATCAGAAACCATAAACGAAACCAGAAACATCGTTTTCTGAAATTGAAGTCATTTTTCACTTTTATTTTGGAAGTCGGTTGTATTTTTTTTTGTAAAAAAATATATTTTTCACTTTTTAATTGTGGTATCTAGTGGGCAAGTTTTATAGTAATTTACAATAAACATGTGACATTGCAGCAATGCCGAGAGATTTGCCGTCATCGTTATTGAAGAGTTCTGTTGTGTACTTCCAAAGTTCTTCATCAGATTTTAACCAAATTTATATGGGACCATTTCGGGCTAGTACCCTTTCAAACACAAAAGAATCTTAAATTCAGTTCACATTTGACGGAGGAATCGGCAAAATACATTTAAAATAAATATACAGTCGGACATAGCTGGCATCAGTATTGCCATGGCGTATCGTGTTACCCATTTACTGGGTTATGGAGGTCAGATAGATGGTCACTCCATGGAAAATTCTGGTACTCTGTTTGCTGAAACCGATTAGACTAGAAGCCAACCCCAACATTGTTGGGAAATGCCTAGGCAGTGTTTCATGTTCATGACTTTTATTGCTTGTCTGTCTCATCCCAAATGGTTAGTTATTCCCCCGTACTCTTACGCTGAAACGCCACACTATTCATAGATTTATGTTTACAGAGTGAGATACTGAGCTTTTAGCCTCCGACAACACACGATATTCGTTTGTTTCACAAAATCCTTTATTTATTAAATTATTAATCCATTTATCAAAGTGATACATGACTTTCCAATGAATATTTCGTGCGTAATTAAAACCATTGCTAGATTGATACATAGATTTTCGCTTTCGATCTGGATTCTAAGAAATTTGGTAAATACGAATAAAATAATAATAATAATTCTTCGTATATGAAAATGTTATAAAATTTATTATCGGTTTTACTAGCCAAAATATAAATCATCTCAATCTATGAAGAAGAAGTAATTCAAGAGTCAAAACAACATGTGTATTAATATATTCGGTTATTTATCCGACACCAAATAATTCGATGCCTCAGTGAAAAGTTATATAGAATCATTGTATATAAAAGTGTCAGACAAAACAAGAGGCCGTACACATCTCGAAAGTTTTGATTTCATAGGTTTAAAATAATATCTGAAAAATAATTGCGTATACTACATGACCAAGCACTTCCTTTGACCCGGTTTAATTAACAAAACTCTTCATTAGCCACGTACAGAACAGATAGGCGCCGATACTGAGGTTAAGTACCCAATATTAATTAGTACAACCGTTTGTTACCCTTTGTTGATATGTTAGGCGGAGTTACGGGACGGAATAATTGAAGTAGGGTGAATGCCTCAACGTGTAACTAGATGAAGTAGCACTGGCACCTGTCATCACATCTTCAATAAACTTACGTTCATTGTTTGACCCAGCCTTGGATTCAGAGGAGGGTTTGAGTTAAATTACGTTGCAATGTGTAAAAGAATAAAAACAATATTTTATTTATCGACTACTCGTATTAACGAAAAAAAATAAAATTAGTTATTTTTTTTTTACTTTATATAAAACGCCAGAAATTATTACCTCAAATGCCTGTTGACTTAAATTCAGCGGCGGGTTTGAGTTAAATGACGTTGCAATGTGTAAAAGAATAAAAACAATATTTTATTTATGGGCTTCTCTGATTAACGATAAAGTATAAAATTAGTGATATTTTCTTAACTCTAAAGCGCCTGAAATTATTACACAGACAGACAGTTTCTATTTATTAATCAATCCTAAGCATGAGTCTGAAATATTAGACCCGTGCTTAGGATTAATTAATGGATTTTAAATGAAGGTAGGTCATTCACAGTTTATGATTTAAAGGTTAAGTTTGTCGTTTGAATACAGTAGTGTTCCGTCCCATCCGTCTCTCCTTTTGTTATAAATACTGTGGTAATTATAAATTAGGCTGTTTATAGGATATTTTGGGTACGCTATCGTTTTATTAGCTTTAATTCGTAAATTAGTAAAAAAATTGTAGTTTTGTTAGACAACAAATAGGAGATTAGTATAACTTCGTAAATCTTTTATTTTCGAGACTAATGTGTGCGCTACTGCGCCTACTTCAAAATATTCTACTGCTGCAGTTTTTTTTCAGTGTGAAGAGTGCCCATTCATCGATGCCTAACGCAACGCTATTAAAATAGCTGCAAAACATAAACTTGTCAATTTTCATGTATACCGTGACATGCAATAAGTTCTCATATAAGTCATGCTTATTATGAACCTGTTAACAGATAAAATTCAGACAAGAATTGTGCCAAAAGATCGATTTCATGTGAGGACTTATCTTAGTATCATTCCTTAACTTTACATTCTAATATTATTGCAAAAAAGGACAGTAAAACTCGCATTTTCTCCAGCACGCGTAAAATCAAACCGATCTATAGAATAAATATGTCTAATTTGCGTACAAGTTACCATATTATCTGATCCCGAGGCTTTACTATTTTGTAAGCGCCCGCATCCAACCGCCCACTCCCCTAATCTAACTTTGCACGAAGTTCAAATCTGAAGTCAAAATGGAAAAGGATATTCCCACATCTGATACCGGAATGTTTTAACGTCATGATTAATGTGATACGGGTTCTATGGCTTATTTTGTTATGTTCGTCTTTCGTTTTCTCAAAACAGCAGTATTATATACCATTCCATGAACATGACCGTAATTTTTTTATAACCTTAAATTAATATAAATTGTCTTTGTTTCAGGTAAACAGAAGCCAGACTGATATGATTCGAGCATGGAGCGGCTACTTGACATTCATTCTTGTCCTCGCACAGGCTGGAAGCGACTGGCTCAACTGCGCTCTCATAACAGAATGCCACTGCAAATGGTCCTCAGGAAAGAAAACTGCTTCGTGTGTTTCAGCAAGCTTAAAACAACTTCCAAACTTGGCCGCAGACATTCAAGTGTTAGACTTACACGGAAACCCTTTAAAGAAGTTAGAAGAAGATGCCTTCGTGAAAATAGGGCTCTTAAATCTTCAACGCTTGAACCTCAGTTTGACAAGTTTGCAATCGCTACATGCAAATGCTTTCAGAGATCTTCGAATATTGATAGAACTAGATCTTTCACAAAACCAACTCATCCAATTATCACCTGACACATTCAAAGGCGCCGAGCGCCTAAGGTTGTTGATACTTAACGATAACCCTATGAGCGCGTTAATCGCGGAGCAATTCCCTCCGTTGAAACATTTAAAGAAACTGGAAATATCGCGGTGTAAACTACAGACAGTCCATCCGTTCGCATTTGTTAATCTTCAAGCGCTAGAAACCGTCAGCATACATCAAAACTTACTATCATATCTCCATCAAGACACTTTCAATCTCCCAGTATTAAAAACTCTGACACTATCAGACAATCCTTGGTACTGTGATTGTCGATTGCGGGAGTTCCACGACTGGTTTTTAAATGGTAATTTAGGTAATGAAGAGGTATTTTGCGGTGGGCCAGAAAAGAAAGCAGAAATGTCATGGAGAGTTTTAAAAAGAGATGATTTTGTTTGTCCACCTTCTGCTACATCATCACCAACAGTTATTAGAACAGAGACTGGAGCTGAAATTTCCTTCGGCTGCTTTGTCAGAGGAGATCCAAAGCCTACCGTGTCGTGGTCGTTTCATCACATAGAAATAAACAACAGTACGGACAAACACAGTGATATTTTGGTCAATAAGTACCAGTTAGACAATTTTGATGAATATAACGATGATTTCTTAAATAAAAGTGCGCAGTGGGTCAATTTGACTATTACGAATGTGACGAGTGACTTATCGGGAGAGTGGAAATGTAGTGCTAAAAGTCTTGTAGGAGAGGCAAATGCTTACCTCACTCTGTTTCTGCCTAAAGCTAGGACAGCGACGGCTCGAGTTGCACCTGACTATTCAACTTTCTTTTTAATAGGTGGTGCATTGCTAACCTTGACCACCGCAGGGTTTATATCAGCTTGTGTATGCTGGAAAACCAAGCGACGAAGAGTGCCACCAAGTAGAAGTTTCACTGATCAAGAAAAGAAACTATTGGATACTTCTTTAGCCGTAAGTTGTGACAGAACAAGTGGTGACTTAGGATCTGCTTACGGCTTTGAAATGCTGGATAGATCCATTTCTATGGAATCAGATGACGCACGATGCTTAGAACCTGTACAAATCACGATAGAAGGGCCCCCTGGGTCTTTTCCTCCACCTCCTGCAGAGTTTGCTTTGCCAGCTCCGTATGGTAACATCTTTATATCTGTCCAAGTTGCTGGGCATGGAGATGAGTACCCTGACCTTTTGGGAGGTGGAGCCACATTGCCAAGAAGAAGTAGAACGTGTTTTCTAAAATCTGCTTATGATAATATGGGGCCCAGAATCACAGCTGCTGGTAGTTCAACCTGGTCACTACCAGGTGCTAATGCTGATAAAAATGTAGATAAAGACCCACTGACAGTTCCTTTATCAACCTTTTCTACTGAATTTACCGCTTTGTAAATCGAGATTTTTACGAGTGTGATGATATTCATAAAAATAGGGGAAAATAATCCCAGATTAATATTTACTACATACCGTAAGAAGTTACCATCTGGAGTCAAATGTGTAGTTGTACTGTACCGAAAGCTAGTTGTCTAACATTTTTTACAGACGAGGTTCAATGGTTCACGACTGCTTTGCTACCAAAGCACAGACACACGCGCACTGTACAGTGTGACTTCATTTAACCCCTGGCCGTACATTGATTTGGTTTATCAAATAAATATATTATATCATGTTGCCTGTGTATGCAATTGTCAATTATAATTTTGTGTACCTATCAATTATTAATTAGTTACACATGTGTACTATTTCAGAAATTGCTTTTATAACGAACCAACCATCCAATGTTTCCTACTGTTTTATATTTCGTTAAGGTATTATTACTGAACGATGGTAATCATTAATTTTTATACTTCATAAAAAACTAATAGCTTATATATTATATTAGCATAGTGAAGAATAATTGTGAAAGAAGAAAAGATTGCCTAAGTTTTGGCCTAGACTCAATTTTTAACATTTACAAAGAAGATAATGTCTAACATATCAATTTTATAGCTGTAAATAAAATAAGATTGACATTTTTATCCCCATAATTGAATTGAAAACCTGTAAATAATCTAGTATACGAGGATAGATCTGTTACAAACAATAAAAAACTTAAATTGTAGTTAAAATACAATTTGTACTGAACATTTTCTGACCAAAATTTGAATTTTTTAATTCATTGATATCGAATATTCTGATTCCCTGCAATATTTCGAAGTAAATACGTAGAGAGACGAGAGATGTTGCTGTAATGTATAGCTAGTGTCCTCTCTTTCTCGCAAAGTGCTACTATGTTATGAGGTCCTTCATAGTGTTGGGACTTTCTTGAAACTCGATTCTAGAAACTAATAAGTACCTACATAAACTATCCAAAATGTTATACAGCTTTTATGTATTGTCGATTTCCAATACCTCTGTGAAGGTTTAGCCACAAAATTCGCTACGCTATGGTAAGATTGACTTGGTTATTTAGGGATTGATTGCGTTTTTTCTGTAGATTATGGCTTTTCACAACATACATAAGTATATAATATAACGTATTTTGTAGTTACCGCGCGAGGAACTTTTTGTTAAATAAATGCATCGTTTTTAATCAAACCCGTTTCAGTGACAATGCATAAAAGTCTGTCAATTACAAAACTGTACAGTTATGTCTAAGTTTATATACCTTAATATAGTTTGTATTTGTAAGAATTTGATCGTGGATCATTGCTTTAAATCCAAGTGATGAGAAAATAAAAGGAGTGCAAACAGTATATTGACGTTCTTTATTTATGCTATTCTTCGGTTGTCTTTTTTATGTCCAATGTGTTTTTTTTATTACTGCTTAAGAAAAATTGCTGCTCTTGTCTTTCCTTTTCCTTTTTGTTTCTAATTCAGCTTGCAAAAATGTGTTCAAACATGTTTCATATGTTTGGTTTTATGAGACCAGTCGCTGCTGTATGTAGCGGCGTTTTATTTCCTGGGGTGTGAAAAATCTCCTCTAGGTAAGTATTATAATAAATTTTCAACAGGAAAATAAAGCGGGCAGCTAAGTAGTATAACACTTAGCCAACTATGCAATATTCGTCACAATACTAGTAACTGAAATCCTTAGATTCAAGATAGTCAAAGACAGGCAAAAAGAAGTATTGAAAAGTCTACATAGAAAGTATCTACTATTATCCGCGAATACACATTAAAAAAAACATATATATATACGAGGGTCGAATTGAGAAACCTCCTCCTTTTTGGGAAGTCGGTTAAAAAGTATCAGACAATAATTCTCAACATTTCTAAAACCTTCAGCTCTCAACAAATTCTAAAGCCAATCACATTTCCGACAGAATTCCAAACCTTAAAATGTTAAGATATATCGGCTCCGTCCACTTGGCGGAACTATAAAATCAAAATGTTATCTACGACTTTCAATCTGTAAAATGGATGAGAAAACCTATAGACGGGAAATAAGATGACGATAATTTATTTTGGAGTAGCGAAGAGGTGAGATTAAATTGTTCCTACAGTATTTAGATGGATATTCGATAAGGGGAAAAATTGTTTGAAGTAGCCTATTAGATGCTTGAAATTTATTCGATTGTAAATATAGAACTGATATATATTTAAACTTTGGTTGAGGAAATGACCTTATGTCTTATATCTCCTAGATAGGGCGCGTCACACGCCCTGTACGTCACTAGTCTCCGATTTTGTTGAAACTTTGTGAGGATGTTGTTCTCAAATTGTTCTATATGGTACTTTCAAAGAAAAAAGTGTACTTTCCACTCTTCCCAGCATGCGAAATTGATTTGTTTTTGTGCAGAAAATGTGATTTAAATATTTAGCTCTTTTAGTTTAAGATTAGTAAGGTTGATGTTTTGTTTAATAAAAATAGATAGATTAAGGAAAAATGTTTTTCGCAAAACTTCCTTGGAGAAAGTTGGCATGGGCAGAAGAAGTTTTCAAAATATGACGTAACACCCTGCAGAAAAAGGGCAAGGACAAAATTAAGGAAATTTGAGAACATACCTAGTTATATTATGCCTTCTTAATCACTAAAAATGACTGTCACTGATGATGATAATAGTATGATAGCTACATTCCGCCTAGGTTGTAGCTCTCATGTAATTATTAGTTCTTTAAGTCAAGAGTACTCAAGTTACTTCTTAACAAGAGTGCTTCACTGTCGACTACATCACCGCTTACCATCGTGAGACGCGAGCCTACAGTTAATACTAATAATAATAATAAAATTATCTTCTCCGTGGCCTGAAATTGATATAGAAAAATCCGTATAAATAAATCAGCAAAATAATAATAAGTAATAATAACAATCGATATATAATCAATCTTAATATATAATCTATTTAACATCTACAGAAAGCGGCCCTATTAAATACTTGTAGAATAGTTCGAAAATTCATGCTGTTCGACGAGGAAAGCTCACCTTCATCTTGAAAATACACTGCCGCTATATTTACTTGGCTTTGGCCCGTGAATTTAATTGAAACCAGCTAAATGCTGAGAAATAAAACACATTCTATAATAATCAAGCTTTTAGCTTTGTCTCTGGAGTCCTAACCACCGGTAGCTTGGACCCTGCTCCTGACACCGGTGGCCAACCATTTTTTTTTATATTTTGAAATGGTTTCTTATGATTTTTCTTTATAAAAATAAATTTATTTATATTATATTTGTTAATAAAAAGTGTGTAGAAAATTAAATTAATATATAAATCTTTCTGTATCGGCAACTAAAAGTTCGACTAATAAATTAATAATAATAAATTAAATTACAACTATAATTTAAATAATGAGATCAGCCTTATTGCGTAAGTGAATATGACAACGCAAACGGTTTGACCGCTTTCAATCGAACAGTCCGCAGACGGAAATTCACATCGCACCATTCATCTCGCATGTGATTGGTCGATTTGATAGCGGTTAAATCCTTCGCCTTGCCGAATTCACTTGCGCAATTCGGCTGCTGATTTCAATCACTTTAGTAATAAAAAAATTGTTCATACTTTCTTAACCATTTAAATTAGAAAAAAGCTCTTATTTAATTTATTGACTTTTCCGATTATTTTATAAAAATATTTTCTTTTAAAATTGTGAACACTTATTATGGTAACAGTTTGAGTCCCTGCTCGCCGCTTCTGACAACACGATGCTACGCCAAATTTGACGGGAATGGCCACTCTTTCTTTTTCCTTGGGGATTCCAGTCTAGAGCTTGCTTAGCAATGTGATCGGGCGGGACACCTTCGGAGCGTCTGACCAATACATCTCCACTTGCAAAGCTTGATCTGGAGGTCGATCGGGTTCTCGTAGCATTTCTCCAACAGCTCTACGGTGGCAATAGGTCTAATAAATTTTACTCGAGTTTTGGTAGGTTTTACACCATAAAAAATTGCAATCAAGCATTTAAATTATTAGGGTGCAACTGTCTTAACTTGATAAAGAAGGACACATTTGTGATCCATACGAGAATAATTATTAAGTTTCAAACAAGTTGTTGACTCTGTATTCACTTGTAAGTCGTTGAAAATCAAGCAAGAAAAACTTTGTCAAAACCATTAAGTATTTATATCTTAAAAGTCTTTTAAGGTTTAAGTTACGACAAACGACAGAATTCAGTTATTATAAAACAAAAAGGCACATAGTAAAGCAACGTTGTTATTTGATGAAAATACATATACAGGAGGCCTGCCGTTTAAAGCAGTGAATTCCATGATTACTGAATCACGGTTTATATATAAGTTTACGACGATAACATACATTCGACACGAAAGCAAATCCATCTAGTGAACTACCCGTTTAGCTGAGACTTAGTGCTTCTACAACTGCACAGCTACCTCAGCTGTGCAGTTGTAGAAGAAAGGTAAGTAAAACTCGTGTGTTGCCCATGGTCCACACGCCTAGTTCATCTGGGTCTATGGGGACTATGGGAAATTATTTTTGCCCATAGTTAACCAGAAAGTACATATGTTTTTGTCGTAGTATTACGAAAGAATATAGTGATATTAAATGTTAAAGCCAGCGTAAAAATTTTGCAATCTATATAGCTGTACCTCATTACGTCAGACATTAAAAAAAATACATATATATAGGCTTGCCTTTTATTTATTTAATAACAATTACTTGCTGTACTAACAGTTTGCACCAAAGCGTACAGTCAGGCAAGAAAATAAACATTTATTAACTAAAGAACCGCCGCCGTCAAACATTGTTTTTTTACCGGACTGCCGAAGGAGGGTAATTTGTTTATCAGTCTATCTATGAAAGTATGCCTGGTCCTAAGTGGCGTTCCAGAGGCCAAACGCGTTGGCCAATTTTGATGATTCTTACGTCAATCGGTTCGTCTTATCCATGTGAGTGTCACTGGCTACATTAAAATCGGAAAATGGCTGGGCGCCATTTTGTGGAGGCCCATTTTTTTTTCGGACGCGTCACGGACGATCTTACCCCGCACTCCTTGGCTAACGAGAACTGGCGCAAATCTATCGTATTAGATACTAATGACCGCAGGTAGGTATGGCAGAGTAAAAAGCTTCACGTACGCTTCTACCGGGTGCTACATGGTACTGATGTAGATCTATTAGCGTCCGTGGACTGGCTGCGATTTGGTGACTTTTTCGTGGAAACCGAAGGTTTTGTCTTTGCGATTATGGACGAAGTTATGATGACGAACAACTACCGGCCATACATTGTGAAGGACGGCACAGTTGACATCTGTCGGGCATGTCACCGGCCGGGAGAATCCATCCGTCATATTATCTCCGGTTGTTCTAGTCTATCGGAGACTATTTGCATAGACACAACCTTGTAGCCATGATTATCCATCAGCAACTTGCTCTTAAATACAATCTTACCCAGTTCTCGAAAATGGCAATGTCACGTTTTTTTGGGATCGGTCTATCATTACTGAAAGGACAATTGTTGCCAATAAGCCTGACATAGAGGTGATGGACATTTGATAAAATAAACTGGATAACTAGGATAGGGAAGTAAAAACTTTGTTTGCACAGAGAAAATTTTATTTCAAGCAAATGACACAGGACATTATCAAAAAACCACATGTTCAAATATCAATTTGAAATGTTGTTCAAACTAAAAAGTTTCACACTTCCCCTCAAAAAACATCCATCAACAGATATCCTCACATCACACCACACCAGACACACTCAAATTCAGATCGTGCACACATTTATTAATGCCACACGACCTAATGGTTTTGTCAGTACATCTGCTGCTGCGCACAACATTGTCCAGACGCACAACATTGTCCAGAAGCACAACATTCTTAGCAATGCAATCTCTGACATAGTGCGCCCTTATGTCTATATGTTTCGTCCTTCTATGCACTACAGGATTGTACACAAGTTTAATAGCACTCTGATTATCTACGAATCTTTTTTTTTTTTTTTTGTTATAGGCTCGCGCTTGACCACTATCTCACCTGATGGTAAGCGATGATGTGGTCGACGGTGGAGCACGCTTGCCTAGAAGTAACCAATAAATAAAATACACCCAAATAGACCCAAGTTATTCACCTCTTATAAATGCAATCAGCTGCCGTTAAGTGAACTGCCTCCTTGGTTGCCTCCAAAAGTGTAATATAGGTACTCAGCTTCCGTTGACGACAATGCCACACAAGCTTGTTTCCGGCATTCCCAGTTAATCAACGAGTTGCCACATCTAAAAATAAACCCAGAATAAGATTTCCTATCATTGATGTGCCCTTGTCAGACTGCATCTATGAATCCCGTGATATCCTGCACCGGTGACATGGGAAATATCAAACATAGATCCTTTGTACCCTTAAGGTATCTCAAGATATGTTTAGCAGCCTTCCAATGAATGGCAATGTAATCAATGGTATTTATTATAATATTTATTAGTCTATTGTTTTAGAAAATATTTATGTATTTTATTAGTTAGATAGTTTATTAATATCATATTTTAATAATTGTTCTTTTTTATTTTTTATTTTGTACTCCTACCACTGTTGTGTCCTTTTTAACCCAAAGGTTGACTGGTAGAGAATGCCTTGCTGCATTAAGTCCGCCTATGTATCACCATTGCACATGAAGTTTAAATAAATAAGCCGCAATATCGGGGCGTGTGTTACAGGCCAAATAGTTCAGCGAGCCTATGAGCGCTTGATAACTACGATAACCTTGGTAGGATAATAGCTTGCCTCCTTCCCCTTCCGCCAAGGCTTTATGGAAATCCATTTCTGTTGGAGTTTTCACTGGTTTGCAGTCGGACATACCATATTCATCCAAAATCTTCGAAATAAGCCTCTCTTGATTCAAATATATATATATATATATATATATATATATATATATCTAAATATATTCCTGTATCCAACTTAAACAAAAGCATACCCAAAACTTGTCTCTTTTCCCCTAAATCCTTTATCTTGAAATATTTACAAAGATTGTCTAATAAAACTTCCTTCTGCTGTTTGTCTTTGTAAAATAATAAAAAATCGTCAACGTATATAGCGATACAAAAATTATTATTTTGTATAAACAGCTATCAAAGTCACAGCGCTTGAAGTTCAAAGACAATAAGACTTCATTTACTTTATCATTCCAAGACCGTGAAGCTTGATTAAGGCCGTATATCGCTTTTTCTAGTAAACAAACTTTTTCCTTCGAGTTTTCGTCTATGCAACCCTCCGACTGTCGCATACTCGTATAAACTCTTTCACGTAAATCACCGTTCATAAAGGCGGTGTTCACATCGAAGTGACTGATGAACAAATCCTTTTCAACAGCCAACGATAGAAGCAATCTGAACTGTCGATCTTCTCACCAGCGGTGGATAAGTTTCAAAGTAGTCGACCCCGTAGGACTGAGTGAAACCCTACGCCACAAGTCGAGCTTTATGGGTCTTGTTACCATCTACATCAAACTTATACTTGAAGATCCACTTGTTTCCCACGACTTAAGCTCCAGGTGGCTTATTGACGAGCTTCCAGACCTTGTTCTCGTACATCGAATCCATCTTTCTTTATGGCTTCCTTCCAGTTATCCTTATCTGCCCGACTTAAGGCCTCCTTAACTATCAAAGGCTCCTGCTCTTCTGTATAGCATGCAAGTCCAAGATGAAGATTTCCATCTCGGATTCTACTACGTAGAGAATAACGACATTCACCTTCGTTGGACTCTTCTTTATAAAAACTCTCTTCAACGTTTTCCACCACGACATGTTTTGCTCCGCTATCACCCGTTTCTCCCAACTTCACTTCCGTGTCTTCATATACTCTGTGGAACTCGGCCCTTGAGCAGCTTCTGCACTACCAGGTGACGAACCTGACTGGCCTACTTTTTCAAGTTCCCAGATTATTTCAGCACCTTTATCACCGCTACCTACGAGCCGACTAGGATCCTCAGAAACTGCTGCTATAGAGTCCTCCAAGAAAACTACATCTCTTGCTCTAACAAAGACGCGAGGATTAATACAGGCGACACAAGGCTCCATTACGCACTTTCCAAAAGCCATACCCGGAAGCTTACGTAAATCTCGCTCAAGTCACTGTCCAAGCCGCCGGTGCCACAACATCAAAGCATTACCTGCTTTCACTGACGTCAACGCAGCCCCATCTACAACCTTCAAGCTTGTAGATTCCTGTGAGTTCCCATCGTGTGGGGCATCAACATAGGGTGTTAAAAGGTGATTAGAAATATATATAACACAAACTACCTAATTCTAAAAAAAAAATACTAAAAAGTTGTACTAAAATATTTAAAAATAACAAAAGACCCGACTGCTTAAAAAGCGAATTAAAAAGATGTAAACAAAAGGAAAATCATGCTGTGCAGTAGGAGGATACATATGCGCGAGCTCGCTGATCAAAACCAGATGTATCCTCCGACTGCACAGCATAATTTTCTTCTTGTTTACGTCTTTTTAGTTCGCTTTTTAAGCAGTCGGGTTTTTCGTTATTTTTTTTTATTTACATCTTTTTAGGATTTTTTTTTTAGAATTAGGTATATTCAAACATATGTGTTATATATTTTTGTAATCACCTTTTAAAACTCTTTATTTTGATGCCCCACACGATGGGTTTGGAAGAAAAAGAAAATTTGGGCCCCCACAATGCGGCGCCCAAAATCCGCCATTTTAGGTACTATTTTCCAATTTTAATGTAGCCAGTGACACTCGCAGGGATAAGACGAATTGATTGACGTAAGAATCATCAAAATCGGCCAACGCTTTTGGTCTCTGGAACGCCACATAGGAACAAACATACATAGATACATACATAGACTGATAAACACATTACCCTCCTTCGGCAGTCGGGTAAAAACAGCACCGATTCGTACCTCGCGCATCGGAAAGCCAACTTCAGGGCGGCCTTTTTTTTATGTGGAGAAATGCTCATGCATACTGCGCTACCACGGGGAGATAGCGCAGTTATGTGGGACTCAAAACCACTTAAACTCCGCGGTGACCTCTTGTGCCGCTTATGGCGGGAACACGGGCACGCGTGTATGTACGCGCCAGACGACTCCGTGTATGGCACCCTTGGTCCCCCTGTGACTAGTCTGGTCAGTGGCCCCGCCACCTACCACTTTTGGGCCTCAGGGGTTACGGACCTCCCCTGCGGCCCTACCGTGGCCGCCATCAGACGGTGGCGACCCCGTCCAGGCTGCGAAAGGTAGGGAGAGCGGCGCACCGTAATACCGGCACTTCACAACCGCCGCGGCCTCCAACACTCAGCCGCGATATCGTATGGGACCTAGGATGCTCCATATGACAACGCGGCCCACCTCAGTTACGATGTCACCTCTGTTACCAAGCGGCACCGTAACCTGCTTTTTGGCCGCTACGTTATCGGCTTAATCGGCAAAAGCCCTGACGAGCAGTCCTCCGGTTCCGCATTGTCGAGGCGGGGGGGCTTAGTAGCCCCCCGCCTCGGCAATGCGGAAACCCACCGTGGAGGGGGGGTAACTTCAGGGTGGCCTAGAAGTTTGGCGAGCATTACAAATATGCTAACCACGGAGCACACAACCAGGTTGTTGGGCACACAGGCTGGTTGTGTGCTCCGTGATCAACCAATCTCCGTGACTAATGGTTTCAAAAATCGGCAAAATGTATAGTTAATTACACGACCATTTGTTATACTCACAATTGAAATTTGAAACCATTAGTTACCGTATTTAACCGTTAAGTTAACTACTGATAAAAAAAACTTGGTCTGAATACTTCATTTAATAGCCTTCATTACACGCATCGCAAGGCTGTACAATGAAAGGTCTATCTCGTTAGACAGTCTTATTGATGTCTTTTGACTGAAGTTCATAACATTCAGATACTCTGTATTGTGTAATGATCATTCAAACTCTTAATGATCATTACTCTTAACTGATATATTGTGATAAATGTTTACCTAGTTTAGTTGTAGTCATTTTGAATTTGTCATGCATACCTATAATCTGTAAAATTGTTATGTAATTCGGACTTTGAATGTATTCTTAAAAATAAAGGACAATACAATCTCCTCAAGATGTCTCGCTTTATAAATCAGAAACAAGCCAACTTGACAAACATTCATTTACAAAGTCACGCAGTTTCAAAGTCGTGTCAAAACTTTTGACACGGTCTAGTAGAAGGAAAATTTCGACCATCTTAAAAATATGATAGTCAAATCAGGCCGCTGACATTTCAATTTGTATAAAATAATGGATACGATATTGTAAGTCGTGGTGCGTCCGAGAACCGCCGTTTTGTGCATACGAAACGAATAGTCCCGAATTGACTCGATAATCATAAGATTTGACGACTGGATGTGGCTTTTGATAGGGTATTCAGATCGTGAAAGGTTCGTTTTGGCAAAGATGTGTTCATTTGTATTATGCGGCATTGGTTGAAAGCAAGGAAATTGAGTGTTGCAGATGGCGGATTTGGTTCCTAATGTCAAGTTCGCAAACTTGTTCATATTATATTCTTATCTTTTCTATAGTCCAAAGTTCCTAGTATAATATGTTTCACAAGCTAGGAAGTAAGTAATTTACAATCGAATTTTGGTAAGTAAACGCAAATTGGGAAGCTGTTGTTCAGATAGTGTCCAAAATAATAAATAATGCATTTTTGCAAGCTTTCAATTAACTTGCAATGTATATATATGTATGTTTGTATGTATGTAAGTGTGTTCGGGTCAAACCTTGTAACTGAACTTTAAAGCAGTTATCCTCCACCGATTAAGATAAAATTTTGCATACACGTTTAGTTCGGATGATGCATGCTTAGATAAGTGACGTCAATTTAAATCCAATATGGCGGACGGCCCAAGATGGTGGACTAGTTATTTTTTGTGCACTGTCATGATATGGGTATCAAATGAAAGGGTTTGCTCAGAAAAATACGAAAAAAGCTTGTTTTAAAAATAATTTAATGTATAAATTATTTTAATAATAATTACATGAAGGCCGAGGGAATCAATCCGTTACATTATCTCCGGTTGTTCTAGTCTAGCTATTGGAGACTATTTGCATAGACACAACCTTGTAGCCAGGATTATCTATCAGCAACTCGATCTTAAATATAATCTTGTGGAATCTGAGGTGCCTTACTATAGGTATGTGCCCGACCCAGTTCTCGAAAATGGCAGTGTCACATTGTATTGGGATCAGTCTATTATCACTGACAGGACCCTGACATAGTGGTGATAGACCGACTAGAGCGTCGCGCAATGATTGTTGATATAGCGGTCCCCCATGACGAGAACCTCGTGAAGGCTGAGAGACATAAGAAAAGCAAGTATCTTGATCTGGCTCGCGAGGTTGTCGACATGTGGGATGTGAATACAGCAGTCATTGCGCCGATAGTCGTGACGGCCAATGGCATAATAGCCAAGTGCCTCAACGAACATCTGAGGAGGCTCTCGTTGGGCAGCTGGATCAAGGGCTTGATCCAGAAGGAGCGAGCCTATTGCCATCAACCGAGAACAAGTCCAGACTGCGGGCTGCTACTGAGATTCTAGATGGAAAAATCCAATAACATCTTGCCCAACACAGGAATCGAACCTATGAAAGGGTTTTACTAGTGTCACTTGCAACAACCTCTACAGACTCGTATTAAAATATCCGTTAAATAAACAAAATGTCGCTTCCATGATGAATACAACCAAGCACATAATATCCAAGTTACCGAATATTCGTTTTCACCGAGTGATATGACAGGTGGAGACTGTATTGAATAAATTATATTTTTTACGTGAAAACAATTTTAATAAGTAAGTTTACTTTTTTAGACAAAGTTTATGCGTTTGTGCTGTTTTGCGTTTTTGCGTTTCGTTTATTTGTTTTGTAGTTACGACTAAATTAAACTCTTGAAAATGTTGTTGATATTTAAAAGTAAATAATTATAATCTAAACGATTTTATTCCTGATTTCTACATAATTATATTTTTATACTATTACGCTAATGAATCCTTTTTACACACCCCAAAGTCTGAATAAACCCTAAACAGAGCGCCCTGGAAAGTTAACGCTTGCCCAATGAGGCGTTTTATAATAACAAATTAAATTTCACCCACCCTGAATTACTTGACCTCAAAATATATATGCTTCCATAGAGCCTTCTCAAGGTCTGGCAGCTTTATATTATCATTTATTAAAACCCTAACGTTTGCTCGGGTACCTGAAAGATGAAATTTTATAACATTGGGAACGTTATGCCCTGAAATGCTAAGAGGTAGGAGTCCTAAAATTGTTTTGCATTGAACTTGTACTTTTTGGTTCACTGAATTGATTTCATTGGGTTCGAATACGAAGGAAAAAGGAATAATTTTCTATTCGTATCACTTCTTTCGGCTTAAGAACAATCATCGTTCTCTAATGATTTTAATGAATAACACTCAAATCCATGGGTATCGGATAAATTATTTATGCTGGCTAAAATTAAATACAATTTGAACAAACATGACGCCTCGTAGGTTTTAAATTCGATCAAAACAAATACAGTCGCTTGCACCCCTTGCGCAATTTAGCGCACATTTTTAGTGCAGAATCTTTTCACTAAACCTGTAGCTTAGATCGTACGCTTTTTTACTATGGGCACTTTTTTTTACAAAAAATGTTAGCGCTATAGATCTGGCTGCAAGATGGCCAAGTTTACCTGAATGCCCTGCTTACGCGATATCAAAAGCTTCTTGCGGCCCGTATGTCATGTAACTTGCAAACGCGTAGCACGTTTTTTATTCGATTCTTTCCCTATCAAAAGTCATGCTTCTACTACGTCAGTTTTCAATAATTTTGAATTTGATAAGGTTCAGCAGCGATGTTCCAATAAATATTCTGACGACCTAGCTTGAGCATAAATGGGCACACATTTTCCGCATCACTGAGCATTTATAAGTAATTTAATCACTCCGCCACCCATGTATGAAGAAACGACGACCCATACGGACTTCAAAGGCATATACAGTTAATAGTTAAGTAGTTTCGACTAAGTTTCGCCACAAGAGGACCGCTTTTTTCCGTCCAATAGTCGTTAAGTAACGCTAAACACCGAGTAAGTATGTTTAAGTAGTTTACTAAGCACAACTGACGGCTGGACTTCCATTTGTATGAAGGCCTTTTTTTTGGTGAGTCATTTTAGCTAGCAAAAATGAAGGCGAACATTGTTTTCTAGTGTCTATTTTCTTATTTTTCATCATACCTTTTTCAATCCTGCAGTGATAGTATCCGCCGCGGAAAAAATGCAAAAAGACTCATTGAGGAAAGGTTTTTTACTTTAATATTAATAAAATAATTTTAGTGGACCTAAACAGAGGTGTACCTATACAGGATGAGTTTTTCAAGTGGGCCTAGATGGCCATTTTTGTCTTTCCTCAAGTTTGCTGTATGACATCACTTACCAGAAATTTATCCTTATTAGCGACACTATTAATAATCCGTGTTTTTCTTTCCAAAATCGACGGTTTCGACTTCTGGCTAATGAATATTGGAAGCAGTTTTAGTTTTCATCATAATTGGCCCTGTGACTCCTTTGAGTGTTTTTCGCCATTTCATGGTTTCGGATTTGCCCATCCACGCTCACCTGAAAAACTCATTCTGTATAGAGTACCTCACATTTAGTCAGCTTTGCTAAAGTCCCATGGTGTGTGTTGGTGGCTAGTTTTTTGGCACCAACCAGAAACAAATTCACATACCAGGCTGCTACTTAGAAATTCCACAAAGAAACACTGAATAATACTTGCCCGACCCGGGAATCAAACCCTGGACGTCATGCACCAACGACAGTCTTACTTAAGTGTTAATTTTCTCCAATTTTCTCATGTAGTTCTGCCAGAGCGGCGAATAGAATCCCGTTAAAATGTGGAATACTCTGGCCAATGGAAGACAAATATTTTCTTTAATAAACATTCAAGGAATACCAACAACCTTTACGTTATATTGGTATCAGGTATGGGTTTTTAACCGACTGCCCAAAAAGGAGGAGATTCTCAATTCGGATGTTACTTTTTTATACATGTGAGGTATATACATATAGGTTGACTGGTAGAGAATGCCTTGTGGCATTATGTCCGCCTATGCACCACTAATTGTACATGAAGTTTAAATAAATAAATTACATTATATTGACTGATTTGCAAAATTCTTTTTTTGATCGAAAGTGCATACTCACGAGGTGGTTCCGTTGTCACCAAATCGGAATCTGAAGATGGGATCCCATGGAAATCGAGGGCACCCCTCAAATATTAAAGGCAGACATAATTATAGCGATTTTGGTATATTCCATAACATGGCAAGCATTTATTTGCACTCAGAAAGTATAATTTGGTGAAGTAGAACTGATGAAGAAGACTGCAGATGTCCACTGTAAGTAATGGGTAGAAGATATCGCGACTGATAACGACTGATACATAAATAATTGGTACTGATTAAAATGGTCCATCGAATTGATCTGATGTTGAAGCCGGAAGGGGTAGGCATTGGAACTGCGTAATAAAATAGTGTATCTTAGTCGTTTTTGGGCTTATTGGAATTGAAATAAGATGTTGTACTACGGCTGTAAATGATGTTCATATTATATGAGGTACCAAAACAAGGAGTTTTTTTTTTTGTATTTTATGCTCGCGCTTGACCACCATCTCACCTGTTGGTAAGCGAAGATGTGGTCGACGATGAGACACGCTTGCGTAGTAATAACCTATTCACTCTCGACTTAAAGACTCCTAGATTGTAGCTGTCGGGAAAAACAGACTCCGGCAGGGAAGTGTAAATATGAAGTGTATTTTTTAAGTTTTTAACATACTTTATATATTGATAACATACTTTATATATTGATAATTATGTGTTGCGTGTACTGTAATCATGTAATGTTTGAGCAAATAAATTATTACTTACTTACATACTTAAAGAGTAAAATAAATAAAAATTAACAATAAAATTAAACCGACTTCTAAAGCAAAACGCTACAAAGCAAAAAATAACTTTGTTTTCCGAAGTCGGTGTCGAAAAACGAAAACAATAGATATGTACCAAAGACACCGACTTCGGAAAACAAAGTTATTTTTCGTTTTGTAGTGTTTTGCTTTAGAAGTCGGTTTTTTGTATTAGTGATAGTATACTTGTTACGGACGATTGGTGGACTGTATAGTAATGTAAAATGAAAACACTTTAGATAGTTACTCGTTGTTAATTTTATAATAGTTGCAAACTCAAATCACAAACGAATCGCACAAAAAGCCTGCCAAAAATATGCCAAAACATTGTCAGTACAAAAAAGCTAAAAGGTTTAATATATAAACAAAAAGGTTGCACCAGCCAGTCGCCAACACTTCTGCTATCTTCTATCACTTGTGTCTTACAATTTCACATTTTGTATTTTTGTAGATAGTATAATTATAGTACTAGTATACTTCAGTAATGTTACCAGTAAATCTGAATCTTGCACCCACCCACTATTGGTATATATAATAAGATCCAGAGGTGTGTGAAAGTCGAGAAATTCTCAGCCTCTTGGTAATGCATGAATAAGCAAACACGAACCTACATAACAAGGCAATTGAAATATTCAACAGGACAAAAAATAAGAAAATAGAAGCTACACCCACGCAGCTGATTACCACTTAATTCCCCTACGATACACGCTTAATAGGTTCCAATGACCACGATTTATGCGGTAAGCTAATAAAAACGGTCTGATTTCCCCGGACAGTTCGCTTCGTTAGCAGCCTGTGTTGCAGTCGGCTTTCGTTTACGACCCATTGTCACCATAAATATATCGAGTTTCCTCTTAAGGAGGTCGTGTGAGGGGGTTATTGGGATCGCGATAACAGAACGTGCTTGAAAACGGGTTAGTTTTCGAAGCTAAGTTTGCGTCAGAATGATAAGGAAAGCGTTGAATGTAAAGTTGTAATGTATATAAATGCATGTATGAAGATAAACGTTATAATTATTACACTATAACGATTAAATTAAGATTTACATATTCAATTTTTTGTCTGCACAGTTGTGTGTTTGTGTTTTTTCTTTCCTTGGTTGACCATAATTTCTTCTTGTGAACCTAAGAGATCTGGTTGCACAAATCTTGATCGCTTGGTATTGTTGTGATGGAGTTGAAAAAGAGATTTTATATATTTGTAAGTACCTACAATTGAAGAAATAATACCAAAGTCGCAGTAAAATTAAAAATTAAAAGAACAAACCTCTAATTTAAATAATAGCCTTAGTAATTTTATTTTTAAAACAATTTATAGCCAGTTTCAAGGTATGAAAACTCATTAGTTTATTACAAGCCCACAACATTTGGACCTCTGGTTTTGCAGCGAGGCTAGTCTCTAGTGGGCCATAACGGCTTAATGTACAATACAGACGAATTTGGCTCTAAATAAATTTTTGGACTGAAAATGTTTAGTAGTATAAATTTAAGTATAAATTTTAGAATATTTTCAGGGTTCAGCGTATTCAAAGTTGGGTAAATACCGTTGTTAAAGATGAGCGTTTTCTTGTTATGAACGAGAATGGTTCTCTTCGATTCTAGAAAACTTTGGTCAAAACGATAACGTGACGAACATTTTGCGAAAACCGTCCTTTTTTTTAGGTTATAAAACCATTTTAAATTGGAATAGGAATATTTGATTCTTGACTGAAGTCGGAGAATATTGTGTTAAACTTGAGAGCCGAGGTTTTGACTTTAAGTAAACCAGGATGATTTACTAAAGTCAGGAAGATGCTGCTAGACCTAGATTATAAGTGTTGTATATTTTAAGGAAGGAGCCTTTAGTTTAAGAAAGAATCATCATTCTTTAATAAGTTACTTAAATTATGTCAAAGCTGCGTAATTCATTCTAAATACAATTTGGTATCTTGGGTGAATGTAAGGCATTAAATTTATTCATGATTCCAAATTGTCCATTTGATATTTCGAATGTAAGGGATTAAATTTACTCATGATTCCAAATTGTCCATTTGATATTTCGAATGTAAGGGATTAAATTTACTCATGATTCCAAATTGTCCATTTGATATTTCGATTGTAAGGGATTAAATTTACTCATGATTCCAAATTGTCCATTTGATATTTCGAATGTAAGGGATTAAATTTACTCATGATTCCAAATTGTCCATTTGATATTTCGAATGTAAGGGATTAAATTTACTCATGATTCCAAATTGTCCATTTGATATTTCGAATGTAAGGGATTCAATTTACTCATGATTCCAAATTGTCCATTTGATATTTCGAATGTAAGGGATTAAATTTACTCATGATTCCAAATTGTCCATTTGATATTTCAAGTCAGATTCCATAGGGTGCTGACATATTAATTGTCCTATAGGATATTTATATATACGGTAAATATCCATTAAGTTAATGATATCTTCAGTATCGATGTTTATCATGCTGTACATGTCAAAAAAGTTAATGATATTGCAAACAAATGATCTATACCACCTACGTTTTTTAGGATTACACATTTTCAGGTGCGTTAACCTAAGAGCAGCGAAAGTCATTATTTTTCAGTTGTTAAGTATACACACGTGAAAAGGAGCGTGCTGGGTTCATTATAATTCTCTTTCAACCCGTACCTTTAATGTCGCATGCTATGATTAAAGTTATATCAGTGATTTCAGCGATTTCAGCACAGCTAGCAGGGGTGGTTGAGAATTTTAATGTTTTGGTGTCAGTTTGGAACCTATACCCGATAGTTGATTTAAAATTTTAAAGTTTAAAGCAGGACAAACACATAAGTAAAGCCTCTTTGATAATATAAGCAATACATAAAATATTTATTACTTTTTTGCTCAGTCACCACCCTGTTCCTAACTGAATTACTAAATTAACAATCCCCTTTAATAAACGCGAAGATAAGTTACTCGAAAAAATTATAACTAATCTAATAATCTGTAGATATTATAATTACGCAAATTTTGTACGTAAAAAAACACTGAAAAATAAGGACAACGTAACAGTTTGAATCGGGTACAGTATTCAATAAAAAGTTTATCAAGCTAAAACTCAAGAACTATTTTATAACTCCCCCTTCCAAACAATGCACCCGAAACCCACAGAATTCCAAAGATTTTTATACCGCGCTCAAAAGATGTTTGCCAACAAACAGTGTGGCTGACGAGCTCTGTCCCGAGGAATCCAATAAAGGAGTTCCTACGATTGGCTGACTCCACAAATTGGATTAATGGATTCTCTTCAGTTGCAGCAGTGACAACTGAATCGTTCTTGCTTAGGGGAAAGTTTTCAACTCAGTTTCGTTAGTTAGGATTGCTATTTAATTTGGATCGCGATTCCGTGTGTGCGTTTTTGTTTGAAAGAGTTCTTTTGGCAGAAACTTTGCAGTTGAAGTGTAACCCTGTTTCAAAGTTTAAATGATTTATTTTTATTAGATTTATAGAAATTGATCGAACAAGACGAGTCTGGATTTGTGTACGGTTGATGGCAGTAGCTTTCGCACCCTGTTACATACTTACATACATATGATTTCGCCTGTTACACCTATCCCTGCTTTTCGGGAAATAATATTCTAGGGTTGGTGGTGCTTTCATTATTTCGATAAATAAGCTTATAATTTAATAAACTGTTGCAAAGCTACTGCGGCAAAATTTTAACTAAAAACACAAAAAAATAATATTATTTTGCACTTCTTGAGCACATTGTCATTAATCATTATCTAATAGATATTTTTTTTTGTGTGTTTAATCAAAATTCCGCCGCAGTAGCTTTGCAACAGTTTATTAAATTATAAGCTTAATCTATACATAATGATTAATGACAATGTGCTCAAACAAAAAGTAAAAATTTACTTTGTTTGATCGTCTTCTAACAGCTGTTCTGGTTCGAAATTGTCCGAATATCAGAGTCCAAATATTATAACTTAATTCTGTATGGACCTAGGCTGATATAGTAGACAGCTAGACATAAACTAAGGTTTTCATTAAAATAGGTCCCCAGATCGAGGCTGTGTCTAATAAAATTGTACTAAAATTGGTTGCGTATTAAGATTTTCTTAATAATTAGTACCTACTGTAATCTGTCACCGTGCTACCTACCTATGATTATTTTACATGTTGACTTAATTATTGTATGCCTACAGGGCAGGACATAATGGAACTGTAATTTATCTAACATCTGTCTGTATAACCTATGCCCACAATAAAAAGATTTGATTTGATTTGATTTGACGTTTGTTTAGGTTAGTAGTCTTAAGAAGTTTAAAGAGAATCCTTATTTGATTAATGGTATTTTTAAGGAAAATGGCAATTTTGCTCACTCCCAAAAGTGTAAAGTTGAGTTGAGTGAACACTGACCCCTCTTCTTCAAGACATTCAGGGTAGTATTCCAACACTTGGAAAATTTTGGATGCAGCTGTGCAAATTTTTCCTATAGGTCTGCAGATGAGGTGGATATATCTAGTCCAAATGGGACAGCATTCATTCCTTTCTTCTTCTAAATTCTTTTGACAGAACATGTACGAGTAGCATGTGTTAATTGTGGCCACTCAGGAAGGAACTTTAGCGAGCATCTAGTTCGACTATTCCTTTTGCTATTTAATCTCTCGGTCAGAGGAGAGTAAGTTCCTATCAAATCTGTTATCATGTTTTTCAGATCGCTCCACACGGAAATGGCATCATTCTCATTGTATGTGATCTCAACCAGCAGCTGGTGCATTTGTGCATGATTCCGTTCTTTTGTGATCTCCCCTCCATTAAGTGGAAATTTGAGGATTCCGAAATATTGGCATTTAGAGAGACTCGTTCTTTTCTTCATCAAGTACCCCAGATACATTCGCCACCAATATGAATGCTTGGATATATTGTCACTCTTGAAGAATGAGAAGGTCACTGCACGGAAGAAATCATCTAGGTGTTCAAGAATATAGGATTTCACGCTGATAGACAGAAATTTTATTAGGCCTAAAACCCTGAGTGACACTTGAATGTTTGGAGATATCAAGAATCAATTGTATTGAGACCTCTTCTAATCGTTCACTATTTATACACAAGTATGCCAAATGTTCGAAAAATGAGATTGGGTAATCAGAACTCTCGGATAACACGAAGTCTCTCAATTGTTTGATAGCTTGCAATGCCCCGACTAGTAGATAGTTTATATCACAGGATCGAAATTCCGACATATAGTTGTTACTCATATGATCCGATAACTCGTCGGTCTTGCTACTACCGTATGCCTTTCTTGCATCATGGACATCCGATCCGCAGCAGGTGGATTCGTGGAAGCGTTGAATGCGTGTGATAGAATCATGAGGGAACTCCATGTAAAAGTATCGATATAATATGTCAAGATGGTCACTGGTTATTTACTATGTATCAGAGTTCCTATGTACGTGGTGTATAAGGGAAAGGTTTTATGAATAAAAGCACAGAAAGACAAGACTAGGTATTTATTTCAATTAGGCTTGTCAATTAATTCATATTGAGGCTCAATAGAGCTTACCGCCCGTTCGCTAAACCTAGTTCTCGTGGAGAAGAAGGGCAAGAAACTCCACGGAAGCTCTTCTATAGTATTTATAGATATATTTTATAATCATATAAATATTGTTTATCACAATAAAGATCCAATTCCACTATTACTATTATATGATAAATCTTATAACATTTCACATGACGTATCATATTATGGTCATTAGGAATAAATACCATAATATGAAACGGATAGAGTTTCAACACAACCATTAGCAATAATCAAGTTATAATATGAAATAACTCACGTGAAGCTTGTGTAGTCCATAATTTCCACACTTGTACACAAACTCTGTAACTTTTTCTTGTAGAGAGAGCTCTGCACCGTCCGACGTCTGAACCGAGAATGACTCAGGACGGTTTTTTTTTTTTTTCTACGTTGCGTCTCACAGTTCGGTCAAAGTGACCGGATACTGCTTAACCGGACTACCCTGTGGAGACTAAGCTACATTATAGCCTCCAGCCAGGCTTGCAAAACTGAGGACGGCCGGCGCAGCGGCTTTTATAGGCGATAACAAACAACCATGAGTCATACTTGTTTGTCACCGCTTGAACGTTGGTTTTTAGTTTGAATTTAAACTTTATCTTTCAAATATCTATTGTAATTATTATTTAAAACATTATTACTATTATATATTTTATATATCTATACATAGGCATAAACTATCACGTGCAAGGATGGTCTCATGAAATATACTCAGTGTTTACTCAGCGTTGCAATGTTTAATTTCCCTTAAAGTCCCGTCCTTACTTTATATATCATGTCTTCAGATCCAATCGAGTCTTCACTTCAAAGCTACTGGTTATATTTTATAATAATTTTATTTTGTGAGATTACCGTGCTGTCTCTTGTTACATAAATATATGTTTGCCACATCCTACCCTGGTTTTATATAACACTGGAGAGAACGGTCTACGTGGTAAACTCACAAAAAACTTAATGTAAAACAACCACAAGCTATGAAAGTGAATTCATTACCACGCGTTGAGTTCCCCCTTACATCATCTACTCGTACTACTTGTTCATCTTCATCCGTTTCCCACAGCACACTACTACATGCTACTATTACTTGTTACTATATTTTTTTTATTCTTACTATATTTTCTCTACCATCAAGATAAATGCCTTGTTCTTCTTCATTTATTCTCACATCCATCGATCTAATTATTTTTTTCTCGTCGTCTACCCAAATTTTGTAGCCGTTTCTAACGTAGCCAACCAAAATGCCTTTATTGCAGCTTTCGTCAAGTTTGCGTAAACCAGAATTTATTTTGTAGAAGGCAAATCCAAATCCAAATCTTCTGATGTTTGATAGATTAAGTTTTATGTTAAACTACATTTCAGCTGGTATCTTGTCTCTTCTTTCCGTAGGACTTCTGTTAACCAGGAAGCTAGCTGTTAAAAAAGCTTCACCCCATAGGGGTAATTCAAAACACGACTGTCGAATATTAGAGCTCTTGTCCTTTCCATCAAGGTTCTGTTCAATCTCCCGGCTTTTCTATTTATTTGAGGTGTTTAGGGTATTGTTAGATCTTAGATTATTCCTTTTGAATCAAATCAAATCAAATAATCTTAATTGACATAATAATTGTTTACAGCAATGTTGAAGCCTCTGACTCCCGAACTAGGCGACCACGAATTCAGGTTATTTTTCAAAAAATCCCTTCCATTATCACATCTTATTTTATTTACTTTTCTATTGAAATGGTTTTCCGCCAAAAATACAAACTGTTTTATTTTATCAAAGGCTTTACTTTTGAAGGTAATCAAGTATACACATAAATGTGTTAAATCGTCTAAAAAAGTAATAAAATATTTTTTGTTGTCCCAAGTGGAACTTCAATAGGATAGCAAATGTCTATATGAATGATTTCCAGAGGAAATTTAGCTTTAACTCTATTATTTCCAAAAGGCTTTCTAGTAATTTTTAATTAAATGCAAATTTCTCAAATTTTATCCAAATGTGTGCCCCCCAATTTCAATTCCATTAACCAGCTTAGCTAGACGAGGTACGTCGGATACGTGACCGCTATAGCCTACTATGCCAGATATTGACGCTCACGGCAGCGCTTCGCGAGTAAAATTAGCTGAAAAATCTGTCTCATAAAGACCATTTTTGTTTTATATCCTGTTAAAACTGTTTTATTATTTTTCCTTATGAATACCTTGTTTCCAGAGAAAAGAACCGAACCATTCTTGTCGGTGATTGAGCTCACTGAGATCAGGTTTCTGAAAACTCCCGGCACATACTGCACATCTTCTAATAGGCCGAAATTGGTGTTGATCCCTGTACCTTGGGCGATGAGTTTTCAGCGTTCGCCCCTTTTTTATCAAAATTTATTGTTTCTGTAACATTTATCATATTTTTATTACTGAATATGTGTGAAGAGGCTCCCGAATCGATAACAACTTTAACTGGAATCTCTATTTATGAAACTTAACACCCACCGACTGTAGTTCCGGCAATATTTCTCAATGTGGCCTTTCTTACTGCATTTTCTGCATATTTTCAGAGAAAAAGTACCTTGGGCGATGAGGTTTTCAGCGTTCGCCCCTTTTTTATCAAAATTTATTGTTTCTGTAACATTTATCATATTTTTATTACTGAATATGTGTGAAGAGGCTCCCGAATCGATAACAACTTTAACTGGAATCTCTATTTATGAAACTTAACACCCACCGACTGTAGTTCCGGCAATATTTCTCAATGTGGCCTTTCTTACTGCATTTTCTGCATATTTTCAGAGAAAAATAATTTGCAGCCTCATGTCCAGTCTTTTTACAAATGCTGCACTCCTTTTTCCTACAAAATCTCGTTTTTTTATTTATTAACACACATTTTATGTCACAAGAATCAGTGCAACCCTGGCTCTTGTACAAGGAAGTCCTTTATCACAAGAGCCAGACTTCTCCAAAAACAGGGAATATTATACAAACGGAGCATGATAGACAGAAAATATAAAAATAATAATTTGACAGTTACATCATGCACATATTTTTAGGTATACAAACTAAGATTAAAACGGGAAATTGATATCCTTAAAATTAAAACATCGATAAAATTAAAAAAGATAAACATTATATAAATTAAAATTTGACATTGCATAAATTAGAATTATTAGCATTTTTTCTCTTTTATTTACTTAGAACATTATGAACATTATTTACAAATATTTGTTGAATGTATAAACATACCAACACAAACCATCGCGGGTTTAACAGCGGTATGTCAGACGCGGCAACTCGGTGCCACAACATGCTCTTAAATGAACATTAGGTTACAAACACAGCTCGTCGTTTGAAAATACACTTTCTAGATCACATTGCAATCTAGAAAGTATCTCTTCAGCACTCCTGAACAGTTCTTTGCATTTAATGTGTTACAGATTTCCAGAGGTAAATCATTCATATAACATGGTAGCATACATTCCCACGTTCGTGCCATAGGTACGATAAATGTGGATAAGTATATTAAACTATGCAACGAATTTAGCCTTATTTACCGTATTCACAAATATTACTTAAATTATGATAATTCTCGCTTAAAACACGTAAACGTACCTTGGCAAAGACATTTACAATTTGACAGAGCATAAATAAATCCTTTTCATTATCTTGGTTAATTCTTTTGGGTACAATCGTTTTTAAAATGCGTAAATGTAACTTGTAATTGTCTTCGACGTAAGTATGGGTATATTTGATAAATTAGACATAATATTTAGATACAACGTAAAGGAAGATAATCATTTTTAAATTATGTAGTTTTACAGTTATAGTCATACAGGCAATACTACTGAATATACAAAATATGTGTGCTGAAATAAATTGCACAAACAATAGTACAACTGAAGAAATTTTGATGCCATGAAATTCTTTGAAAACATCCCCCTTATCATAAAGAAGATACATATTTATACACCAATTTAGGGGTACAAAAAAAAAATTATAGATGAGCCGGGTACTTCGAACTGCAAAACGGAAGTTTTAAAAATCCACTGAGAAAAATGTTTCAGTTGTGGTAAACCGGGTTACATTTTGGGCTACCAGACTAGGCAACTGTCTTGATCATTTCATGGTCAAAACACAAAAGCACGTCAAAACCTACATATTCAACCATACCGATCGTAGTCCTATACTGCTGTACTTAAGACTCTAACTTAGCAAAAATCACGACCGAGCATAACTGTCAACTACGAAAAATTAGGGGCTGATTGGAACAACATCGTATGGGGCAGTTTTTATAGCTTGCATAATGTCGATGGAATCGCTGAATTTCTTGTCAATGCGCTGCGTCAAATAATCAATAATACATCAAAATCCATTTTATCTAAAAAATAAATAAACTACTTTAGCCATGGATCACGGCTAGCATAGTGAGGTGTATACGGAAAAGGGATGCAAAATGAATTTTAAACTTGAAATTACCTTATGATGATGATCTCCGAATTCAGTAAACTTAGTACTAACTTACACTTAATGAAAATAGTAGTATAAAGAAAGATCTAAGCAGTAACTAGTCAGACCTGAAATGGAACACGAAATATTAATTTTATAATTAAGCAGCTATAAGTGAAGGCTAAAAACATTATAGAAGAAATTTAACGGCAAATCACTCGTTCCAAGATTATGATAGTCACACCAGCCCGCAGGCAGAAACCGGGTCCGTAGCTGGGTAGCAATTCAGTAAAATTAGAGTACTTACTTCGCGAAAATAGTTATATTTACTTGGAGAATTAATGTGGAGCAAAACTTCGTCACTGGAAGAACAAACTGGAGCGAATGTGATTCTTGGGTCAGTATTGGCTGATTTTATTCATAAAAATATCATTTCAGCAAAAAATTACTTCATTACAAAATTTAACCTTAACTTCATGCTTTACAGTTGTATATCTTATTTACATTATTAACGTTAGTTACGTAATTTTAAAATCATATTAACTGCATACTGTTACAGCAAAATTGCAATTTTTATCGTATGAAATGTAATCTGAAACGTAATATGAAACTAGCTTTTACCCTCGCCGACAAAAATGAAGCCGCGTCGATACCTGGCCTTGTAGATTAGAATTACTACAATACATATTTTATCTAAAGTATGTGTGTTTGTTTAATACATCTAGATATTAAACAAACACACACTTTGAATGACATCATATTCGTAAAATTAATAAAATCACATTTTTGGGCATCAGAAATCAGGGTGTACCTAAAAATGTAAAATCCTTATACAATTTGTTGTCTGCAGAACAATCCACGTGAACCTGTAAAATCATCAAACAACTAAAACTAACAAACTTTTTTAAAATATTTCATGCTAAGGAAGTCGCTTTCTAAATTCAGAAATGAAATTGAGGATCACCTTTTCAAAGAATTCCTTGACAAAAACCAGCTTGTTACAAAAAATAATAAAGTTACATCAAGGAAAGAATTACACATTTATTTCAGTCAACGGAATTGTTATCGTTCTTATTTACATCCCCCTAGTTTGATGAAGATGATTATAGGGAGATCTCTGAAACTCAAATTTTAATTACGGACTACAACATGTACAGCGATCGTCTTTTGCTGTCTTTGACGTATGCTGCAGTAAAACTTTAAATTAGTATAAGTAATATCATCTAACGACTAAAACGAACTTTCATTTCATGCAAAGGTTCAGTTGGTACTGATATTAAGATTTCAATTTCAAGATCCCTCAAACTCAAATTTTAATTACGGACTACAACATGTATGGAGATCGTCTTACAATACAATAAAGTTCAAATAAGCAAATTAATGCTTTATGCTATTTTGCTGTCTTTGATATTGTAAAGGAGCATTTATTAACCCCCGACGGAAAAAGAGGGGTGTTAGACGTGTGTAACTGTGTGTCTGTCTGTGGCATTATAACTCCTAAACGGATGAACCGATTTTGATTTATATTTAATTTTTTTTTTGTTTGCTGACTTTTAATCATTTGTATGGCAGGCACTCTCCAAATTTAAAGGACACATTGAGATGCTGTCTGTAGGATTTGACAGGCATGAGACCCTGATGCGGAGGAAGGTACTCCTGTTTCATGGTATCACTGAGCATCCTGGTGAAAAGTTGCATGAAGTGGTTCACGGGGTATTATGTAACCAAATGAGCTTGCCTGAGATTGGGAAGGATAAGATCCATGTCTGCCACAGACTGGGTTCCACACGGGGCAAAGCGCGGCCTATACTAGTCAGGCTGTATACCACTGAGCACCGTCACATAATCTGGGAGAACAAGAAGTCCCTGAAAGGCACCGGTATCACAATCTCCGAATTCCTGACGCACACTAGGCACCGCACCTTCATGGACGCGCGCAAACACTTTGGCATGCAGAGCTGCTGGTCGGTGGAAGGGCGGATAGTGATCATCCACACCAGATACAAAGCGTCACAAGATTGAGACTCCGGGTGAACTACAGGCTCTTGTGTCGAGGTTCCCCAATACATCTAGCGGCCCTCGAAACGCTACGCAGTCTGTGGAACATACTTCTCCAAAGAGTGTGATCGCCTCTGAGACTACTACTACACCCTCACCAAAGGAAGGCGCGTCGGCGTAATTAATGTTGTTAATGTTTTGTCAGTTCGTCAAGCTACCTTCTTAATTGTGCCGATCACTTTAACTTGTTTCTGTGCCGGTACTTCATATTATTTAGTACTATCCGCATCAATTTCATTCCACTATTGAGATAATATGATGTCGGTAAAATGTTTTTTTTTCTATTCTTTTCATTATTTTCTGATATTTTTTGTGACGGGTCATTCAACAAACTGGACTAAACTGTCATTGTCAACTTGATGTAAGACTACTGTCAGCTTGACAATGACAGACGTGAAGCGTTCCGTTTCGTACTTAAAAATGTCAGTTCTCGTGCATATTTGATGTGTTTCGTGTTACGCTGTAATGTTGTTATCATTTTTTGTTTATTTTCTTACTTTTTATTGGTGGATGACTTGTACAACTCATCAGTGAGTTAGGGTGGTTGTTTTGAAAGCAATCAGCCTACGTTTAGTTTTAATTAGTTATATAGTAGTGTTCTTGTCTACGTATTATATTTATTTTATTGTATTTATCTATGGACAATCCTGTCAACTTAAATGACAGTTTTTTCTCGTGTTCTTCTTCGATCTGTAGCTTTGTTAGTGCTGGAAGTGAATCTCCGCGTCTTACTTTGCATGACAACATCTCCACTATATTTTCTAACTATCCTAAAAATTTCCACATAGCACATATTAATGCTCAGAGTGTTCCTGGTCATCACTCCGATCTTCTGGCATCATTTAGCAGTGCTCATCTTGATGCACTCTTAGTGTCTGAAACTTTTCTTAAGCCTTCTCTCCTTTCTATGCACTATGCACTTCCTGGTTTTGTTCTGGTCAGAAATGACAGGACTGGCAAGGGTGGTGGTGGTGTCGCCATTTATATACGTGCTGATATACCGCACAAAATTGTTAGTGCGTCCCCATCTCAGTACTCTGTGTCGGCTGAATTTTTGTTCCTTGAGATTACGTTAAATCATTCCAAAATATTACTTGCGGTTTTCTACTCACCTAAACTTCACATCAACTATTTCGAATCTTTGGAATCGTCACTTAATAATTTTTGTCCATTGTACGAGCACGTTATTTTGATGGGTGATTTTAATACATGTCTAATTAAAAATGATTCTCGTTCAATAAAACTGCGTTCCCTCTTATCTTCTTTTAATCTTAAAGTTCTACCTCTGTCTGCGACTCATAACTTTCCAAATTGCACGCCCTCTCTTCTTGACCTTATGTTTGTCTCTTCTCCTCACAATGTTGCTGAGTTTGGGCAACTTACTGCAACCTTTTCTTACCATGACCTCATCTATCTGTCTTATCGTATCCGGACTCCTAAACGAAAACCTCATTTCTGTTATATGCGTAATTATAATGGGATTGATCTGGTGGCGTTAAAGTGTGATGCAGGTGATATCGACTGGTCTCTCGTTCTTGATAGCGCCTGTGTTGATAATATGGTAAACTGCTTCAATGCCAAACTACTGAGTTTATACGACAAGCATGCGCCGCGTCGGCGAGTTAAAGTTAAGCATAATCCTGCTCCGTGGATGAACACTCAAATTAAAGATGCAATTGCTCGTAAGGACAAGGCGAAGAGTAGATATAGGCGTAGACCCACGGATCAGAATCTTACTCATTTCAAAGCACTACGTAACCACTGCAATCGTCTGTGTCGGGATGCTAAGAGACGCTATTTCCATGAATCTCTAGTTGATCGCAAGACCTCTGACGTTTGGCGATTTCTAAAGTCTGTCAGTATCGGAAAATCTCCCACTAATACCTGTAAAGATGTCGACTTGTCGGCTCTTAATAGGCACTTTTCTCTTTCACCTGTCACTCTTGACCCTATTGTCTAAACTTCTACTTTGACTGAACTTTCCGAATTGCCGTTACCGAACTGCCCACTATTTAATTTTAATTCAGTCTCTGATGACGATGTTAAACAATCCCTTCTAGCTATTTCATCCTCTGCTGTTGGCCATGACAATTTGTGTTCGCGAATGATAATTCCTATTCTCCCGCAACACCTTCCCATTCTTGCTCATATTGTTAACTACTCTTTATTCACTGGCATATTTCCTTCAGCCTGGAAACAGGCACACATTATACCACTTCCCAAAATAACCAATCCTTCTTCTTTATCTCATTTCAGACCCATCTCCATACTACCTTTTCTCTCTAAAGTTCTCGAGCACATCGTTCATAGTCAAATTTCCAGATTCCTTTCGTCGAATGCTCTTATATGTCCTTTTCAATCTGGGTTCCGGACTGGTCACAGCACGGCAACTGCACTTCTGAAGGTCACTGATGACATCCGCTGGGCTATGGAGAATAAATCTCTCACCGTGTTAGTCCTGCTTGACTTCAGTTGTGCATTTAACTCGGTGGATTTTGACATTCTGCTCGGGGTCCTTCAGTCTATTAACTTTTCTTCCTCTGCATTAGCCTGGTTTGAATCTTATCTTCGGGGTCGCTCGCAGTGTGTTCGTCTTGAAGAGATGTTCTCTGATTGGTGTGATCTCACTGCTGGTGTTCCTCAGGGTGGCGTTCTCTCTCCTCTTCTTTTCTCTATCTTCATAAACACTGCTACCAAGATTATCAGCTCCAACTTCCATCTTTACGCAGACGATTTGCAGCTTTATCGACACTTATTGCTAGCCGATGCGGACTTAGCGATTGACGCCATGAATCGTGACCTGGAAAGTGTTAGTGAATGGGCTAAATCCTATGGATTACAGATCAACCCATCCAAGTCCCAGGCTATGATCATAGGCAGTCGATACTATCGCGCTGCGCTTGACGTGTCCGCTTTGACACCTTTATCCCTTGACGGCTCGACCATCGCTTATGCTAAGAACCTTGGTGTCTTAATAGACAGTAATCTCTCTTGGCGAGCTCAAGACCATCGCTTATGCTAAGAACCTTGGTGTCTTAATAGACAGTAATCTCTCTTGGCGAGCTCAAGTTAATGAGATTAGTCGCAAGGTCCATAATTCAGCCGATCATCGATTACGCTGATGCCTGCTATCTGGATGCCACGGAGGAGCTCTTAAATAAACTTGAGCGCTTGCAAAATCTGTGCATCCGTTTTGTATTTGGTCTGAGGAAATAGGATCATGTCTCTCAGTTCCGCAAGGATCTCAAGTGGCTCCCTATCCGTCTTCGCAGGAACACTCGAGTATTATGTCTCCTCTTCAACATCCTTTTTAACCCTACGTATCCGGGATATTTGCGCGATCGTTTTTCCTTCACTCGCGCTGCCGATGTCCAGTGTAGATCCCACCTAAGGCATCATCTAAACTTCCCCTCCCACAATACAAATTTCTATTCCCACTCCTTCTCTGTTCATGCACTACGACTGTGGAACTCACTTCCACCTAAAATCCGTGACTCTAAAAATGTATCTCTGTTCAAGAAACAGGTCAAAGAACATTACCTTTCCACCATCATTTAATTTTACATTTTATTATATTATATATACATATATATATATATATATCTTTTATTTATATAGTTAAGGTAAATTTGTACTTTATATATAATTAGTTAGTAATAATAGTCTATTTTAAGTTTCCTTATTTCTTTCTACACACTGTGTCTTCGTCTATCATCCAACTTTCCTGTCGCAGGTCTGCTGGAAGAAATTTCTATTGAAATAAGCAGTACCTTTGTGCTCTTTTATCTGTATTCCTTCTTTTCTCTTTTAAGTGTTATGTGTGTACATAAATAAGTAAATAAATTATCATGCCGGTGGACTTAATAATATAATCTTTATAGCTGACAATTTGCCAGCAGTTCATAAAAAAAAAGTTATATTTGCATACAGAGTTCGAGTTCCACTTCACTAATAAAAAGTTAAATAAAAATATGATCTGCTAATTTTGATCACATTATAATCTTTTCCGTGGTTCTGTCGTTCCCGATATATTTTAGAAAGAGTCCTGTCGATCTAAGCCCAAATGATAATGACAATTGTCTACCAAGTTCACGCACACTTGGTGCGTTATGCAAAGTGGGCGTGGATGGCCAAATCACAAACTATAAGCAATAGCAAAAAAGACTCACAGGAGTCACGGGACTAACGGGGCCAATTTTGATAAAAACAAAAAATGAGGTATTTCCTTAAATTTGCCGTAAGTTATTACTTGCCAGAATTTAATAGCATGTTTTGTTTTTCAAAAATCAACAGGCTCGAATCCTGGCTAGGTATATTCATCCTTGACCGTGACTCCTTTGAGTGTTCTTCGCTGGATTCGGATTTGGCCATCCACACCCACTTGAAAAAACTCATCCTGTATACCTAGTTCAAAATACGAGTACTACTGCATTTTCAAATAACCATAAAGTTAAAATAAAATTATAGAACACCACATTGTCGATATATATTTTTCACTGAAATAATTATAATATCTTAATATCTTCACCTGTTTTCAACTGCAATCTTAACCAGCTGATGTGAATTAAATTTGGTTTCCAAATTATGTCTACAAATTGAAACTCATTATGAAACCCCTAAAATCCAAAGGGTTCTTTTATAAAGCAACAAATTTCGGTTTACCTTTATTTAATGTATGTATGAAATTCAATTTACAACTTGATCCGTTTTATCAGCCGCTGAACAGATTAAGGATAACACCATATTTTAATTACACATGGTCATCGCACATTATCGTAAATTACTTGTGTATGCAAACAATATCGGTTATTAATGTTTACGGACATTGTTTACGGTTTTTACGGGTGAATACTGATGAAATTGTAGGTGTTTCGGACAATTGATAGACTATCTTGTCACTTCCTAGTGGATAAGTTAAAGCAATATGGTACACGTTGTATTAAAATTAACGCTGATTAGATAAGAGCGGAGGGTAAATAACAAATTGGCTAAATAGAAAGTTAGTCATTGACAAACAGTCTGCAGTTGGGTAAAAAAAGAAGAGTGCACACAAAAAGTTTAACGTAGTTTTACCAATCAACTTATAAAAGTATTAGAAATAACAAAATCAAGCAACGGGTGTTATTCGAACTCGCCACAAACTACCCTTCGTCAAGTCGTTGGGTAATTAATTAGCCATCTCATTCAAGAAATTTTGTTCATGCTTCTATCTTTATTATTTAAATGTTCTTTTCAACAAATATCCAAATTGAAATCCCAGAGGTTAACTCTATAAAATAGACGCGCTAAAATATCCAAAATCGGGTTCGGATTTAAATTTTCTCGAAAATATCCCTCCTTTGAGGGGAAAGTTTCTGGGGCGGCCAAAGTGGCGTTTTATCATACAACTTATGAATGGCACCGCGAGGAGCGTTTAGCGCTGATCTATGGCAACATTATAGCACGGCCCGATGGCTCGTGCGATTTCATATGCCAAGAACACGGTATGTGGCGGCTGCGAAAGATTGTCCATTTGGTACAGCTATATTTGAACGGGTGCAAGATAGTGGTGCGTCGTAAAAATTGGTAATAGACACAAGGATCCATACTCGTATGCACTGATTTCAGTTGTGAAAATACGAGTATCTTGTCGGGTTTGTTATTGAGATTATTATGTAAATGATTTATTTATTGTGAAACTGAAAATCATTATGGTCATGGCTTGGATATGGTTACGTAACGGTGTATGGTATGTTGGATAATCGGATTTGGTATCATCAGGATTCATCCTGTTATGAGTATATCGCCTAATTAGCTGTCGTTATTACTCGTATTGATACGCTATATAAACTCGGCTTATTTTTAACCTATTTCATACAAGAAATGTAAAGAATCTTTTCACATTTATAAAATCTCCTATCTTCTCTTTTAAAACGCATTTCTTTACAAATTCAAACACTTTCATCGCGTCTAGAACAAAAAAGTAACATTTTAAGTAGCAAAACCAACATTTGTCGTCATTCATAGCCAGATACCGGGTTCTGATTCACGTGTAACCGAGTGTTCCGTTTCGCCCTGTTGACTCTGCAGTTAAATGAATAGCGCTGTTTGAACTAGGTATATAAATTATTAAAAAAAATGCTCAGCTCAAACTAGTTTGAACGAGTCTGAACCGTTCTGAACAGCTTTCGTGAGGCCAAATTTATCCTTCTAAGAGTTTTATAGAGGTGAAATACGAAGGGTTAGTTATTGTTACAGTTTTTAGGGTTAATGTTGAGTTGTTTACTTTGTTGAACAAGTTTCCAGTTGAAAATGGAAGTGGAACATGACATTCCGCAGTTTGGTGAACTTCTTTTATGGTAATTGATTTGAGTTGGTATCTTAAGGAATGATTCAGTTTATGATTTGCGTTAGTTGTTTGAAAATGTTTATGCAAGTATTTCATATATAATTGAAGTTATTTTTTACTTTGTAGTGGTTATGTTTGGAAGTCGGTTGTTATTTTTGTAAAAAAGTTTTTTATTTTTCACTTTTTAGTTAATGGACCAGTTCTATAGGCTAAGCACTTACGCGTATAGTACCCACAGTAAAGCTAGAATAGATTAACCCGATAACATGAAACTTAAACAAAACCGGTGCAATGAGAGTATACCAAGGTGAACTGTTCACATCTGCGTACCCCTTTAAAGCGTACCAGTGTGATATTATGTTATAAAATGGTGTAAACAATAAACAGACATGCGATTGGATCCATCGCGAGTGATTTGCCGTCATTTATTGAAGAGTTCTTATGTATTTCTCCGAAGTTATTCATCAGATCTTGATGAAAATGGGATTGATGAAATGGGACCACATGGCAAGCACCAGCTTTCAATTAAAAAAAGAATCATCAAAATCGGTTCACCCAATAAAAAGTAATGAGGTAACTGTAATATTCGGAGACCAATCAAACGCAAACGTCCAGTGGTTAGCAGCGTATATTTTTCTGACTGACACCACAATGTCATAATCAAATATAATCATAAATAGAACCACAGATACCAACATTACATCCCTCTGCGCTTAATTAATGCCTAGTTGTTATATAAGTATACTCGTACATACATTTTTTTATTTCAACTATTTCTACCCATAACCTTTATTTGAATATAAAACAATATTGAACTACAGCTATATCTTATATATAGGACGCTTATTTAATCTACATTGTCTTATGGCTCGAGCTTTGGGCGGTGACACGGTCGGCGAGACCAATAGTCTTTCGGGCGAAGCTGATGTTGGGGTTTCCCCCCAATTGGGCTGACCCAAATGGTCATCGACATCGTGAGGCGGCACCAGCTCCACCGGCTCCTCCGACTGCCTTCCCAAAGGAGTGTCCACCTTAACATAACTGTCCACTGTCTGAGAATACGTGTGCGACTGGTCGCTAATATTCATAGGTACAGAGATAAGTGATGCCCTACTCCTACTGGGGCGCTTCTGCAATTGATCAATATGTCTATGAACCATTTCACCATCCTTACCTAATACTCTGTAATTACTTGAGCCTAATGTGTCAATAATACGTCCTGGAGTCCATTTCTCCCCTTTTAAATACTGTCGGTACCATACCTCTTCTCCCTCACCGACAGCTCTGCTTTGTCCTGCTGCCGCTGCTTGTTGCCGCTGCTGGGAGCGACACACCTGCCCGTCCCTGTCTGGTTTAATAATATCTAATCGCGTACGCATACGGCGCCCTAACATTAGCATAGCGGGACTTTCTCCTGTAGTGGAATGTTCTACATTTCTATGATAGGCTAAAAATGACCATAAGGCCCGTTCCACATTAACTTCCTCGGATAACGCTTTTTTAATGACACGCTTTAACGTTCGCACCGCATTTTCTGCCAATCCGTTTGACGCTGGATGATACGGAGCACTAAAAATGTGTTCTATACCGTTAAACTTAGTAAATTCCTCAAATTGTTTGGATGTAAACTGGGGTCCATTGTCACTGACAATTTGATTACTGAAAAACGCCATATACTCTCTGCCTAGCCCAACGTTGGTCTTGGTTTCCAATCTGACCGGCTGCAGCTTAACACATTGCATTTTACAGGGAGTGTCTGCTTATCTGACCTCCACAATCAAGTAACAGGGAAACACCATGCCCCTGTAGCCGGAAGACGACAGATTACCATAAATAATTTAATAACAAACCAGATTAGCTGCAAAGTGAGCAAAACATTTGTGACAAAAAATTTCGATTAATATGGAATAGGTAGTGCTTTGGGACGTACTTACTTATCCTTACCAGGTATTATTTGTTTAAGTGCAATAACGGATTATAACGTTTTATTATTATTGTATTATAATAACGAGTTTTTACAATGAGTTTTTGTCAAGATTACGATTTTGCTTCTTTAGAATCGAAGTTATTTGAAACAGCTAATATAATAAATAAATATAACCAATCCAAATCAAGATAAGTTACCAAACAAAATTAAAACCTTATTTAGTTCTAATAATATTCACAGGGGATCTTTGCTCAGGAGTGGGACAACATTAGCTTAAAAGAAAATAGTTAAATTTTTACATAGACCTATACCTACCTAATATTTCTGTTAACACCAGGGAGACCCCGGTGAATCTCAAGTTTTCATTGTTTTTGTCAGAGTTTACAACTTCCAAAAATTGCTATTTGTTACCAAGACGATAAGATGTTGACCTTCGTCGCACACGCTATTCACCCCTGGGCTCACCACTCAGATCCGCCTTGCTGCCCGCCCGACCTTGGATCACCAGTATCAACTGCGCCGGCGGCCGCAGTTGAGTCGAGGTCTCATCTATAGGTAGGTAAGTCGAAAGGGACAGGCCGGCCACCGATGAGTTTGGGACTTAGGGGCCAACCGACCTTGAACAGGGTGTCCCCCGCTGCCTGTGTGCAGCGCTTGAGACTGTGAACGAGATCGTGTTGCCCGCATATTACGGGTCTACAGATGGGGAAAATAAGCTTGCTGTGTACCATGTCAGGAAGCTGTCTCTAATCCAGGACCCTGAACAAAGACTAAACATGTCGGCCCTACGATTGTCGGATCCGATGTGGGTCTTCCAACGTAATCACAGGTCGAAGACACCGTACTTCATAAGTTGCGCTTAGACTTCAGGCAACTTTTGAGTCGAGTACGTAAACATAAGTTTATAAAAGCTACAACTGTTAATTTGACGATAGTCAAATATAGGTACCTACTTCATTTCGCTATAGGTACAGAAACATAACCATAATTCAATCGAAAACGAAAGAACGAAGAAAAATGTTACTGAATATGTATTGTATTACTATATTTGTCATTGGACGGCCAAAATGTGTAACTAATTACTATAAATATTCGTCTTCGGTGCACCTTATATTAATATTTATTGTACCGATTGAAGGAGCGACGCCTGTAGCTCAACTAAGCCCAACCTTCAAAAAGATTGCCCTGCAAGCACGGGGCGCCCCAGGACCCGAAGTTGACTGTGGAACAGTCGTCACATTTTGACAATGACTCGTCGAGCTCTTGTCACCGCTGGCGTACCCGCGGTAGTAGAACGTGAAGATTGGAATAGAGTCAGATGGCATGATGTTGGTGCCATGAAAGGCAGATAGGCCTCCCGGTGTGGGAAGCACCACAGTCGACAGTCTTGTGCCATCTCATATTTTTAGTGGTTGCGAGGCCTTCAAGAAGCGCAAATACTGTAATGTCGTTTGGGGTCGAGACCCATAGAATAGAATAGAATAGAATAGAAGAGGGATTCCCTTTTCCGCACTTAGACTCCCATTTGGTCCGTTGTGCGTGGGGTTACCGGCTAAAGTAGCCAGTCTAGCTCCGTCCAGAAGCACAGAAGCTTCCTGGGGGCTTCACAGGCTTCGCGGAGCGACCTCACCGTTCCGAGGATTTCTTCAAACGTCGAAACCCAAAGTGATTGTCGCACTGTCTTTTCAACCGACTTCGCAAAAAGGAGGAGGTTATCAATTCGACTGTATTTTTTTTTTTTGTTATACTTGTTACTGTAATGTTGGTATCTGTGGTTCTATTTATGATTATATTTGATTATGACATTGTGGTGTCAGTCAGAAAAATATAACGCTGCTAACCACTGGACGTTTGCGTTTGATTGGTCTCCGAATATTACATTGGCTGACGAGGCTGGAGATTTCGCGTGTGGAACAGAGGACAATAGTTATAAAGCAAGAACGAGAAATACAAGAACGAAACAATTTCGGTGAGAAAAGTGACCGTATACGATGTCGCGAACGGGTCTTGGTCTTCCTACGTGGATCGATTAAAAATGTATTTCCTAGTAAATAAAATCAGTGTGGAACTAAAATTACCAACATTAATTTCGGTAATGGGTAATGAAGCATACGAACTGTTAGTGAATCTCGCTAGCCCAAAGAAACCGTCGGAGTTGACGTATGTAGCAGCGGTCGACATGTTACGTAATCATCTGGAAACGACACCGTCCTATAGGCACCGCTAGAATAACTATAGGCACCGCTGTGTCGTGTATTAGTAAAGAAATTTACGATATGTATCGTAAATTTCTTTACGGTGCCTGTGTCGACTTCCATAGCAACTGTGCGGTTGTCTATTAGAATGGGCAAACTTACCGCCCTATAGTTATTCAGACATAACTGATGGAAATCCTCCCGCTGCTGCCGTGCTTCCTCCTCTGGATGGTTGTCTTCCACAGCTCCCCTGTAGTGGAAGCCTCGGCCCGAGCTCCCCGGATTTCCGCGTCCGCTTCTTGTATTGTTACTTTCTGAAACATTATTCGAACATACGCGACGCAGATGCCCGATTCGTCCGCACCGACTACACTCATAGTCCCGGAACCGACACTCGTTGTATTTATGGTTTGTAGCTCCGCAAGCTGCGCAATGTCGTTCCCATGAGCGGTCAGGCCCGCCTGGCCTGCCGGTGCCGCCGCGCGCCGGGCCGGGCGCTGGCCGCTGCCCGCCGGGCCGGGCGCTGGCCGCTGCCCGCCGGGTGCGCGCCGGACTGCCCGCGGCCCGCGCCCCCTGGCGCCTCCGCCGCCGCCGCTGCCGTGCGCTCGCGCCTGTACCGAGTGCACTGGCGCTTGCCCCGCGTCTGCTGTCACGTCACTCTCGCGAGCCTCCACTGCGGCCGCATCGCGCTCCGCCGCCTCCAGTGATAATGCTAACTTCACCGCCTCTGCGTATGTCAACGAATCGTCCTCTGCGAACAACCTCTGTCGGATGACGTCACTTTTAATCCCGCAGACGAACTGGTCGCGGAGGTTTTCATTAAGATTCTCCTGGAACTTACAATTTCGAGCCAACTTCTTGAGCTCTGCGACGTAATTAGCAATATTTTCCCCGCTAATCTGTCTGCGTTGCCGAAACCGATATCGTTTAGCGAGGGCGGACGGTGTCGTTTCCAGATGATTACGTAACATGTCGACCGCTGCTACATACGTCAACTCCGACGGTTTCTTTGGGCTAGCGAGATTCACTAACAGTTCGTATGCTTCATTACCCATTACCGAAATTAATGTTGGTAATTTTAGTTCCACACTGATTTTATTTACTAGGAAATACATTTTTAATCGATCCACGTAGGAAGACCAAGACCCGTTCGCGACATCGTATTCGGTCACTTTTCTCACCGAAATTGTTTCGTTCTTGTATTTCTCGTTCTTGCTTTATAACTATTGTCCTCTGTTCCACACGCGAAATCTCCAGCCTCGTCAGCCAATGTAATATTCGGAGACCAATCAAACGCAAACGTCCAGTGGTTAGCAGCGTTATATTTTTCTGACTGACACCACAATGTCATAATCAAATATAATCATAAATAGAACCACAGATACCAACATTACAGTAACAAGTATAACAAAAAAAAATACAGTCGAATTGATAACCTCCTCCTTTTTGCGAAGTCGGTTGAAAAGACAGTGCGACAATCACTTTGGGTTTCGACGTTTGAAGAAATCCTCGGAACGGTGAGGTCGCTCCGCGAAGCCTGTGAAGCCCCCAGGAAGCTTCTGTGCTTCTGGACGGAGCTAGACTGGCTACTTTAGCCGGTAACCCCACGCACAACGGACCAAATGGGAGTCTAAGTGCGGAAAAGGGAATCCCTCTTCTATTCTATTCTATTCTATTCTATGGGTCTCGACCCCAAACGACATTACAGTATTTGCGCTTCTTGAAGGCCTCGCAACCACTAAAAATATGAGATGGCACAAGACTGTCGACTGTGGTGCTTCCCACACCGGGAGGCCTATCCGCCTTTCATGGCACCAACATCATGCCATCTGACTCTATTCCAATCTTCACGTTCTACTACCGCGGGTACGCCAGCGGTGACAAGAGCTCGACGAGTCATTGTCAAAATGTGACGACTGTTCCACAGTCAACTTCGGGTCCTGGGGCGCCCCGTGCTTGCAGGGCAATCTTTTCGAAGGTTGGGCTTAGTTGAGCTACAGGCGTCGCTCCTTCAATCGGTACAATAAATATTAATATAAGGTGCACCGAAGACAAATATTTATAGTAATTAGTTACACATTTTGGCCGTCCAATGACAAATATAGTAATACAATACATATTCAGTAACATTTTTCTTCGTTCTTTCGTTTTCGATTGAATTATGGTTATGTTTCTGTACCTATAGCGAAATGAAGTAGGTACCTATATTTGACTATCGTCAAATTAACAGTTGTAGCTTTTATAAACTTATGTTTACGTACTCGACTCAAAAGTTGCCTGAAGTCTAAGCGCAACTTATGAAGTACGGTGTCTTCGACCTGTGATTACGTTGGAAGACCCACATCGGATCCGACAATCGTAGGGCCGACATGTTTAGTCTTTGTTCAGGGTCCTGGATTAGAGACAGCTTCCTGACATGGTACACAGCAAGCTTATTTTCCCCATCTGTAGACCCGTAATATGCGGGCAACACGATCTCGTTCACAGTCTCAAGCGCTGCACACAGGCAGCGGGGGACACCCTGTTCAAGGTCGGTTGGCCCCTAAGTCCCAAACTCATCGGTGGCCGGCCTGTCCCTTTCGACTTACCTACCTATAGATGAGACCTCGACTCAACTGCGGCCGCCGGCGCAGTTGATACTGGTGATCCAAGGTCGGGATCTGAGTGGTGAGCCCAGGGGTGAATAGCGTGTGCGACGAAGGTCAACATCTTATCGTCTTGGTAACAAATAGCAATTTTTGGAAGTTGTAAACTCTGACAAAAACAATGAAAACTTGAGATTCACCGGGGTCTCCCTGGTGTTAACAGAAATATTAGGTAGGTATAGGTCTATGTAAAAATTTAACTATTTTCTTTTAAGCTAATGTTGTCCCACTCCTGAGCAAAGATCCCCTGTGAATATTATTAGAACTAAATAAGGTTTTAATTTTGTTTGGTAACTTATCTTGATTTGGATTGGTTATATTTATTTATGATATTAGCTGTTTCAAATAACTTCGATTCTAAAGAAGCAAAATCGTAATCTTGACAAAAACTCATTGTAGAAACTCGTTATTATAATACAATAATAATAAAACGTTATAATCCGTTATTGCACTTAAACAAATCATACCTGGTAAGGGTAAGTAAGTACGTCCCAAAGCACTACCTATTCCATATTAATTGAAATTTTTTGTCACAAATGTTTTGCTCACTTTGCAGCTAATCTGGTTTGTTATTAAATTATTTATGGTAATCTGTCGTCTGCCGGCTACAGGGGCATGGTGTTTCCCTGTTACTTGATTGTGGAGGTCAGATAAGCAGACACTCCCTGTAAAATGCAATGTGTTAAGCTGCAGCCGGTCAGATTGGAAACCAAGACCAACGTTGGGCTAGGCAGAGAGTATATGGCGTTTTTCAGTAATGCTGCATTATTACATACTATAGTGTGATCGCTACAAGACGCTGCTTTACCCTCTTTTTAATTTTCCAGAGCAGGTCGGTTACAATTATTCAAATTTTCATATTTCGTTTGTCAAGAAAACAGAAGATGGTTCTGAAATTATCTACTTAATTAATTATTGGCATTTTTTTATAGTAACTGTTTAAAAGTGTGTTTTAAAATGACCATGGCGATGTAAATTCTTATGCGGAAATGGCAGGAATTCATTCCTTGTCGTTAGGCCGAGGGTACGTGATTAACAGGACCACGAGCGCGCCGGAGCTCGCGAACCGCATGTCTCTGCGACTGAGCTCTGTCAGAGACACCAACTATCGTATCACTACCATGGCATGCCACAGTTTCCGTGCGACAGACTGGAGGACTGGGCGGGGTCCTGCCAAGACTAGTGACAATTTAATCATAAAGAACTTTGTCGCTTACAAGAGTTTATGCATCATGAATAAAAACTGGTACGTAATGACTCTCTTAGAATGTCGTTTTCTTCAGGTATTTCATACCCTTTTTGTTTCTATGATTTTGATGGTCCGTTTCCATGATTTTGATGGTCCGTTTCCTTGATTTTGATGGTCCGTTTCCTTGATTTTGATGGTCCATTTCCTTGTTTTTGATGGTCCGTTTCCTTGTCTGTAAATATCAGTTGAGCCGCCATCGGCTTTTTATCTCTGGATAACGTCTGGATTACCTGCAGTCTTCGGGATTCTGAATATCTTTCAACGGGTTCCGTACATATTTTTTAAAACGGCTTGAGTTTTTGGGAGAGGTGCTACGGAGGAAGGCTGTTTTGTTCATCTAGCGTGGATTCATATCATATTACAATTTTAATTTACTTTACTTTTAACGTAGCTTACCTTTTAAGTTTCCGCAGTTCAAAACTTTTATTAACTTACTTATATCACGTTATGGTATCGTACTTTATTTGTATGCTTAAGCCATCCATTAAACCGGTTGCAACTGTTAAAAACAACTGTTAAAAGATTAGGCACGTGAATTCCGCTTTATACCTTGCCAAAATTTCAATTCTATAAGTTTTTGTATGCTACTAAATATTTAGTATAATAAATTAGTACGCGACAATAGCGTCTTTCCTTTTTTTAATAATGTGATTTACCTTTTTCTATATTTTTATAATTTCGGCGTATTTATTTTTAATTCAAAATTATACGTTATCGTTGCGTTAAAAAGTTTTATTTTCTATTTTATAACTCTACAATACGAACTAATGTAGACTGTGCCCTCCTTTAACCCTCGGCTATCAAGAAACAGTCAAATGTATGGATGTTAAGAATCATTATTATTAACCTAAAATGGAGGTTCATAAAGGAATTTTGCTATCATACCTTCGGAGTGACTTGTAATTGACGTTTTTATTATGTAAACATGCAAGTGTATAGGATTCTTCAAGAGCAAAACACAATCATGTGTATTTGATAGATACACCTGCTAGAGTGCGCCCGCGTCGAACCGTTTCAATTTGCAAAGTGTAAAAGTTTCAAAACGGATTATAGTCAATATGACCACTTCGCCTTATGAAAAGTAAGTTTTGTTAAGGTTGTACGCTTTTGATTGCTAATCCTTACGTTCTTTAAGGTCGAAACAAGCTTCGTCTATTTATAAGTTTGGTAAAAAATTTAAATGTTCCCCAATCTCAATTCCTCACTACCAAAAATCACTAAAAATCACTAAAATTGTTTTAGCGGTTTAGGCGTAAAAACGTAACATACAAACAGACAGACACGTTATTTTTGCATTTATGATATTATTTCAAATACTTTTTATCTTATTATTTGCTATTCAACAGTGTATTGTAGAATTAGAATGATGAATACTTGTCTGGCACGGATTTAACAGAAGATACCTAAAATTCACAATTAGTTGTTTACGCAAGGCGCATACTAACATGTTTACAATAATAATTAGTTGATTTAAAAATTAATTGACTTAACTCTTGTTTCGACGGAGTTCTTAATTTGCAAATTTATTTTTTAATTTTTATTCAAATGCTAGGTTTCTATAGCAAATTAGTCTCGTAAAAAGATAAAAAAATATTACTCTTACCATGTTTTAGAAAAAGAAGGGTCCGTCACAGCGAACTCCGTCGAACACATGGAGATTTACAAGCAAAGTAACTTGTCCGCCCTGGTGAACTTTACCACTTAAGAGTACAAATAAAATTACTGTGACTGTACCTAAATGACCCTAGGCTGATAAAAGTTTTTTTGTAACGAATGCCTTTCTTGTTATGCCTGCATGTGGCTATTTAACTATAAATATTACATCTGATAATTAATTAGGGATAAATGACACGGTAGTCACATTACGAAAAAGAAATGAGAAGAAAGGAATGACTATTATATTTATTTGAAATCTAGCATTGGCCTTTTACGTGAAAATTAAAAAAAAAAACAGTTGCGTGGAGCTTTTCCTGTCACAAAACATAGCCGCGTATTACATTTAAAAAAATATAGGTACAGTTGTTACTTATTGCAATTCATACAACACCTTCCTCCTTCGTAGATGGGAAGTGCCCCACATTATTTAATCGGTTATCATCAGGTGGTGTAGGCTTGCACACATGGCGGACACAAATACCCTAAGCCCGTTTGTAGGTAGCAGTTCTGTTGTAATTCATTAAACCGTACTCCTAGTTCGTGTCGAGTCTCACAAAGTTGACATGATTAGGCTGAAGCACGTGCTTTTTGCTTTTTATAAAGAATCCAGGCATTGTTTACACAAATGTCAATAATTTTAGAAAATATCACTATATACCAGCGTTCTAAACGGTGTCTTATATATCGGTGTCAACATGTCAGCTAATGAGAAGACAAAAAAGAAATATTGTAAACGTGACAAAACTTCAGGGGCATCTTCAGACGTAACGGGATCTTCTATTTGAGCTGATTAAAAAGTACCTTTTTTCCATTTTAAGTCAAGTGAAAACTTTTGCAGTTTCCTTGGCCTCTTTTTAGCTACAAAAGTATCTGTTTGTCTTCTTTTTCTAGTAACTGGGGATGGGGTATTCAAGTTTGGTTCTAGTGTTGGATTAGGTAGAATTTCTTGTAAAATAGGAGATAAAGGTAAACCTGGGTCTTCATCTATTTCAAACTGGTTTTCAGGTAGTGCTTCAGGGGAACCATTCAAAAGATACATGTGCTCTAAAGCGGCTCATCAAGCTCATTTCCAGAGTTTGACTTGTCACTTATTTCAGATGATGCACGCTCTTTAGGTTCAAGTGCTAATAGCTTTTTGGAGCGTTCATGCAGGTGACACTTTCAAAGAGCAAAAGTAAAAAGCTAAGCAAACCACTACAAAAATAGAAACTATATCACGAAAATGTAAATTTGTACATAATTATAGGTAATTTATAGACATATATGTATTTATAAATTAATGATGGACACCTTACAGAATTAACATATGCGTTAAAACAAATCTTCGGCCTGAGTGAAGTAAAGCGAATGGGCGAAAGAATTATTTCCCATCCAGACTTCCTTCCATACCATATAGGAACGCCCCCAGGTCATCATGGGGTTGGTTTTATCATCAAAAAACACCTCACAAATTATGTGGAGAGTTTTATAGGAGTATCAGAGCGCATAGCAGTGATGAATCTCAAGATACCACCGGGTTACAGCGATTCATGGTCCATCATACAAGTATACTCGCCTAAAGAACAATCCGATACAGAATCAATAGACTCATTCTACCGTTTTATTTTTAGCTTGGTGAAATGCTCATGCATACTGCGCTACCACGGGGAGATAGCGCAGTTATGTGGTATTCTAACCCACTTAAACACCACGGTGTCCTCCTGTGCCGCATATGGCGGGAACACGGGTACGCGTTAGCACTCACCGCGAACCCGCCGCGGCTGTCCGTCACCGGACCCTCCTCTGGGGAGTACCCCCATCACCGGCGCACCAGAACACACACCAGAACACACACCAGAACACCCCCAGGGACCAAACCAGCACATAGGTGCCAGACGACCCTGTGTACGGCACCCATGATCCCCCTGTGACGGGTCAAGGTCAATGGCCCCGCCACCTACCATTTTTCGGCCGCAAGGGATAGGGAGAGTGGCCAACGCTATGCCGACACTCCTCCTCCCCTGCGGCCCCACCGCGTCCGCCATCAGACGGTGGCAACCCCGTCCAGGTCGCGGAAGGTAGGGAGAGCGGCGCACCGCAATACCGGCACTCCTCTCCCGCCGCGGCCTCCAACCCTCAGCCGCGAATCGTATGGGTTTGGGAGACCCCATACGATCGCAGCCCGCCTCAGTTGCGATGTCGCCCAGGCAGTAAAACAATCCAAGACCATGTAATAATAGTTAACACTTTGTAAACAAGCATATTACAAATTGGATGATTATATTCAGGATGAGAATGCTTGGAAACAATCTTTAGTGTGGACAAAGTCAAACTGGTTGATTTGTGTTATATTCATAATTATACTAACGCTTTATTTTATATTTATCTACTCTTTCTGTTTTGAAAAAAATATGACTTCGCACACTGTTCCGTTGTTGTTTAATTAGATACCTATGTTTACCTATGTATACCTATGTTTGCAATATTTGTAAGTATGTGAGAACCATGTTCCTATTGTTCAAGTGAAGGAATTTACCTGTTAGTGCTTGTAATACTTATATGCAGTATAGTAGTGCTAGGTGCGTCATCCTCACGTATATGAATTTATTAATGTATGTACTTAAATATTGTAAAAGCTTATTTTTTTTAAAAAGAGTAAGTATGGAGTTTCTTGTGCGTTCTTTTCCATAACAATCTACTTTTCCGAATGCACGGTAGAATCAATTTTTATTACTTTTTAATTTTAATTTTAACGTTCGAAAGTGCCGTTAATGGCCTAGTCGAAATAAAAACATTTGACTTTGACTTTGACATGCTCACAAAAACCTTCCTTTGTGTATTCAGCAAAGAAATAAAAGAAAGTATTAGAAAATACAGAACTCAGAGAAGAATGGAAACAATAGAGAGACACATTTTACAGACAGGAGGAATAAAAAAGGCAAATAAGGAGTTAATTAACAAAAAGGAGTGGATTGTGCAGATGAAAGATAGTAATAGATTGAAAAGAATCGAAGGCAAGACATATTGAGAATTGCTACACCATACTACAAGAAATTATACGAAAGTAACAGAGCGGAAAATTGAAGGAAAAGATTTAGACAACAAAAAATGGAACGATGATATCAGACAGGTTGCAGGCATAAAATGGAGTAGAGTGGCCAGAGAGAGATCAGAATGGAGTAGGTTGGAGGAAGCCTTTGCCAACTGGCAAACGCACTTGAAGAAGCACCAAATACGCTAATAAGTTTAAAAAATAAAGTACTTGTCCATTCTACCGGACTAATTCGAAATAAAAATTAATTAAAAGTTATAGAATATGGCAGTCAATGATCAACCAGCAGACAGAAAGATCTCTTAAATCAATGAAGCTCCCGCGCGTGACAACGATGCGGACAATACATTTTCATACAGGTGTCACGCAGTTTCTATATAATTAATATATTCAAATACAGTAGGACAGCTTATGTACAAAGGCGAGCTTAACCCATAATTGCTTTGGCTTTCCTGTTAGTAAAATCAAGACAATTTGAGAGTAAGCGTTAGTAAATGGTGTTAGGAGTGTGATTTATATTTAATTAACAATGACATTTCGTAGAGACATGTTTAAAAGCTATACATGGTATGAGTCAATTTTGAAACTTTTGGCCTACGGTAAAATTTATGTGATAATTTATCACTCATTATGAACTGTAAAAATTCAATCAGTCATTTATTTAGGACTATGGTCCATAATTTGTTAGTCATACACTAAATTATCAAATGTAAAGTTTGTAAAGTGGTGGTTATCCTTTTTTGGCTGTTAGGCATCGCTATGCATCAGCAAGATGATAATGCGTAGAATGTAGTGCGCCAGACGTATTACATTTTTACAGTCTCTTCATCAGTAGCCGTAACAATAACTATGTTGATGCATCTTTTTCTGATTTGTTACAGCATCTACCCAAAAGAGCATGAGGGTTGTTCTCTTTTGTCAAAATGCTGCTTTTGCATACCCTTAAAGACTGGTTGCTTCATACTTGGATATATTAGTATGGTACGTATAGTTAACAGCAATCAAAGTTAAATGACCACATTATTGGCAAACTTTATGAATCTATTGGATTCAATTTAGATATGCATTGAAGTTACATTTTAGATAATTAAATGAATTTTATTCCTGTTATTATTATTTATCAATTTGTTTTATATTTCAGGCTCTAAACTTCTTAATCACCTTATTTTTCATCGGGACTTTTAGCTTTCTAGCTTTGTACACCCACGGATTCCGTTACATCCGTCTTAAAGAAAATGAGAACGATCAAATGGTCCCAGATCCAGAGTCCATTGAGAAATCTAGGTTGAGCGAGACTGTATCAATCCTTGTTCTGGTTGGCTTCTTGAACATCGCCTGGCTTTTGATGAATATCGTCCTTCTCATTGGTCTACATAGGGTACGTATATTTTAGAAGCAAATAGAGACCATTTTTGTTTGGAATTTATCTCGAAAAGGAAATAGTCAAAGAAAGGCAGGTCTGAGAAGTTTCTGTACTCATAACCACTGCATACTGAAAATATATCAAAGGTACTGAATTTAAATCGTTTAAGTCATCAATAATGCATCCTTAATATTTCATAACTCTATGGCCTTTTCTTGATGGCGCGACGCAGTTAGAAATTTTGTATCTGTGAAATTTTATCGCATTGCGTCCATGTGAGCTTACTTGCAATTTCGCGTAGTAAAATCACTTGTCGGTGTAATATGAATCGAATTGCATCACGTTATTAGGAAAGGGCCTGAGATGACGTAAACCAATAAATAGGCTTAAAGAAATGGAGATAGTGAATTGTTAATAAAATGCTCATAACTGCTATGCATAGCCGCTATGAGCAGATTTTATTTACAATTCAGCCCTAATATAGATCAAACCAAAAGCGACACCCCATATATTTAAGTCAGTGTTTACATTTAAGACAGAAACAAACACAGTAGCCCCACTTAAGCCTCAGAGTTCAGTTAATAAAAGGACCAACATTCCGGACCCGTCGCACGACGCGGTGTGTTCAACATTATCTACGGCCACAATAAATGTACGTTCTATTTGAGTTACTTAGCTGGCAAAACGCCAGTTTGTACCAAATTACAGATAGGTATTGCCAACTTGTTCCATGATTTTTGGACAGTGCTTCCTTTAAACATTTTGGAAGCACACAAAGATCGTAGACTTTTATACTGATGTGAGTGTATTGTGTATCAGGCTGATGTCCGCAACTGCACGTCCTAACGCGTAGATATTATTCGTACCGAGACAATCGATCGATCTAAGAGCTCTTAAACACTACGTTTTTTTAGGCGTCATCGACGCGCGTCGCACGCAACTATAACGCGCTGAAAACGCTATGTTATCCCAACCAATTTACCTATTCACACGTCCATAAAATTGTAGTATGCAGATGTCGACTTTTTCGCGAGCTGTCGATGCGCCGGAGTTCCATCGATACAGACGCGCTGTCACTGCGCGTCTCTTTAGCTGCAAACACACACGTACAGCGTGTTTTAATCGGATACTTGCCGACAGTATTACGATGGCATCAATCGAGGTAACACTTCCTACGCTGGCCTTAGTACTTTTTTTAAAAAGGAAACGTATAAATTTCTTACAAAAACGTAAATATTAGGTACATCAATTTACGAGCGAAAGGGAATTGCATGTTCATTATAATATAACTTTCAAAAAAAAACAAGCGCGATACACGCTCGTTCGCGCGCGTGCTACGCGCGTTTTACTTTGCGAGGAGAATTACTCACGCGCGTCTGTAATGTTAGCGTTTCTCGTGACTTTGCAGCGATGCAATCGCAAGTAATCTGCCTATTTCAAGTTTAGCAGCGCCGACAACGCGCGATAGCAAAACGCGCGTCGACGGCGCCTGAAAAAAACGTGGTGCGTAAGAGCTCCTAGACTTATATAGGGGTAGGTATACATTGTTTCATAGTCATCTTAAAAAAAGATTCAGGGAAAAATAAACTCTTATTACCAAATTAATTTCTATTTACCACCATTCATTATGCAAGTTCCTTATTAGTTTACTAAGGAAAACAATACCTTGTTAAAATGAAACAATTGGTAGGAGGATATAATTGACATTGGATTAGGTAATCGCCAATGTGGGGTTCACTAGTATCACAAGTTAGGGTTTGGGGTTTATAGTAAAACAACCAGATTTATCAGTAACTGAATTGAATGCTGACGTCTAGTCACCGCTTGGGACAACTTAATACTGAGTAGACGTAAACACTTGAATGAAGTGTGCCTACCTTTATTAGATGATAACACATTCCACTGAGCCGCACGATTGGTACTTTTTCCGCGTCTCATTTACTACTTAAAGCTAACTATCTGGTAAACTACTGCAGCCACACCAAAACAAAAAACCGGCCAATTGCGAGTCGGACTCGCGAACCGAGGGTGCCGTACAAAACGTGTGTGAGGCTAGCATCTCAAATATTAGCATCTCACAAATAAACACCACATTTAATGGCATCCCGCATAGTTCTACAGTTCATGATACACTTGAAAAAATGAGATGCTATAACTTCGCAATACATATACTTCGAATTTCTCAAATAAGCACCACATATGAGGGCATTCCGAATAGTTCTACAGTTCTTTGTTTTTTATCAATAGTTCCATCAAATTTACTATCAAAATTATGCATATCAGCATTTTGAAAAAATTAGATGATAATTTCGCAATACATATCATAGCATCTCATCGAATTTCTCAAAAATGACCTTGTTGGAGTTGGAAGCGAAAGAGTTCTGCATCCTAAACCTATTCTGTTGATAGTTCTATCAGTTGAATCTAATATAAATCACCAGGGGTAATCATCATCATCATCATTGCTCTCGGAGTTTTGGACCTGGATCTGTGCTGGACGGAGCGTGGACTTCATCAGTCGAGACCTTTCAAGCTTAATATTAATGTTCTTACCATGTGGTGATCGCTCCCGGTTATCACCGAATTGATCACAGAGACATCATTGAACATTTGCTTCTTGGTTGACATGATGAAGTGATCTGGTTTTTAGTTGCACCATCGGGGCTTTGCCAGGTCCACTTCCTGTGCTAAGGCTTTCTGAAGAAGGAGTTAATCATTTACCCCCTTATTAATAAACAAGGAATAAAGTTAAACCAGGAATAACAAAGCAATAACCATACATTTTCATCGGTTTAAATTTGGAATAACTTTATTCTGTGTTTATTAATAAGAGGGGTAGAGTCCTTCTCCATAAAACTGGCCAGTAGGTGACCCCGGTGGTTCCGACGTCCAACTCCAAATTGCCCCACTTGCAGCTCATCCTCGTCTCGTTTGCCCAGTTTCGCGTTGAAGTCCCCCATGACAAAAGGTGAAGTGAGTTTTGAAACCATGCATAGCTCTAGAGATATCCTCATAAATGATCTCTACCTCGTCGTCCACCCTGCTTGACACACTCTCGATCTTCACCATGTTGTTCACAAGGGACTTGTGGACGATAAATCCGACACCACCCGGGGACTGCAGGTCACCCTCTCGGAAATAGAGCAGGTTACCGGATTTGAGGAATATCGATCCCTTCACTTCCTTCAGACTACAGATAACCCTATAATACTCCATCGCAACCTGCTTAATTCTTCCTAAGTAATTCTTTCTAACTAGTTTATCCGCGATATAATTATCTTATTTTTATACCGGATTTGAAGAATAACGATTCCTCCACTTCTCTTCAGACTTCAGATAACCCTATAATACTCCATCGCAACTTGCTTAATTCTTCCTAAGTAATTCTTTCTAGCTAGTTTATCCGCGATATAATTATCTTATTTTTATTTTTTGTAATGAACTCTGAAAATTTTCTTGACTTTTGCTCTCTCTCTGACCAGGCTCTGCGGATACTTTAGTGAGAGTTCTGGCTTTCTATAGCATTTTTTATGATAAAAAGTTATAGAAGTAGTAGAAACCGATGAAATGCCAGCCCTCAGTACCTCTTTAATATATTTTTTTAATTATTATATTGAACGCTGATCTTTTTTATTTTTTTTTGCTCACATACATCTTCGACCAGGCTCTGCGGATACTTTCATGAGAGTTCTGGTTTTCTGTAGCATGTTTTGTTTAAATTTCAGCTATTGGAATAATGGAAACCGATGAGATACCTGAGTACCCGTACATTTTTTTATTTTTTTATAATGGTCTCTGAAATTTATCTTTAATTTTGCTTACCTAAATCTACAAACAGACTCTGCGGATACTTTAGTATGAGTTCTGGCTTTCTGAAGCATGTTTTTATAAAGTCCAGTTATAGGAGTAGTAGAAACCGATGAGATGTTGGCCCTCAGTACCTCTTAACATTTATTTTTTGTAACGAACTCTGAAAATTTTATTGATTTAGGCTAACATAAATCTTCAACCCCAGTCTCTGTGGAATTTTTAGTGAGAGTTCTGGTTTTCCATAGCATAACAGTAATAGCAGTTGTAGAAACTGAGGAGATGCTGGCCCTCAGAACCTCTTTACATTTTTTTGGCTTTTTTATTGCAAACGGTGTACGGTGAACCCGCACATTAGTACAATTAAGTAGGTTTTGCTGCGTTTGCACACGCGCGACCATTTTATATAGTTGTTACTAAGTAAAATAAATTAGTGATTTTTCTACACTCAACACGGGCGGTTTTATTATCATCCCCGGTTTCTATCTTTTTACCATAAGTGTGCTGTTGGGGCGTAACTCCCAACAGTGAAAATGTTATGTTGAACTGTTATGATGAATGAGTAAACAACCGATTGATATAAAGGTTTTATTGCTACTAAAAATAACATATTATAATGTAATAATGTACAATTAATGTTGAGCTAAACAAACTGCAACGTTTCACTGTAAGTAGGACGTATTAGTTAGGGTCAATGTACAGCGTAGCTCGTACATATTGCCCACTCACAAAGTTAACTTAAATGTACATCGAAATTGTTCAAAATCAAGTTAGATTATAAAACGTAAAAATGTAAATACAAACAATTTCATAATTTATTACGGTAACTCACAACGCGCAATAGGCGACGTTGCTTTATTGAGTGTACGTGCACTCGATAAGTGCGCTGCGTTGATGTTTTCTGTGACGTCAAATAAGGCGTTGTCCACGATGCTCGCTGTCGACCTTCTTCGGGGCATCGGATTGGGAATAGATGGAGCTTCTGGTTTCTTTTGACTTGCCCAATGTTTGCGTAGGCGGTTGTAAGCGTATATTACACCCGCAAATGTTGCGGCGGCAGCCAATAGGTAGATGACAACGTATTGGTGGATATCATGGTGTGTTGCATGATCTGACATGATGTCTTCTGATGTTGCGGCTTTCATTTGTTCTACTTGTTTGCCAAGCTCTTGCAGTAATACTCTCTGCTCTGTTACCGTCTCATTCTCGTGAAGATGATTCAGAACCGGTACATGTAAGTTTATGATATTGTTGATTGAAGGAATTTCTGCTGGACCTGCGTCGACTTGGGCTTGAATTTTGTTCATTTGTTGCCTTTGGGGATAAACAGCAAAAGTTTCACTACTAATTATGCAATCGTCATTGAGTGTTATGACTCCGGCCTTGTGTAGCAGCTGCGTTGAAACTTGATGCCCACAAATAATACGTATTTTGCATTGTTGACAGCAAAAATAGAGGAAATTATTTGCATTGTTTAATTCCAACCACTTGTCTCGGCAGGTTTCATGTTTTGTTTCGCAGTGAAGAGATTCCTTGTCCTTCATGCAAAGGCTCTCGTCCGACTTCATGCGGTATACTGGTTTCTGTAGTGGACACAATTGGGTTGCCGCGTCATGTTGCATGCATTGATGTATTTCGGATTCCGTCATTGGTATGTAGGAGTCCTTTTGAATGTTTATTGCTAACATTTCAGCAATAGGTATTAGGGTGACCATATCCACGTCATTGTTTTTCGGTACTGGTATTGTTCGGTAGATCTCGAAGTTATCTCTGCTGATTAGGGGTACCTTTACCTCGATTATAAGGTATCGTTCGGTCATTTTTGCCTTTACTTGTAAGAGATGATACAGGTGAAATAACTCTGTTTGAATGTTGGTGATGGGTAGGACCAAATCCTTGGATAATTGACCCGAGATTTTGTTCAATTCGTCCCGAAGCTGTTCCGGTGCGATGAGGTGTAGGTTCATCTTGCCGTTATATATGTTTGTTACCGTGTCTATGAGGGTCTCTTGGACGTTTCTGAGATGCTCAATTAAGCTATTTGCCGTAATAGCTGACATCACAAATTCAATAGACAGTTCTTGGGAATTCAGTTCCTTCTGGAGGTTGTTCGTAAACCTTTCAAGGTTTAGCAAATGTTGGTTAAACATTTTGTACTGTTTTTCAACTGCATCTTCCGACCTCTTCAGTAAATTATATTCTGCTTCGATCACGGATGTTTGATTTCTTAACAACAGTGCCAGGTGTTTCTCGTTGGCCTTGACCAGGTCAATGTCTTCTTGATATTGTTTCGCGAAGTCATCATCTAATACTCCGAACAGGGAGCGCGCGATGGAACCGACACCGTTGATAAGCCCGCGTTTGTTTCTCGTATTCACTCGGCCTTGCGGATTCAGCAACATATGGTTGTAGTGTCCTATTTCGTCGGTCGAGTGCTGTAGTTGTGTTAAAATTACGTTACATTGTGTTTTCTGTTTTATTTTCTCGCAGATGGTTTCTAGATGATTGGTGAATTTGCTAGATATTGCTATACCATGCCAGTAGGGCTTGACGTCATAGTACACGATAATCTTCCACTCGCCGCGTATAAGCTGCATATTGGTTACTTTGTCAAAGTAAAGGCCTTGTTGAAGCTCGACGATGTTTGTTGTGTTAGCGGCCGCGACGGGATTTAGCAAATACAGCAGTGCCATGACCAATCCGATGAAGTTTATTTTTCTGTTTGTTGTTTTGCATCGTCGTGAACTTTGCGACTCGCTGTTAGCCTGTAGGTATGACTCATTTTCATTTGTTTTTGTTGTGTTTTGTTGTTCGACATTTTCGTCACTGTTGATAGGCAAGACGGATAGTTTTGTGACAGGCCTCTTCATATGCCCGTTTCTTGTTTTTAGGCTAACGACCCGAACGTATCCATCATTCCCAGGGTGAAGTTCTGTTATTCTCCCCATGAGCCATTTCCCGGCTGGTACATGATCTTCATGGATTACCACCAGATAACCTATCTTCAGATTTTTCCGTGGTTCCTGCCACTTTGATCTGGCTGATAGCTGGCACAAATATTCGTTCCTCCATCGTTTCCAGATTTCTGCGAAGATCTTTCTTGTTAGTTCCCATCTTGTTCTTGCATCTTCCATTGTTTCTATGACTGTCAGCCCCGATCTACCCGATAAAAAGTGTGCTGGCGTCAGACAGTCTAGATCGTCTGTGTTTTCACTTAGTGGACACAGAGGTCTGGAGTTCAAGCAGGCTTCCAGTTTTGTTAGGATTGTGGAAAACTCTTCAAATGTTAGTTTTTGTTCTCCTACTACTCGTTTCAAGTGATGTTTTAGGCTTCTGACTGCTCGTTCCCACAAACCTCCCGCTGATGGCCAAGCGGGGGCATTAAAATGCCACTCAATTGACATCTCCGCGATTTCCTGTTGTAGTTGGATGCTTTTGTATGTTTGTTCAATTTCCTCGTATTGTTCTACGAGTTGTCGGTTTGCTCCGACAAAGTTTGTCCCGTTGTCGCTGTATAAGTGACGAGGGGCGCCTCTTCTTGCTGCCATTCTGTTGAGGGCTGCCAAAAATGCTGAACTGGTGAGGTCTGACACCAGTTCGATATGCACAGCTTTGGTCACCATGCATATAAAGATTGCTATGTAGCCCTTTGTTGTTCTTGCTCCTCGGCCTTTGTTCATTTTGACGTCCACAAATCCAGTGTAATCTACCCCAGTATGGTAAAAGGGCGGCGCTTGATTTGCTCTTGCGCTTGGTAGATTACCCATCAGTTGGTGTTCTTTTGTTGGGTTGTTCTTGCGGCACGTCACGCATTTTCTGATTTGCATCTTGGTTGTTCGGTTCCCACCGACGATCCAGTACTTCTCCCGTAGGTGTGATAGAGTGAGTCTCGGGCCGCCGTGAAACGTCATTCGATGAGCTTGGTCGATGAGAAGATGTGTCAATCGACTGTCGTGTGGAATGATCATCGGATGTTTCATGTTTTCGGTTAGCGATGCGTTTTTCAATCTTCCTCCCACTCGTAGGATGTCTTGATGATCAATGAACGGAGTGAGGTCTTTTATTTTACTGTTAGCCTGCACCCTGTTATTTTTCTTTAAATGACAAAGATCTGTGTCAAATGATTTTTGTTGAGTTTGTTTTATGAGCACCTTTATTGCGTTATTCAATTCGTGCAACGTCAGGTATCTCGGTAGCTGTCGCCTTTTCGGGTTCAATGCTCTGAGTATCCATGCGACAATGCGAATAATATGTTCGATAGAGCTGTGATTTTGCAATAATGTTTCCACAATGCTCGTATTTTCTATGATGTGTTGAGAATGTTGGGATACATTGGCTTGTTTCCGGACTGTTTTTTCTTCTTGGTCTGTGTTATAATTGTGTTTTTCTATGTTCTTTGTTTTAAGCAATGGTAGCCATGTAGGTCCATGCCACCATAATTGATTTTCTTTCAGCTGACTAGCGTATTGGCCTCTGCTTGCGGCGTCAGCGGGATTTTCCTTTGTATTAACGTAGTTCCACGATGATCGTGGTATGACGTCAGTAATACTTCGTACTCTGTTTTCTACGTATGCTTTCCAGCGGGATGGGTCTCCTTGTAACCAACCCAGGACCACCATGGAATCAGTCCAGCCGTAGACGTGTACTTCATATTGATTCAATGACTGTTTGACTTTGCGCATTAGTTGTGATAGAAGGTGCGCTCCATTCAATTCCAGTCTAGGCAATGTTGTTGATTTTCGGTGTGGTACAATCTTTGACTTTGCAGCGACCAGTATTGTTGATGACTGGACTCGTGCATAGATGACGCAGGCATAGGCATCCAGGGAGGCGTCGCTAAACCCATGTAGCTCCATTGTCTGCTTTCCGCCACACTTAAGCCATCTAGGTATTTCGCATGCGTTTATCGCTCTTATATCGGCTTGTATCTTGCACCACTCCACATGTATGTTATCGGACACTTCGTCGTCCCAATGTAAGTTGCCATCCCACAGTTTTTGAAATAATAATTTCAATTTTGTTGACACGGGGGCCAGCCAGCCGAGTGGGTCAAATAGTTTGGATATTTCGGCAAGTAGGCTTCGTTTTGTTTGTTTCTTGTTTACGTCAGAAATTGTGCATTGAAAGGTGAATTTGTCCTCTCTTGAATTCCAGCACAGGCCTAACGTTTTTTGTGTATTTTCTGTTTTGAAGTTGAAGACAATCTTATCGTTGTGTTGTTCGGAGATATCTTCCAAAAGTTCTTGATTGTTTGCTGACCATTTTCTGAGGTTAAACCCTCCATTTTTCAGTAACTGTTTCAGATCCGCTATCAATTGCTTTCCTTGTTCGATTGTATGTGTCCCGTGAACGAGGTCATCCATGTAGAATGATTCTTCCAGCACTTTTGAAGCCTCCGGGAACTGTTCATGTTCATCTGCCGCCAATCTCCTGAGCGTCATCATAGCTAGGAACGGCGCTGCCTTGGTTCCGTATGTTACGGTTGTTAATTGGTATGAGCGGATAGGTTGTCCCAGTGATTCTCGCCATACAATTTGTTGCAGTTGTTGGTCTTCAGGGGCTACCCAAATAGCACGAAACATCTTCTCAATGTCCGCTGTAAACGCATATTTGTATTGCCTCCATTTCATCAGTAATGTTTGTAGGTCCTGTTGAAGATTGGGACCTTTGTACATGAGGTCGTTCAAACTGCATCCCGTTGACGTTTTTGCTGACGCATTGAACCCACTCTGTACTTTGTTGTTGTTGATTCAGCGCGTTGCACGCCGTGGTGAGGTAAGTAACACTCGAGTGTTTTGTTGCTAACTGTTGATTGCTTCATATGACCTAGATCAATATATTCAGCCATGAAGTCTTTATAGGCCTTTGCCAGGTGTGTTTGTTTTTCCAACTTTCTTTCTAAAGTTTTGAATTGGGCTACAGCCATTGGTTTGGACGAACCCAGTCTGCTCTCAAGTTCTTTCTTCATCGGCAGTCTGACTTCGTATTTCCCATTCTCCAGGCGTTGCGTAGTGTTGGTGTAGTATTCAATGCATGTTTCATTTTCCACCGATAAATTGGATTGATCGGTGATGTCTTCGGTTTCCCAGAACTGTTTGATATCTTCAAGATTGTTTATGATCACATTGCAGTGGAAAGTTTTGACATTTCCGCATAGAAGCCAACCTAGGTAGGTTTGTTGTGCGATAGGTTGAGTGGTGTCATCGCCCTTTATTATGCCTCCTAGCATGATTTGCGAATAAATGTCTGCTCCAAATAGTAAATCCACCTGACGGCTGTTATGGAACTCCGGATCTGCTAAATGGATGTTCTGTATGTGGGACCAAGATGGTTTTGCAAAGGTCTTATTCGGCAGGTTCTTAATCAAGTTATTCATAATGATGACAGTCGTTTGGAACTTGAAGTCGTTGTAGACAGAACTGCAAGTAATTGTTGTCATTCCTTTGCAGTGGTTTTCCTTCTGTCCAACTCCAAAGATGACTCCTTTGCATCTCTCGCGCTTAACTCCTAGAAGTTGAGCAGCATGTTCGGTGATCAAAGATATCTGAGAACCTTGATCGATGAGGGCTCGCAACTTGATTAGGGTCCCATCGGCTGTTTCTATGTTTACTACAGCTGTCGCTAGTAGTATCTCCGAAGTATCATCATCCTTTGATACATGGGAAGAATTTGTTTGTTTTTCCGTTTTGTTCGTAATACATGCATCGTGTAGCAATGTATTATGTTGACCCGAGCACTTGCGACATCGGTAAGCTGACGTACATTTCTTTCCGTTATGGCTGAACAGACAATTTACACAAATGTTCATTTTATTTACTGTGCCAAGTTTTAAGTGATTCGGCATTTCTAAAAACCTTGCACAATTGTACATGCCATGTTCGTCATCGCAAAGGGGGCATCGGAATGTTGACGCATGGAACGATTTCGTAATTTTCTTGTTGCTAGTTGCTTGATTACTGCTGTATTGTTTTTTAGAGTACAAAGTATTTTGATGTTGACTCGATGAGGTATTTGGTTTTTGATTGTTTTCTTGTTTGCGGCGCGATGCTTCCAATGATGTAAACTTCCCTTCTAGGAAATCTAGCAGATCTTTCAGTATTGGCAGCTTTCGGCAGTTCTTCAGCGAGTCGTTGTACTCTGAGTGTGTGTCAGCGTCTAATTTTTGCGATAATATATGTACAATTATCGGATCCCAGGTGTCGATATTCACTCCTAAATTCTTTATCGCATGTAGGCATTCTATGCTGACGTCATGGATTTTCTTTATTTGGGCCACTGTCTGTTGTTGCATGTTTGGTAAATTGAACAGCATGTTGATGTGCGATGTGAATATAAGTTTTTCATTATTATATCGGTGATTGAGGATATCCCAACACACCAGGTAGTTATCCGAACTTATCTGTAGATGTTGAATCAAGCGTTCCGCTTCTCCTTGCACCTTACTCTTCAGAAACTGCATCTTCTGAGCAGATGAGAGGGAATTGTTGTTGTGTATTGCTTCCGTAAAAAGGTCTTTAAATGGGATCCACTGGTTGTAGTTACCATTGAAGACTGGTATCTCTAATTTCGGTGTTGTTTTCTCCCGATGAGTGCCGGACCACATTTTGGTATTCAAAGCCTTTTTTAGTTCCTGGAACTGGTTTTCATACCTGGTGTAGCGTTCTTCATACACTGCGTTCTTCTCTCCGTTGGTTTCATACTCTATCTCCCAGTGAAGGTTGTCAATAGCTGACCAGCGTGTTTGCAGTGTTTGCAGAGCGTCTTGAAACTCCCATTTTTCAGACAGGAACTCCACGTGTATGTTCGCGACTGCTCTCATGAAGGCTTTGAAGTTAGCGGTCTGTTTGCGCATCATATCGTCCAGCTTGCTATTGGATCCCGTGTCCTTTTTCGCGGTGTTTTGTTGATCTTGCCGAGGAGGAGGAGGTGATGGTTCTCTGTTTTGTTCGTCTTGATTGCCAGCTTGTTCTGCCTCACTCTCCTGGGCTTCTTGTTCCTGTTTTGTTTGTTCCGAAGTACCTTCCCCTGTTTGTTGGTTGGCACTTCCCAATGTTTTTGGTTGTACCGACTGCTCCCTCGGAAAACGAGTGAGAGTCGTAAGTTGTTGGTGTTGTTGCAGAATAAGCTCCTTTACTTCATTGTAGCACTGCAGAGTTATGTTATAGCAGTCATTACTAAAGTACGGATGACTTACACTTTGTTCCGTGAGCCGGCGGTCGTGATTGAACTGAAATTCTGACCACAAGTTTTCCAGCATTGCCTTACGGCGTTTGAAGTAGTCAGCGTTCTTTCTGTCCCAACCATCCTTCTTGATATTTATACCGATCTTCTTTATGCCGTCGTAGAGTTCGTTCTGCTTCTGGTAGAACTCAGCTGCCGACATGATGTTTTGTTGTTTTTCTTGTTGACTTCAAATGAACTCTTCTGTTTCGAGCGTTGACTGTTGCTCCACACTCTTGGTTCTTCGTATTGTGCAACCTTCTCCTCTGCGGTATGCGCCTTCTCAATTGGTTACTGGGGCGACTCGCTTCTGAGAGACCAGTCCAACCGATTCGCGACCGTAAAAGATGTAAATTACACAACACTAAATTGCTCGAAGGACCATATGTTGGGGCGTAACTCCCAACAGTGAAAATGTTATGTTGAACTGTTATGATGAATGAGTAAACAACCGATTGATATAAAGGTTTTATTGCTACTAAAAATAACATATTATAATGTAATAATGTACAATTAATGTTGAGCTAAACAAACTGCAACGTTTCACTGTAAGTAGGACGTATTAGTTAGGGTCAATGTACAGCGTAGCTCGTACATGTGCAGACTATCGTCGTACATTTTTTTTGGTCCTTCGAGCCGGATCTGATATCACGCGTAGTAACAGTCCGTCGGGTATATATATCAAGGTGCGCGGGTGGTTCGGATTCAGAACCCCAGACTTGATAATATTCGTTGTTAATTTCGCGACAGTTCCGTAAAGTTCAATTATAAGTCCATTCAGTGAACGCGTAGTGAATCGTTCATAGAAGACATCAGTGAGACTCTGAGTGCCTTCATCCGAGTGCCAGCATCTGCAGATCGCTGTTGGTATTACATCTCATCGGTGACCAAGTAAGATTGTTCCTTTTGTTTAATCGTCATGGCAGTGTCAAGCGCTCGTCAGTCGGAAATATTAGAAGGACTTAATAGGATAAAGGTCAATTTCGGTAAGGATCCATTATCGAGAAAAACTCCGGATTATATCCAAAAAAGAATTGAGTCGTTGGATAACCTCTGGGGAGAATTCGAACAAAATCACCTGAAGCTCTCCGAGTTTCCAGACAAGGAACCACAATACTTCTCCTCAGACATATTTCATCAGGGTAAGATTCTCTACCAGTCTACCCGTAACCTGCTTACTGCGTTTGGCTCTGATGAGAAAGGAAGCCAAGCAAACACGGAAGCCAATGAACTGTTGGCTCAACAAAGAACCAACTTTAGGGCCTTCAACAGGTTGGTGAAGAGCATCAGCGTGAACGAAATATCGGAAAAATGGGAACTTGAAGACGAGCTTAGGGCTATACAAACCAAGTGGAACACTATTGACTCGTTGCATCTGCGTATCGATCATTTACTTCAAGGCGGTGACGTATTGTACGAAGATGAATTTAGCATGTTGGAGCGTAATTACAAAGACATCAAACGTTCACTTAATAAGAAAATATCGTCCATGGTACATGTACAGCAAGCTACGCCGAAGCTCGAAATTCCTACTTTTACGGGGAAATACACGCAGTGGCCAACGTTTTGTGACCTGTTTACAGAAGCTATTCACGAAAACAGCACCATTACCAAGGCTCAGAAGATGCAACACTTGAAAGGGAAGCTCAAAGGAGAAGCTGAACGCCTTATCCAGCATCTTCATATTTCGGCAGAAAATTACGATACAGCTTGGGAAATCCTAACTCACAGATATAATAATGCTCAAGTTCTCTTTACTTATCAAATAGAGATATTTTTAAATCAGCCTTCTATTTCCAAGCAAACCGCTTATGAACTGAAGCGGCTATATGACACCACCACGGAGTGTATCCACGCTATACACAACCTTGGTGTGGACACAAACACATGGGATCCGTTGTTAGTGCATCTTCTCAGTAAGAAACTGGACCAGGAGACGTACTGTGATTATAAGGGGGCGCGTACAACACCACGAGAACTACCATCCTTGTCAGAATTTATGACGTTCCTCGAAAACAAATTTATTGCTTTGGAACCCTTACACCGTAGAGAGAGAGAAACAGCGAAGCCTGCTGTTAAACGGGAGTCAAGTTTGCAGAATACCAAACCTGTTAACCAGGGGAACCACTATAAGAAACAATATCAAGCGGCCGCTACTCAAGGACCTAACTGTCCGATTTGTAATACGCGTCACTTCATATTTACCTGTAGGAAATTCATGAAAATGACTCCAGAGGATCGTTTGACCTGGGTGACAAAGAGTCAATATTGTAAAAATTGCCTCAACTATCATCCAGACAATGATTGCACTAGTTCCAAACGTTGTAAAAGGTGTAACGCTAGCCACAACACCCTACTACACGACGTTTGTGTACCACAACACCAAACCACCGCAACCTTGAGCTCAACCGAGCAGCCTTCCTCGGCACAACATAACGTTAACCACGTCGCTGCTGACAATGAAGAAATCCTGCTAACTACGTTGCTACTCACAGTTTTATCAAATAATGGTACATACGTTACGTTAAGGGCGCTTCTTGATCAGGGGTCTCAAATTTCACTGATTTCGGAAAATGCGACACAAATGTTAGGTTTACAACGGCGGCAATATCATGCCTCCATTTCAGGGGTAGGGCCGGTCTCTAAACAGAGCAAAGGCATTGTAACCCTAGATTGTAAGTCTATCTACGGAGATTACACCTTGCAAACTCAGGCGTTAGTTGTGTCCAAGGTTATAAACAGTCTACCTAACTCATCATTTAGCAAACAGGCCTGGTCACACTTGAAACATCTTCAGTTAGCAGACCCGGAGTATAATGTATCTAGACCTATTGATCTTCTTCTGGATGCCAGTGTATATTCAGAAATCATATTAAGCGGCCTTGGTCCAGCTCAGGCTCCGATAGCTCAACAAACCAAAATGGGTTGGATCTTATCAGGAAATGTCAAAAAATTCAATTGTCATGTCGCCATCAATAACCTTGAAGAGATAGCCAAGTTTTGGGAGTTGGAGGATATCCATGACTCATCATCATCAAACGTAACTATTGGTGATCAATTTTGTGAAGACTTCTACAAAAACACCACGACACGTTTAGAGAATGGAAAATATGTAGTTGGACTACCTATGATGCCAGGCTTCGAACAGCAACTCGGATCATCAAAGTTCAAGGCTATAGCGCAATTTAAACAATTAGAGTCTAAGCTTTCCAAAAATAAATCATTTTCAAGCCAATATAAACAATTTATAAACGAATACCAGGAATTAGGTCATATGCGACAAGTCGAAACAACCGCTGATCAGGCGTATTATCTACCGCATCATGGTGTATGGAAACTTGATTCGACAACTACGAAGCTGAGAGTGGTTTTCAATGCGTCATCCAAGACTACATCGGGTAACAGTCTAAACGATTTGATGTACAGTGGACCAAACTTGCAACAAGACTTGTTAGCACTGATAATAAATTGGAGGCAGTACCAATATGTAATCACTGCGGACATCGAAAAGATGTTCCGCCAGATATTAGTCAGGGAGCAAGATCAGACTCTAGTGTGGAGAGATCCAATGGATGATCAATTGAATCAGTATAACTTAACCACTGTAACGTACGGGACCAAGGCGGCGCCCTTCTTGGCTATGCGGACGCTGAAGCAACTTGCGACTGATGACGCTGAAAAATATCCCTTAGCAGCAGTAGCTGTGCAAAACTCCTTCTATATGGATGATCTGCTGAGTGGACACAACTCAGCTGATCAAGCCATGGAGCTACAACAGCAACTGATCAAAATGCTCCAGGGTGCTGGTATGAATTTGCGGAAATGGTCCAGCAACAAACCAGAACTCTTGCAGCATTTGACAACTGAACAATTGAACAGTCCTTACGAATTCAAGGGCCTCGAATCCAGAAAGACTCTTGGATTAAAATGGAATCCATCATCTGATTCATTCTCGTTTCAAAGCAATACAATTCCTGATGATAAAGTCGCGTTTACAAAGCGTCAATTATTGTCAGAAATATCTAAGATTTTCGACCCACTTGGCTGGTTATCACCGCTTACAATCAGAGCGAAGCTACTGTTTCAACAAACGTGGTCCATGGAAACCAGCTGGGATCAAGAACTACCCGAGGTCATACAAGATAATTGGCCTAAACTAAAGGAAGACTTTAACTGCATCGATAAACTCCGCATACCAAGATTTTTAGGTAACACAGAAATAAACAGTCAATTACACGCATTTTGCGATGCTTCAGACAAAGCTTACGCTTGCGTTATTTACCTCATCACCAAGAACCATAAGGGCGAGTACACATCGACTATTGTTGCTGCAAAAACAAAGTTGGCACCAGTTGCAAAGAAAACATCTCTGCCCAGACTTGAACTCTGCGGTGCTCTACTTCTATCCCAACTAGTGAAGAAGGTCATTGATTCCTTACCAAAAGCACGTATGACTCTTCATGCGTGGACGGATTCAATGATAGTCTTGGGATGGCTACATGGAGATATATCCAGATGGAAATCATTTGTAGCTAACAGAGTGAAGCAGATAACCGACATAATACCGGCAGAACGCTGGTGTCATGTCAGCTCGGAGGAAAACGCAGCTGATTGTGCCACACGAGGAATAACATTTCTTCAGTTATTAAACCATTCCTTGTGGTGGGAAGGGCCGAAATGGCTAAAAGGTTACGAGGGAAAAGATGAAACTCATCTCATGTACCAGTCCCCAATCATAGAAATAAAAGCAGCTTGTGTGAACACAGCCTTAGAACAAAATAATGTAACATTCATCAGTGACCTACTGCAAAACTGTAGTTCATTGACTCGAATTGTGCGCATTATTTGCTGGGTTTCACGTTTCGCCAAGCGCATTCGCGACAAACATATTTCAACATACCATAATTACCTATCGTCATCAGAAATAAATAACGCATATAATTTAATTATTAAAGAAGTGCAATCACTGGAATTTCATCAGGAATTGCAACATATTAAATGTAAACAACACGTGAGTTCGAAAAGCAAGATTTGCAGTTTAAACCCTTTTCTAGATGAAAACGGTCTATTAAGAGTTGGTGGTTGGTGGTTGGTGGTTGGTGGTTAAGAGTTGGTGGAGTTGGTGGAGTTGGTGGGTTGGTGGGTGTTAAATCACGCCAGTATAAGCACATCAGCGAAGCATCCTATCATCCTGCCCAGCCACAGTCGACTTACTGATCTTGTTATTAGCCAGGCTCACATAACAACTTTACATGGTGGCCCCCGACTAACCCTTTCATACATAAGGGACAGGTACTGGATTATCAGCGGAATCAGGACGGTAAAACGGCAATTAAGACTTTGTGTTAAGTGTCGTCGATTTAACAACGAAGTACAACAACAAATTATGGCGGATTTACCACGAGCCAGAGTTACGCCGTCAAGGCCATTTACGCATACTGGTGTCGACTTCACGGGCCACGTAGAACTGAAAGCCAATAAAGGGCGCGGGATCAAAACGACGAAGGGATATGTAGCAGTCTTTGTCTGCCTGTCAACGAAGGCCGTCCACCTGGAACTGGTATCTGATCTGAGTACGGCCGCTTTTCTAGCTGCATTTCGCCGGTTCTGCTCCCGGCGTGGATCACCAGGTCACATGTACAGTGACAACGGTACAAACTTCGTGGGAGCTAATCGACTCATGAAAAAGGAGTATAAGGAGATCATCCAGAACATCAACCCGGACTTCTTTAACAAAATCGGTGAGATGAACATCCACTGGCACTTCAATGCCCCTGCCTGGACTAATGCAGGTGGGCTTTGGGAAGCCGCAGTGAAGAGCCTGAAATACCATTTGAAAAGGGTCATAGGTGATCAACGTCTTACGTATGAAGAGTTTTCAACGTTACTTTGTCAAATAGAGGCGTGTCTGAATTCCAGGCCACTATGTCAACTTACTGAAAACTCTGACGACGATTGCTTAACTCCAGGACATTTCCTCACTGGGACACCAATTGTGTCAAGACCTCAAACTGAACCGGAGTCTACATCGTTAACCACGCGGTGGCAACTCGTTCAAGCTTTAACCAAAAATATCTGGCAACGGTGGTCATCGGAATATCTTCAACAACTTCAAACGAGAACTAAATGGCAAAAACCACGAGGTAATCTTGAGGTCGATGACCTCGTCCTCATCCGGGAAGAAAACGTACCACCGGGTAAGTGGGCAATGGGTCGAGTAAAGCAGCTGCATCCAGGAAAGGATGGGTATGTGAGAGTTGTTACCGTCAAGACGAGTAACAATACCATACAGCGTCCAGTCAACAAGCTTGTATACTTACCCGTAAATGAGCAGAGACCCTCATCCGAATCCGCGGCACAGTGCGTGGATGAGTCCTCTCCACGATTACCAGCTGAACCTGATGCTAAAAGGCGTTCCCCGCGACTACGAAAACAGAAACCTTTACAAGTCTTTTTCATGTCCGCTTTACTAATGCTTTTGTTTGTATCACCCAGTGATCAGACTCAGCAACTCAAATTGACGCCATATAATGTTACGCAAATTTCGAGCAACCAAGGTCTTTACTTCGACAAGATGTCCAACCTCCAAGTTATCAAGGACGAATGGAAACTCATTGTGTTTTACAACATGTCCACGTTCTATCACGGAGTAACGAACGTAAAGAGCTACATAACGCACTTGAAATTCACCGCCGATTGCATGGGCTCGCAATACGATAGCGTCATCCTACAACTAGAACAGGAAGTAAAAGAACTTGAGCATTATCAAACACTCCTCGAAAAACCTAACGCAAGAAGGCAAAAACGTGGCTTGATAAATGGAGTGGGGTATCTGGCAAATACTATGTTTGGAGTATTGGATGACAGCTTTGCTCAACAATACAAACAGGATATAGAAAAGATAACCACCCATGAGAATCATCTCCAAAAATTACTCAGGAATCAAACACTGGTCTTGGAATCAGAATACAACATTCTGCGACGCAGCGAGGAGACAATGAACAACCAGTTCCATTTCATCAAGGAACATCTTCGAAACGCCACTGCTGAAATCAATCGGGTGCGTCTAGACAATAGGAACGGTTTATATGTAACATCTACCGCCTTAGCCGCGAGTGTCATTCTGGCAAATCTAATGCGCATACAGCACACACTTATTGACACCGTGACAGACATCAGCCACGGTCGTATTGACCCTTACCTCCTGTCACCAGAACAACTGGCTCAACAGATCAATATCATCTCCGGGCAATTGCAGGGAAACTTAATGACCCCAATTGAGTCAACAAACCTATCTGACATGTACAAAATCATGAAGGCGTCAGCAACGTTATATGAAGGCTACCTTATCATAGAGATAAAGATTCCATTGGTGAGCAACGACATCTTCGAGTTAGACAGGATCGTACCTATCCCTCAGAAAAGGGGAACGAATCGCATCATTCGCACAGTCCCAAGCTCGCCATTTATTGCCTACAACATCCAAAAGGACCTCGCTCTCTTCTTATCAGATAGTGACCTGCAGGCTTGCATACATGTTCTAAGGAGCAAGAAATTATTGTGTACCTATGACAAACCTGTCTATAATCTAAAAATAAAACAATCGCTGTGTGATATTCAAGATGCAAGTGATATCAGAAACGTTTGTAAACAAGAAGTATCCACGTGCCACAATTATTGGGTCAAATTACATAATGTGAACTCCTGGTTTTATACCTGTTGTGAGTCATGTGAACTTCGTATTTCCTGTATTGCTGATACAACAACTACAGTCATTCAAGGCAGTGGTATCATTAACGTAGGTCAGGGATGCACATTGAAATCGGACGCTTATAGTATCCATGCGCACAACAACTTTCTACGTCACTTGAATATACAATCGAACATCGAAGTCCCAGAGGTGTCCATTCTAAACTCACTCATTAACACGACCTTGCCCATCGATTATGATTCTGCGGTAAACCACACCCACAGGTGGAATCAGCTGGAAGAGCAAATAAGAAACATTAAGGAACAATCTTCTACAGAGTTAACCGTTCACGACATTCATCACTATTCCGTCGCTTATATTGTCCTGGCCTTAGTTGTCATCTTAGGCGGGACCTGCATTTACCTCGTTACAAGAGGGAAGTGTCAGAACGCACTTGAAAAGCAGCAGCACGAGATGGTGGAAGTACGTGGGCAGCCGGACGAGCGCGCCCCTGAGGCGGAGGCGCGAGCCGAGCACGCAGGGCCGAACTCAACGGAGAGCGTGAGGGTAACTGTGCCAGTGCCAGTGTTCAGTGAGTTTAGTGATATAAGTAAATCTACCGAAAGTGTCGATAAGGGGACCTCACCCATGGTCCGTCAGTGAAAGTGAACTTGAGAAACCAGACAATTTAATGTTACAGACTTTACGACTTAGATTAGTTACATAGATATAAACCTAATGAAATCACCTTGTATCATCTTTCAACTGAAATATGTACCATTAATGTAAGTCATCAGTTTTCATGTGTTTAACTTGACCACTTATCATCTAGGATTAAACACGTCTCCTGTCTTCTCCTTTAGAGTTGGCAGTATGTACGGTGAACCCGCACATTAGTACAATTAAGTAGGTTTTGCTGCGTTTGCACACGCGCGACCATTTTATATAGTTGTTACTAAGTAAAATAAATTAGTGATTTTTCTACACTCAACACGGGCGGTTTTATTATCCCCCGGTTTCTATCTTTTTACCATAAGTGTGCAGACTATCGTCGTACAAACGGTGAATATTTCCTTGAGTTTTGCTAGTCTCAGTCTTCAAACATGATCTGCTGATACTGGAGTGAGAGTTCTCGCTTTCTACAGCATACTTTTATTAAGTACATTTATATTAGTATTGGAAACCGAGGAGATGCTGGCCCTCAGTACTAACCATTTTTTTTTTTTTTTTATAATGAACTCTGATTTTGCTAACCTAAATCTTCAAACATGCTCTGCTCATACTTGAGTGTTCTTTAGCATACCTTTTAAAAGTCCATTTTTAGTTGTATTGGAAACCGAGGCGATCCCAGACTTATAGTTCCAAATGCTTTATACGACCCAAGCATCTCACTACTGTGCGGATATTTCGTTTACATTTTTTTTTGTGATTAAATTCCAACTCCAACAAAGTCAATTTTGAGAAATTCGATGAGATGCTATGATACTCGTATGTATTGCGAAGTTAGCATCTCATATTTTTTCAAAATGTTGATATGCAAAATTTTTATAGTAAATTCTATGAAGCTATTGATAAAACGCATCAAGAACTCTATTATGCGGAATGCCCTCATATGTGTTTGCTTATTTGAGAAATTAGATGAGATGCTATGATATTTGATTTTGTAATATTTGATTGTATTTTTAATTGTATTTCTGTAAGTGTATAATATCTGTGTGGTAGTAACATCGCATTGGCGTTATAGCTGTAAAAGTGTTATTAACATAATTTTGAATAAATAAATATGTATTGCGAAATTAGCATCTCATTTTTCAAAATGCGATTTTGATAGTAAAATCGCCGGAACTATTGTTAAAACTTATCAAGAACAGTAGAACTATGCGGGATGCCATTATATGTGGTGTTTATTTGTGAGATGCTAGCTACGTTTACCAAAATAATTTGGTCATATTACTGAAGTTCATAAACAATGAAAGCAAAAAAAGATTGAGGAACAAAATTAATTTTGCCGTTGAAAAACTTGGTCCATACATCGACATAAGTCGCGGTCAGTTTACCAACTGTAAATAAGACGGCTTTTGAATTTTGTTTTCTTTACTTGTGCTATGAGACACTGCTTCTTGCCAAATTTCATGATTCTAGGTTAACGGGAAGTACCCTGTGGGCTTTGATTCCCTTGAGATTCGTCAAATTTGCAACATAAACGGCAGTATCTTTTGATAACGTTGATCCAGCAGTACCTAAAATAGTTCTGTACCCAGAAAGAACTACAACTGTGCTTCACCCCAAAAAAAAAACAAATTGATAATAGTCTAATACTATTATCAATTTGTTTTTGTCAGTTCTTGAGATATCCAGCTGTGACAGACGGACAGACAGACAGACTGAGTCACACCATAAGGGTTCCTTTTTACCATTTTGGTACGGAACCCTAACAATACGTATATACCTGAATGATTTAATTCTATTTAAGACAGCTCAGTTGGTGAGGTCTTAAATCGAGTAACTTATTCGAAAATTCTACTTCAGACACATTGTATACAATTAATTTTCTCTTACTAAAAACTGCGATGGTGAACTTAGAATAACCGAATTGAAATACATTAGCAAACTGAGTTCAAAGTTTGCAGTTGGCTATATCTTTACGAACACAGCACTTTGTACTTAAGTTTGTGTACCCCCTCCCCGCTAACCTATAAGATCGGCGATTAGTAATTTTATGGCCCTGCCTTTAAGCAGTTAATAATGGGGAACAAACATTGATAACGTTCTTAGGTTACTAATAAACAATCTCATGTTTGGTACTACATAACGAAAGTTTACGTTAATGATGTTTTAAGGATATAAATAAAGTATGAACTAAAATCAAGGTTATTACATACTACCTTCTGCCAACGGCTTCGCTTTCGAAAAGTATATTATATCCTAAACCAGGTTCTGGTCTATGCATGTGGCAAGTCATATTATTATTTTATATAATTATGATATAATGCCGGTAGGACAGCATGTTAGTAAAACGGGTCAAAATGCCATTTCACTAGTAATAATGTAATTTTGTCGTACTGGTTGAAATAAATGAATAGATTTATATTTGTATGAGCATCGGCATTACAGCGAATCTTAACGCGTCTTTCCTAAACCTCATTTTCAGAAACGACCTGGCCACATCAAGCTGCATGTGTCTGTTGCTACCATTCGCCTCGTTCTCTCAATCATCGGTTTGGTGATGTACGGCCCTCATCACACCAGCCACTCAATGGTAATTAGCAGCGGCGAGATCGGTAAGAAATTGAAGAATATATTTGAAAATCGTCATCATTGCTGCTGAGTATAGGCTCCTCTATCTTCGGGCTGAGTTTTGGAGGTGGTTGTGAAATATGCTCTTTTTTAAACCACAGCACGTGTTATTTGTTGAAATTGATCCTAAATAGGGTTGTAAGTTGTAATATCCAAAATGCTTTCTTTACCCGATAAAACATAATGAACAGGAAGGTAATTAAGTTTCTTTCGTCTGAACTCAAATAAAAACGAAACTTGGCCCCTTCGCTCCCTCTAACGAGGTAACTTACGAGTATAATAATTATCGTGCATCACTCTATTTATTAATAAATAAAGTAAAAAGTAGAGCAATCGATGTTGTTCTTATTGGTGGTGTTGTTAAAACTGTGCAGTTTGAGAAAACGGACTATGCGGTTACAAAAAAAACTTTGCGGTTACAATAAAACTTTGCGGTTACAAAAAAACTTTGCGGTTACAATAAACTTTGCGGTTTCAAAAAAACTTTGCGGTTACAAAAAACCTTTGCGGTTACAAAAAATACTTTGCGGTTAAAAATAAACTTTGCGGTTACAAATAAACTTTGCGGCTACAAAAAAACTTTGCGGTTACAAAAAAACGTTGCGGTTACAAAAAAACGTTGCGGTTAAAAAAAAAACTTTGCGGTTACAAAAAAACTTTGCGGTTACAAAAAAACTTTGCGTTTACAAAAAAACTTTGCGGTTACAAAAAAACTTTGCGGTTACAAAAAAACTTTGCGGTTACAAAAAATCTTTGCGGTTACAAAAAAACTTTGCTCGTCTATCTGGAATTCATTGAAAGTGATTTAGAGCTTATTGAAAATAGGAAGATCCAAGTTTTTGCTAATACTTAACCGTCTGCGGCTGACGCGGTAGTCCCACAGACACCGCGAAACACAAAATCACGTTTTATACCGGCATTTTTCAAATATGAGCGCTACCGCTGCGAGTACCTTACTGTAGAGTGCTCGCGCGTCGGTCAGTGCGCGGCGGGGGGTCGCAGCGAGCGCACGCGTGCGTAGCGGAGGGAAGGTGTCCACGAGACTACCACGTCAGCGTTAAGGTAAGTGTCCACGAGATTACCACCTCAGTCAAATGGTTACATCTTCATAGTGTCTCCTAAACAACCACGTCAGTCAATAAGTTTAAATGATTTATTATTTCATGTATTTTCCAATTTTAATAAACTATTATATCTATACTTATACTACTTACAATAAGGATAGATTTGTACTTTTGTTTGTAATCAATTAACTTGAATAGTAAGCCGATTTTATTTAATTTTTTCCCTAATAAAATTGTAAAAAATTGTAAAGCCGTATTGTTGATTTCTTCTTCTCACCATATTCAAGAAATAGATGAAGATACAGGAAAACCAGTTATGATTGCAGACTACAACCATACAAAAGGTGGGGTGGACGAGGTGGATAAAAAGTGTTCGATATATTGCTGCAGTCGTAAAACTCGTCGTTGGCCTATGGCAATCTTTCAAAGGATTCTGGACATGGCAGGCATAAATACCTTTGTATTGTATCAAAGTTGTGAAGACAGTGATGGCAAAATGAGGAGAGGAACTTTTTTATTGAATATGGCCAGAGACTTAGTGCTGGATCATATGAAAAACCGAGTGTACAATGAAAGATTGCCAAGGGAGCTGCGAATGACTATAACTAGAGTTTTAGGCAAGGATACCCCCCCTCCACCTCCAGTAGTTCGATCTGTTCCACTAAGTGGCAAAAAATTATTTTACATTTGTCCAACTAAAATAAAAAGACAAACTAAATATCGTTGCTGTGATTGTTCGAAGCCAATTTGCCTTCAGTGCTCTAAGCCACTGTGTGATAATTGTCAAACAAAGCTGTGATTTTGAAACTCTCTAGTTTTTAAGTTAACCAACGAATGTATCTCATTTTTCCTAGACTGATTAATGTTATTGTGAACTTTTAAAAATGTATAATGTCAAACTTGAAAAAGTTGATTTTGTTATTTTTTTACGTCATAAATGTTTAAGAAGAAATTTATAGACTGATTTGTGTTAAGTAAATAAACCTTGTTTAATTTTGAAAATACGTATTGTTTTTCTTTATTTCAAGTAAATATAACATATAAAATAGGTAAAAAATGTAATAAATATGAATAAATTAGTTGTATACTTTGATTCTACAAAAATATTTGCTGTTGAATTGGTGTCTGGTATACTACCACCTCAGTTGAATTGTAAAAATTTAACCACGTCAGTTGCAGAGGGTTAACATTATTTATATTACGATAAAACACCAAACAAGTCCATTGTCTTCAATTCTCCAATAGGTTCAACTCAATACCTCAGTTCCAAAAAGTAACAATTCAGAAAAAGGTTCATAGGAGATAGGTTAGGGATAGGGTTCATGGCGGCGTGCGCTCTGGCGGGCACCCCTCCCTGGGAGTTGGAGGCATGGGTGCTCGCCAGAGTGTACGAATGGACGGCGCGGCGTAAGGCGCTAGGTGAGCGCCCCGCAGCGGAAGAGCGGGAGGCCGTGCGGCGGGAGGCGAGGGACGCCATCGTCCTCCATTGGGCGGAGGACCTCGCCACCGCCGCCTTTGGACGCCGGACGCTGGACGCGCTCGGGCCAGTCCTGCAGGGCTGGCTCGAGCGGCCACATGGTTTCCTCTCGTTCCGTTTGGTGCAGGTGTTGTCCGGACATGGTTGTTTCGGAACGCACCTGCACCGGATCCGGAGGGAGGAAACCCCGGCGTGCCATGACTGCGGAGCGGCAGAGGACACGGCGCAGCACACCCTCGAGGTGTGCCCAGCTTGGGCAGAGCTGCGCCGTGCTCTGATAGGAGTTGTCGGGCAGGACCTCTCACTTCCCAGCGTGGTCTACTCCATGCTGGGGAGTGAGGAGGCCTGGGCGGCGGTTGCCTCCTTTTGCGAGGTCGTGATGTCGCAAAAGGAGGCGGCGGAGCGGGCGCGGGAGGACGATCCTCTCGCGCCGCCGCACCGCAGGCGAAGAAGGGGTGGGAGAAGGCGGTTGTACGATCGTCTCCTCCCACCTCCTGGTGGTGACTAGCGGGCGACAGGCGCGGGGGCGCCTTCGCTCGCATTGCACGAGTCACCACCCTCGTCGGGCGGGAACGGCCGAGCACTCGCGGTCGTTCCCGGGCCCCTCCACTGAGGGAGGGGCGTGAAGGCCCCGCTGTAAAGGCGGGCGGTCGTCGGCGGGGGACTGGACGTAAAGGCTCTGCCAGTTTCCCAGTCCTCCTCCAATTCAAGACGATGCGGGAGTGCCGCTGGGTTATTTTAGTGGGTATACCGGATTCATTCCGGGGAGTCCCACATACCCCCCCCATTCCCCCAATGGGTGGGTATGCGTAATGCATTTTTTCCCAGCGAGATCAAAAAAAAAAAAAAAAAAAAAAGGGATAGGGTTCATAGGTTGACTGGTAGAGAATGCCTTGCTGCATTAAGTCCGCCTATATATCACCATTGTACATGAAGTTTAAATAAATAAATAAATAATTAGAAAATTGTATGACTAGTGATAATTTTACCAGTGTATTTTTTAAACATTATTATATTATTAATCTGATATTTATTATTATTATGAACGGTCTTATACCTACTAGGAATTTGTAAACATTCTCAGTTCAAAAAGGAAACAACTATTAGATTTTACTGTATGGAACGAAAATGTTCTCAACTTATGAACAACTAAACTGCATTCACATATCGACTTGTTTCTCTTTGGAAATGATGGGTAATCATTAAGATATCATAAGAGTTGTTACCCTTTGGAACTGAGTAAACTGTTTTGAAAATGACGTTGGCAAATGGAATTCAATACAAGGTATTTAGTAAACATCAGTGAATTTATAATCATCTTGCTCTTATCTTAACAATTGATGGACTGTGTGGAGCAAAATTCTTATTCCTTCAAACAATCCGACAATCGTTGAATCAATTTTTGAATCAACACGGTAGAATCAATTTTTATTGCTTGTAAATTTTAATTGTTGACGTTCAAAAGTGCCGCTTAATGGCCTTGTTGAAATAAATATATTTGGTTTTGACTTTGTTCTCTTACTTTTACAGCCATCCACATTCATACTCAAAACTTTCCTCACAATTCTCACACAACGGCCTTGACCGATTAATTAATGTACGGATTTTATTTTCCAGCTCTGACAGCTTATTTCATTCTTGTCTACTATTTGTATGCCGTGCAACTGGAACAGAAACTGAGACCCCACGAACCCAGAGAAGTATCGGATATTGTGGCCGATGTGCTGTTCAGCTACCCACAAAATATTGACAAGATTAACTTGACTGAGAAAAACGACAACTCTGTTACGCCGCCTAAAACAACTCTATGAATCGCTTTTTTTGTTCCCTTTGTTTCGTATAGTAAACACTGTAAGAAGATACTTTTGCGTATTACATCTGTAGCTACCAGACGTAAATCAATATATCAATGTGAGGCGTTACAACAAAACTAACCGAATTAGCATCCAAGAAGAAAATAGTCCTAACTGTATTTTTCAAACAAAATAGTAGTAACTAGTACCTGCCTATGAATTCATATGTGAAAAAATTTTAATAATAAAGAAATTAAAATGACATTTAATTTATCTACATCAAACACCTTGATTCTAGCCTAATTCTCAAAAAAACAGCAACATTATTCTACACTGATTTTCTACGAAACAATAGCTTAATTCGACGATGATTCTCTACGAAGCGGCTTGATTACAACTTTTGTGTGATTCCGAAACAATGATAGTTAATTGATATAATGCGTTGATATGCATAGTACCTGCCTATGAATTCATATGTGAAAAAGTTTTAATAATAAAGAAATTAAAATGACATTTAATTTATCTACATCAAACACCTTGATTCTAGCCTAATTCTCAAAAAAACAGCAACATAATTCTACACTGATTTTCTACGAAACAATAGCTTAATTCGACGATGATTCTCTACGAAGCGGCTTGATTACAACTTTTGTGTGATTCCGAAACAATGATAGTTAATTGATATAATGCGTTGATATGCATTTGTTCTTGTTACTTGAGACTACAATATGTTAAATATTAATAAAAATTAAAATGTTAAATATGTAAGTTTTATTTTGTAACCATTCTAGTAATTTATCTGTAAATGATTATGAAAGGCAATGGCAGCTATCGACTCTCCCACTCGAATCATGCAAAGCAGTCAAACTAAACACGCTGATGCTCGTTTCTTTCAATCTTTCGCAGTTACACAAACTGGTATCCCCAAGCGGGGTTACACCGATGTTTTACAAAATTGCATGCACAGGATGCCTTGAACCGGATGAAACCAGTTGAAACCGCCTCGAAGGAGGCAACAAAACTGATTTAACTTTTGCCGTAATAGTTTCTGCGGCTAGGCCCAGGTCGCCAGGAAGGGTATTAGGTTGGACGAGATTATAGCGATATAAATAGCAATAATGACACAAACTTTGCATATCATTGTATTATGCTGGTCATTCATTTTTATCAATAAAACCTTCCACTGGTTTTGATGCCTTAATCAGGCAAAATATATATTGTCTTTACACCTGGAATTTCTCGGCTGCAAACTAAATTTACTATAGATCTATGATATAGGCGTCCGACTTGTGCTTGGGTTGTTGGCAATAGGCTGCCTCCTTATTATATGGGACTTACACATAACTGACGAACCGGCGTGATTTTTATGTAACGTTAATATAAGTATAGGACTAGATGTGTGTATGTACATTAGGAGCTTTTAAAGATCGTAGCATCCGTGGCGTTTCTTATCCGATCTTCTCCTTAGCAAACCAATTTTGCCAATAGACAACTGGCATCCTTATATACATTTTGACATTGACTTTATATCCTTTTTTCATAGAGATTTTTCTTTGGACTTAACATTGCTTATCTATAGGTGGCGATCAAAAACAGGAAGACGTTGCGTTGGAAGGTCTCCCACTAGGTTGACCGATAACTTCGTGAAGGTTGCGGGCATCCGCTGGACGCACGGGACCGGTCAATGTGTTTCGGCTGGAATGATGTTGATAATAAAGATGATGATGATCTATTAGGAATCTTAGAATGAATAATTTTGTTACGGAAGCATAATTTGTTTAGAATTGTTATTTATGAAGCACATAACGTCTATGAGGTTCCTTTGCGTACAGATAAAGTTATATTTTTTTTCCTCATCGTTAAACTTTTTCGTTTAAGATTTCTCCGGGGAAAAATATCGGGAAAACATGATTATTTTGTTGATAAAAACCTCATTCAATATCGTGGCATCAGCATAGTCCCGAGGTGCATTTCTTCGGTATACGGACTTGCAACAAAGATTGTAACAACTTCCTACAACTTCACAGCTTAATCTGTCTTAAGTGACGTTGATCGATGACACAGTCCGTGCAACATTAACATCAGCACTAAGTTTTGTTGTTCTGCTGTCTTCAGCCTGTTTGTTTTAGTTTGATGTTGTGCAAGATTCTGTGTGAGCAATGTATATTGAACAATTTAGTGTATCTGCACTAGCCAGTTTACACGGTAGCCAACCTACAAGGCCCAAAAAAGAAATTTCCATCGACACGAAAAATATTTATTTATTTTAGAAAAATAATATATATTATCACAGTAGTTTAACGCGATTATTTCACCCAACTTTTCGGCCGTGTTGCAGTTATTTTTTCAAAAAGGCTTGTGTTTAAACACCGCCCAAAAAAGTACCTATTTTACTACCAAAAAAATTCTAAACGGTTACCAAAATGGATAAATGGTCACCAAATAACGTTTCCTAAAATATTATGAAATAAATCCATTTTTTCGTATTATTGACTGCCAAAAAAATATATGGACGCCTTTAAAGTCGACGGAGCCCCGCTGCGCGGGGCTCCTATTTCCGTCCGCAGGGTCTAAAGTAACCTAACACGAACGAGATGACGGGAGCCGAGTTCGCTCGCTTTGCTCGCTCACTTCGGCTCCCGTCATCTCGTTCGAACCTAACCTGTCCGTGTCGGGGTGCCCTAAGCTCCTGAGCTCGCTTCGCTCGCTCTTGGACTAATTCGTTAAAAACACGAATACACCCGGTATATTAATCTTTGAGTTGGATAGAATTTGGTGACCGTTGATCCATTTTGGGAACCAATTATTTTATTTGGTGCCTAAGCTTAGAGTCTTAAAAATATTTTTGATGACCGTCTAAATTATACCCTTTCAAAAATCCACTATATTATCTTTTCTCCCATCGGCCCATTTTATTTACGAATTACTTATTTTTTATTTTATTAATTTTTCATTTTTATTTACGAATTTAGGAGTTTTAAGTTAACATTTTTTTTCAACCTCTTTTCTTTACTCCTAAACCTCTCATCCCAATGCTATTTACGGCAACTTATAGAAACCGTGTGTTTTTCCGGCATAAAAACGCTATATCACATTTTCGTGATCAGATCCGTTACTCCCCATAAGTCCTACAAACAGTCAATCTGCCTAGCCCTTTCCCAACTATTCCAGTCTTACTAGATGCAGCTGACTACTAGTGTTTAACATGGGGAGACTAACTATCTGACCTGGCAATACGTGCCCCTTTGACAAGACTGGTGTCAGATTTTCTGGCATCTGACTATCGGCAACGACTACCAAAGATGTACAAATGACAGCCGTGATATTCAAGGTACGGCAGAATCTTGGTATGTTAAGATGGTCACCCATCCCCGGACCTACCTCGGCAAGCGTTGCTTAGTTAACTTAACCTTGAAGGTCGACTCAACAGTCTTACAAAAAGAAACATTGCATTGAACACGTTTGTCAATATCAAAATTAATATAAATACTACACGACTTTTTCTTCTTGGCGGAACAGTCTAACGGTTCGGTGACAAGTTCTAAACTTAAAACTGAGATGTGGGTACAAAACCTCCATCAGTTTAGATATAAACACCAGAATATCACAGTTATACATTATTAAGCCCTGTTCTGACATATTTCTAATAAAACCGCCTGTATGATACCCCGATAATCCCGCTATATAAGTTGACAAAGGATGATGTCAAGCCGACGTTTAAACCTGGCCAAGCTGGGCATGGGTTATATTTGAATCTTTGACCTAAATTTCTGAGTATTTGTTTCATTCTGATCTGTGTAGCTTTTAAGATGTTGTACATAGTTAGCCCCATCGATACACCGTTATTCGATCCTGCGTTGCTAGGCTGTGCTGTGCCGTGGTTTTGGTCGAACAGCCCCGTCATTACTTACTTGGGAACTTAACTTAGGATCAACGACATACCGCAACAGTATCAACAAAGCACACACCAGCGGTATCAACAAAGCACACACCAGCGCTTTTTTGGGCATAGGCAACTGTGGTAATCGGGCCCCAATTTCGGTTGGATTGGACATATACTCATAAAGAGCACACAGTTTATGGCGGCTACTTACTGTGACATCCCTATCATTTTCCTCATCATCATATACGAGTATGCTTGCATTTATACCCTCGAGTCTTTCGTCGTCTCTCGTCAGCGTCATCTAATGGGCAGCACACAACCACCATTAACATTCAATTTATTCACTTGAGATAGATACTTACTTTTTACATTTTTAAATATAAGCTAGTTTAAAAAAAAATTGTTTAATTTGCAGTGTCATGTCCAGTTTCCAGATGCTGCATTTGTTTTGCCTGCAATATCTTGAGATGTGACCTGTTTTACCGCAACTGAAACATTTTTCTTATTTGTTTTAAAAACTTCATTGTCACTATTGTAAGTACCCGGGTCTTTTATATTTGGCTGTGTTTGTAACCTTTGAATAATATTGTAAATAATTTTATCCACTTTAGGGGTAATCGAACAACGTTTGTACAATTCATATCGGCAAAGATTTTGCAAATTACTGATGTCCTCATATTATTATTATTCATATCCTGTATAGTTTTAAGTATAGAACTATATTATTTTTAGATGATTGTCTTCTTTAACGTTGTATCTCAATATCAGGTCATTTTTTTTTTAAATTCTCCTTCGTTGTTTGATGAATGAGATGAATGTAGGAATTGTTTTCGATCGAATGTAGAATGATATATTTTGCTTCATATTGAACTCTTTGCCGTCATCAGCTTTGTCTGAACTCTTTGCCGTCATCAGCTTTTTCTGAACTCTTTGCCGTCATCAGCTTTGTCTGAACTCTTTGCCGTCATCAGCTTTGTCTGAACTCTTTGCCGTCATCAGCTTTGTCTGAACTCTTTGCCGTCATCAGCTTTGTCTGAACACTTTGCCGTCATCAGCTTTGTCTGAACTCTTTGCCGTCATCAGCTTTGTCTGAACTCTTTGCCGTCATCAGCTTTGTCTGAACTCTTTGCCGTCATCAGCTTTGTCTGAACTCTTTGCCGTCATCAGCTTTGTCTGAACTCTTTGCCGTCATCAGCTTTGTCTGAACTCTTTGCCGTCATCAGCTTTGTCTGAACTCTTTGCCGTCATCAGCTTTGTTTGAACTCTATGCCGTCATCAGATTTGTCTGAACTCTTTGCCGTCATCAGCTTTGTCTGAACTCTTTGCCGTCATCAGCTTTGTCTGAACTCTTTGCCGTCATCAGCTTTGTCTGAACTCTTTGCCGTCATCAGCTTTGTCTGAACTCTTTGCCGTCATCAGCTTTGTCTGAACTCTTTGCCGTCATCAGCTTTGTCTGAACTCTTTGCCGTCATCAGCTTTGTCTGAACTCTTTGCCGTCATCAGCTTTGTCTGAACTCTTTGCCGTCATCAACTTTGTCTGAACTCTTTGCCGTCATCAGCTTTGTCTGAACTCTTTGCCGTCATCAGCTTTGTCTGAACTCTTTGCCGTCATCAGCTTTGTCTGAACTCTTTGCCGTCATCAGCTTTGTCTGAACTCTTTGCCGTCATCAGCTTTGTCTGAACTCTTTGCCGTCATCAGCTTTGTCTGAACTCTTTGCCGTCATCAGCTTTGTCTGAACTCTTTGCCGTCATCAGCTTTGTCTGAACTCTTTGCCGTCATCAGCTTTGTCTGAACTCTTTGCCGTCATCAGCTTTGTCTGAACTCTTTGCCGTCATCAGCTTTGTCTGAACTCTTTGCCGTCATCAGCTTTGTCTGAACTCTTTGCCGTCATCAGCTTTGTCTGAACTCTTTGCCGTCATCAGCTTTGTCTGAACTCTTTGCCGTCATCAGCTTTGTCTGAACTCTTTGCCGTCATCAGCTTTGTCTGAACTCTTTGCCGTCATCAGCTTTGTCTGAACTCTTTGCCGTCATCAGCTTTGTCTGAACTCTTTGCCGTCATCAGCTTTGTCTGAACTCTTTGCCGTCATCAGCTTTGTCTGAACTCTTTGCCGTCATCAGCTTTGTCTGAACTCTTTGCCGTCATCAGCTTTGTCTGAACTCTTTGCCGTCATCAGCTTTGTCTGAATTCTTTGCCGTCATCAGCTTTGTCTGAACTCTTTGCCGTCATCAGCTTTGTCTGAACTCTTTGCCGTCATCAGCTTTGTCTGAACTCTTTGCCGTCATCAGCTTTGTCTGAACTCTTTGCCGTCATCAGCTTTGTCTGAACTCTTTGCCGTCATCAGCTTTGTCTGAACTCTTTGCCGTCATCAGCTTTGTCTAAACTCTTTGCCGTCATCAGCTTTGTCTAAACTCTTTGCCGTCATCAGCTTTGTCTAAACTCTTTGCCGTCATCAGCTTTGTCTAAACTCTTTGCCGTCATCAGCTTTGTCTAAACTCTTTGCCGTCATCAGCTTTGTCTAAACTCTTTGCCGTCATCAGCTTTGTCTAAACTCTTTGCCGTCATCAGCTTTGTCTAAACTCTTTGCCGTCATCAGCTTTGTCTCAACTCTTTGCCGTCATCAGCTTTGTCTGAACTCTTTGCCGTCATCAGCTTTGTCTGAACTCTTTGCCGTCATCAGCTTTGTCTGAACTCTTTGCCGTCATCAGCTTTGTCTGAACTCTTTGCCGTCATCAGCTTTGTCTGAACTCTTTGCCGTCATCAGCTTTGTCTGAACTCTTTGCCGTCATCAGCTTTGTCTGAACTCTTTGCCGTCATCAGCTTTGTCTGAACTCTTTGCCGTCATCAGCTTTGTCTGAACTCTTTGCCGTCATCAGCTTTGTCTGAACTCTTTGCCGTCATCAGCTTTGTCTGAACTCTTTGCCGTCATCAGCTTTGTCTGAACTCTTTGCCGTCATCAGCTTTGTTTGAACTCTATGCCGTCATCAGATTTGTCTGAACTCTATGCCGTCATCAGATTTGTCTGAACTCTTTGCCGTCATCAGCTTTGTCTGAACTCTTTGCTTTTCGCGTCCAAAAATAATTTTGTCAGAAGACGCAAAGCAAAACTTCGAAAAATTGATATTTTTTGCTTTGTAGTGTTTTGTTTTGGAATTCAGTTTAGTTTTTTTGATTGTATTTTTGTTTCCAACATAAGAGTGTTGTAATTATAAATTCGAGCCCTTTCTTACTATAGATTGTCACGTCACTAACGTACAGCACTAATGATTTTGTAGTCTTTGGTAATGTCATAAAAAAGCTGCGCAAAATTATTTTCTCTATCTAAATTACTTAATAGACCCATCAGCCTGCAAAGTTTTGGATGATGATACAGAAAACCGGCTGTGCACCAAATAACAAAACATTGAAAAATTAAGAAAATAAGTTTACAAATAGATTTCACTTCAAAGCTAGGTATTGATAAAGTTGTCTCATAACAATAATTATTGAGTTAGCGGAGAGTTCATCAAAGAGTTTTGAAAAGATTTTTTGTTTAAGAAATGGCTATCTTTTCTTTGCTTTATTTTTCTTTTATGCAGTGTGCGGTTCATTCTTTAAACTCTTTCTTTTATCGGTTGTCATTACTATTGCCAATGCCATTTAAAATCAAGCAGGTAGAACTTGTTTTTATTAAGCGTCCTCAATAATATTTTAAAATTATTTCTTATAAATCTTGTACATCTTTCACAACCACGTACCTATACGAGAATGGTGGCTACATATGGCAAAAACCAGCAACTAAAAACTACAAAAAATTCGAATTGCATTCAAAAATCTCTAAGAGCCAGCCACCATGTTTCGCGGTGAAATGAAAACTTTTACAAATGATCTATTGTTTCGCGGTACGTATGCTCTTATTGTTTCAATGTAATTGAGTAGGCAAGGCAAAGTTCCCCGAGCTCATTTTGTGGCCCCATTGTTAAGGTTGCGGTCAGATCGCCGAGCTATTGTTAAAAAAATGCGCTCCCTTTTTCGCTTAAAACGGCGCACGCTGCTGCTGCGTGGAATAACTAAAGGAATGCCATCATTAAAGCTGTTTTTTTGCTTTGAGTAAACTGCCAAGCTGAGTGTTAATGTAACAAGTTAAATTTAAGAATCCCTCGATACTTTTTTTATTACAGTAGTAGAGACAAGCTTCGATCGACAATCTATTGAATACGTAATTATGACACGATATCATGCGAAAACACCCCGATTCAAACAGTTAAACCCCCATAACAGCTTTAGAACAGCTGAACCGATTTTTATCAAATATGGCTAAGAACACTCTCGATAAAGTCACCTTTCAAACAAAAAATAAAATGAAATCGATTTATCCATTTAGGAGCTATGATGCCACAGACAGATACACAAATACACAAACACACAGGTACACACGTCACCCTCTTTTTCCGTTGGGGTTAAAAACAAAATCTGTTATTATCTTATGCTGAATGCTTGATGCAGAACGCGGTTTTTATCTCTGTTATTTGAATCTGATTAGAAACTGATGAAATCTCATAAGCATGAACATCAATAATTATACTATTTATTGAATCAATACATTTTTTTTTTTACACAATTACAATTGTTTAATTGAATTGGGTGTTGTACTCCGTCTGTGTGTGTATCTTCATTTGACCTTGCAAAGGTCTTTTTATTTTGTTGCTTCTAATAATTTCTTTTTTGTTCTGTTCGTCGCGTGCGAGGCAGTCTTCTTTTTCTTTCTTTCTTTTTAAAATCAAAAATCAAAAACGTTTATTTCAAATAGACCAATTACAGGCACTTTTGAATTGTCAAATGTCGGTCAGTCAAACTAACAAGTGAAGCTAAGTTGCACGTTCCAAGGAGTAGATCTCTATGGAGAAGAACGTGCAAGAAACTCCATGGACACTCTTTTAAATAATATGTGTTACATATAATGTTTGGTTACATACTTCTTGTTGCTTCCATTATGTGAGCACAATGTAGATAATAATAAAAAAATATTAAAAGATAGGAACTGAATTAAGCCACTGGCAGCTAAGAGATGACCAGTCTCATCTGACGGCACCCGTTCACGAGCATGACGCGTGCATCAACCCCACTCAGCTCAACCATTTTGAAGGGAACCGAATGACCCAATAACACGCGCCACCAACAGCGAGACATTTGAGTAAGCATGACAAACTCTCAACTGCCATGCTCGCAATGTCAAAATAAAAAAAAACAAAAAGTTGTAACCTAATAAAAATGCTCCATGGTACCTCACATTCACAAATTTGAAAAATAAAAGTGCTTCTACATTATACAATGCTATTATTTCTAAATATAACATGTAAAGAATCCTAAGTCCTATTGAAATAAACAAATGAAATAAAAATAAAACACTGAAAACAACAATACGAAAAGGGCAGCAGCATCTCTTCCAATATAAACTAATTTGTAAACTACAAATGTATGTGGCTGTGGAGCAGGACCGGCATTTAGCCAAGCATTTTTATCAAGGAGATAAACTTCCAATTTATAATATGCTTGTCTACATAGTGTGCGTTTAATGCATGTTTTAAATTTTGACTCGTTTAATTGGAGAATTTCTAGTGGAATTTCATTATAAAATTTTACACAGTACCCCATAAAAGAGCTAGCTACTTTAGCTACCCTGAATCGAGGTTGATCTAACTTGTCCTTATTTCTAGTATTAAAATTGTGCCTATCACTTATTTTAGTAAAAAGATGAATATTTTTCCGGACATACATTATATTTTCATAAATGTATTGACAAGGTACCGTCATGATGTTGATATCTTTAAATAATTCCCTAAGAGAATCGCGCCTGCGAAGATTGTATATGGCTCTGATAGCTCTTTTCTGCAGAATAAAAATAGACTCTATGTCTGCAGCCCGTCCCCATAGCAAAATACCGTAAGACATGATACTATGAAAGTAACTAAAATAGACCAGCCTCGCGGTATGTACATCAGTAAATTGACGGATTTTTCTGACAGCATATGCTGCTGAACTAAGCCGTCCTGCCAGAGATGTTAAATGAGGACCCCATTGTAGCCTCGAGTCGAGCGTGATTCCCAGGAAAACCGCGTTTTCGACGATTTCTAGTTTCTCCTTGTTCAATATTATTTCCAAGTTATTACTTTTAACATTCGGTAACGCAAATCTTATGCACTTCGTTTTTTTTCCATTTAGTACTAAATTATTAACAGTAAACCAGTTTTGGACCTACTGTAGAGCGTTGTTTACGTCATCAATACGTGTGGAACGTCTATTGATCTTAAATATTAAGGACGTATCGTCAGCAAACAATACTATATGTGGTTGTTTTTTCAATAAATGCGGTAGATCATTTATATACACCAGAAAGAGGAAAGGACCCAATATAGAGCCCTGTGGTACCCCCATTTTTATTTTTAAGCCCCGTGAATTTACACCATTTATCTGAACTTGCTGTTGCCTGTCATTTAAATAAGATTTCACTAGGCTTAGTGCAAGTTTACCTAATCCGTAATGTTCCAGCTTTAAAAGTAAGGTTTCATGATTAACACAATCAAAAGCCTTTGAGAGGTCACAGAAGATTCCAATAGCATCTTGGGCTTCCTCCCACGCTGCAAATATGTGTTTTAATAAGGAGACACCAGCATCAGTTGTACAACGTCCTTTGGTGAAACCATACTGCTGTTCGTGTAAGATTTTATTAGTGTTAAAATGAATAAGCATTTGACTAAGCATAACTTTTTCAAAGACCTTACTGAAAACCGGCAACACGGAAACAGGTCTATAATTATTGGTGTCATTATGGTCGCCGGATTTAAAAAGAGGTATAACTTTACTGAATTTCATTACATCTGGAAAGACTCCTTGGTCCACACACAAATTAAAAATTAAAGCCAAGTATGGTGCTACGGTCTCGATTATAGATGTACAAACTTTAACAGACATTCCCCATAGGTCCTCGGTTAATTTTATTTTTATTTGCCGGAAAGCCTTTAGGACTGTCATAGGGTTTATATGTATGAATTGAAATTCAGCCGAACAGCCTGGCACGTTTTCTTTCAATAAAGCAATTGAGGCCTTCGGCGAGGAATTTAAAGCTTCCGTTGTTTTAAGAGGTATGTTGGTGAAAAAATTCACAAACTCTTGGGCTACTTCTATGTTAGAATTTATGGGACCATGTGAAGTCTCCAATAAAAAATCCGTGTTTCGTACCTTATTTCTACCCGTTTCACTATTAATAACTTTCCAAACGGTCTTTATTTTATTGTCTGCCGATTTGATTTTTGTGCTAATGAAAAGGGCCTTCGCTACTTTGCAAATTTTTCTAAAGAGTTTAGAATATTTATTTACATACTTGTTAAAGCTTTCAGAGTTAAAAAATGGTTTAAGGCCATATAGTTCATATAGTTTTTCCCTACTTATCCTTATACCTTTAGTCGCCCAGTCACTAAATACAAACTTAGGGAAAACACTTTTTGACTTCTTTTCAAAACTTTTATTAAATTCATTGAGTATTACTGAAAAGAAATTATTATAAAATTTATTGGCATCATCAATACTATGGCCCAGAACATTTAACTTATTTTGTATGTTACTATTAAATTTTGTTAATTTGCTAAGTGTAATTGGCCTAAATTGAATTTGAGCTTTTTCCAAAATTGCTTTAGACTTAAAAAACACCGTTTGTCCACTATGATCAGACGGAAGATAATTTACTATGGCTTTATCTAAATAATCACAATCACAGAAAATATTATCGGGTATAATTTAGACGGTCATCAAAAATATTTTTAAGACTCTAAGCTTAGGCACCAAATAAAATAATTGGTTCCCAAAATGGATCAACGGTCACCAAATTCTATCCAACTCAAAGATTAATATACCGGGTGTATTCGTGTTTTTAACGAATTAGTCCAAGAGCGAGCGAAGCGAGCTCAGGAGCTTAGGGCACCCCGACACGGACAGGTTAGGTTCGAACGAGATGACGGGAGCCGAAGTGAGCGAGCAAAGCGAGCGAACTCGGCTCCCGTCATCTCGTTCGTGTTAGGTTACTTTAGACCCTGCGGACGGAAATAGGAGCCCCGCGCAGCGGGGCTCCGTCGACTTTAAAGGCGTCCATATATTTTTTTGGCAGTCAATAATACGAAAAAATGGATTTATTTCATAATATTTTAGGAAACGTTATTTGGTGACCATTTATCCATTTTGGTAACCGTTTAGAATTTTTTTGGTAGTAAAATAGGTACTTTTTTGGGCGGTGTTTAAACACAAGCCAATATTATCAATACAAGTTGCAGAGGTTGGAGTTACTCTAGTTGGTTCTGTAAAAACATTAGACAGATTAAATGATTTAAAAAGGCTTAAAAATCTGCAGCTATTTGAATTATTTTCTAAAATATTGATATTAAAATCCCCACAAATAATTATGGATTTGTTACTGCCTGCAAGTTTTGATAGAATATCCTCCATTGTTGCTTCAAATAAACTTAAGTTTTGAGGGTCAGGGGGTCTGTACATGCACACTACAACATGCTCATCTAGCTCAACACAGGACAGTTCAATGCAATGTTCATTTGACAAGCTAACTATATCATTACGTTGTTTAAATTTTAAGCATTTTTTTATTAAGATCAGGGAACCACCCCGCAGCATAGATTTACGGTTAAAACAACTGCCTACACTATAATTTTCATAACTAAGTAGCATTTGGTAATCTTTCAACCAATGTTCAGTAAAACATACGACATCAAACATTGTTTTTTCTAAAAACATTTCAATTTCTAATAATTTGGAAGAGATACCCTGAATATTTTGATGAAATAACTTCAAGACATGCTGCTGAGCCCCTTTTTGGCTTTTAACTTTTTGAAAGCAAGAAAATACCTCGTTATAACTTGGTATAACTATGGTGTTACTGGTACTCTCTGTTGTCCTATGAATTAGTTTAAACTACTATCTGGAGTTACAAAAGAATTTTCCATAGTGATACATGGAACCTCCTTCGTACAGTTCACAAAAGAATTAATAGCAATTAAGCTATGGTCAATTTGGCTGTCCACAGGGTTATTAGTATTAATACTAAACATTGTGGTTTTAACTAAACATGACTTTGACATACTACTTATGTCTGTGTTAATAAAATAAACTAATAGCTTAGCTATTGTGTGTCTTATACTAGTTGGCAGATACGCTGTACCTCTAGTCGACCTTAAATGACCAACAAAAATGTTGGTGTCAAAAAACATAAACTTGTCACTATAGTGACTTGTTAAGAAATGCATATGTTGATTAAGCATATGAATATACTTATTTTTCCTACTAGATAATTGTTCATAATATGGGAATGCACACAATATTATTTTCTTGCACTTTAATTTTAACATCTCAGTTACAAAGTCAGTGATGTCTTCCTTTCTTACTTTCAAACTATTACCTATAAACACTGTTACATCAGTATTACAATTATACGTTTTTCTAGTAACTAATTCCATAATTTGCATATAGGTTGACCCGGGTAAACAATAATTTTGAGTAGAATGACTCAGTTTGTTATGTATTAATTTTCCTAGACCTCTTCCCATACTATCTGAAAACATAACTGAAGAATTACAATCCTGACTAGTACAGGATGGAAAATTACCAGACTCAGACTGGACAATGTGACTTAAATCCTGCCCAAAGTCAGTTAAAGCTTGTCCAGTAACACAGTCCTGAAAAAAGCTCTCAGCCTGGGACGAGTCCACCGTTGCCCCAGGCTGGCCAGCATCAAGATCTGAGACTGTCTGACACGTGCACCGACTCTTAACCAACTCATTTGCAGCTAGAATGTGTTCTTTAATTTGGTTTTGCGATTGTACATACTTACTGTAAAGAGAACTGAGTGAATTTTCAAGGACTTTCATTTCTGACTGTAATTGCTGTGTATCTATTTCATAAATCTTCTTGCTGTCCTCTAATTTAATCTGATAATTGTTTAATTTATTAATCAAGTCAACACGTTCTTTCCTGAGTGGAATATATTTGGAAAAGTGTTTATGTTGTTTTTTAAATTGGTGGCATTTTTTAATTATTCTATTAATCTTTGCATATTTTTTTAATTTATTATGACTAACTTTTAAACTAACATTGTGATTTAATAAGGAATCCTCAGTTAAGTCAATAGTAAGCATGGGATGGAGGTTACCATTAGAGCCTAATAAATCATTATATAAATGGTTAGTTTCCCTAGCCTGAGTACTCTCTTTTTCTTTTTGCAATTTAAGAATTTTACTGTTTGCATAATTTAACTCATCCTGGAGATCCCTAACTTTGCATAAAGCCTCCTCATATAAATTACTACAGTCCCCAAAACCATCCGTGATCACCCGCAGTTTGTCACGCTCATCCACAACATCTTGAAATTGCTGGGCTTGGTCTACAAGCTCCCGTTTAAGGCTTGTGTTTTTAAAAATAATGTTCTTGATTTCAGTCTCACTTTCCTCCCTCTCCACCAACAATTGTTCACACTGTTGTTTTGATTCCTTAAGTTCTTGGAGGGCCGTTCGCAATTTCAGCTCCATATCCTGTGCAGTAGCCTTACGGGTCATCGTTGGCATGGTTTCAGGATTAGTGACTGAAAAATTGAAACGAAGAAACGGTAAGAATCAAAGTTTAGACAAAGTAAACAAAGAAGGAAAGGAAGAGAATTAAATAAAGAATAAGATAAGTGCAGTTAAATAGAGAATTGAGGTAGGCGGCTTGATCGATTTGTAAAGTTATTCAATAATGTATTTGGTAACTTTTGCTGGCCTAAAGGTTATAATTGTGCAAAGTGGGTAGGATGTCCAGATCACAAAATAAACTTTGTTTGACGATTTATAACGAATACAGTGCAAAATAACTATTGAAAGCTATATTATTAACGTATATTATCCAAGAAAACCAGATCTACACTAACAAAAATAAGAAATAATGACCATTTTCACAATGTAAACGAAGTGTTTTAGAACAAATGCAAAATCCTAAATTGCCGAAAATAGTATGTTAAATTAGTGAGTATGACGTGTAACTAAGGTCAAGTTAGTAATGTGTGCTATTATCACAAATACTAAATAAAGTAAACAATACTTCCCCGGTTTATTCCGTAATTTAGACGTCAGACGATTCTAGGTTACCGCTGACAGCCGCCGGTACTAATATCGTATTTTACTTGGTCAATTGGCAAGAATACAATAATCCTGTATATTATTGCAGTTATCTTATGTTTAAATTAACAATAACACCTTATTTTTACTTAAATACTAAATAAAATTAATTTTAAAATACGAAACACATATTTGACATGTAACTTAGGCCTTAGGCTTTCTTTCAATAAAGCGACAGATAAACTTCAGTTGCTCCGTGGTTGGTGGTGCTATATATAGGCACAACATTACAAATCGGTGTGTCAATGCCAATTCTAACAAGTAATAACATAATAATAATTTAACATATAAAATAACTATCACAGAACATATGGAGTAAACAGAGTAACAATGTCCGTGATGTTTGGAAAATGAAAAGTCACAAGGCCCAGTAGTGTGATATCAACGACTCAGAAACAAATATTAATTAGTTTTAATATTCTCAAACTATCGAAATATAATACCCTAACCCTATAAAATATTGCAATATTAAACATCGAATAGTAAGAAAAGTTTTACAGCTATATTTAGATAACACCAAGCGCTTCCAAACATCCTTTATAATGCGCACAGCGAAGGAATGGAACTCACTACCTGCGTCTGTGTTTCCGAACGCATTTAACCCGAATCTCTTCAAAGTTAGAGTGAACAGGCTTCTTCTGGGTAAGCTCGCTCCGTCGTCGACTCTGTCTCTGTCATTGACTTAGACTAGAGTCAAGAGCAAACCCATCAAAAGTAAAAAAAAAAAAAAAAAAGAAACAATTTCACTGCAGTAAAAAGCACTTTACCATCGCAAATTTATGATTATGATCTCACCTTCTGATCCTAAAAACCTATGAAAATTCGGGCTAGAAACCAAAATAATAATTTATTCAAACCAAGACATGAAAGAAAAAGAATGTTAATATAAATTAATTTAACAATTTAAAATATACTACTATGATAATTTTATTAGCTGGTATGTTATTTATGTATTAGTCTTTCATAGATATTGCTAATTAAGTTAAATAAATATAAAATGGTACTAACATTGACAACATTACTAAATCTTAAAGAGAAAAAAAACAATCGAAATTGGTCGAACCGTTCTCAAGTCAAGAAGCCTGATACATGCGGCAATTAATTTTTAGCTATATAGAAGATTGAAAACTTGATTATAACGTATTCCAGAGAGACTGAAAACTCCGTGAGCACAATAACAATCAGTCGGAAAGCTTGCAACATAGTTTACAAACCTCTGTTTAACGGTGAACATAAACTTTCAATTTTTATTGCACATAAAGGAACCATGACAATTGCTGTATGAAATGAAGCAATGAAATGAAATACTCCTAGTTTCATTCTACCAATGTTGTGTTCATTGTGTGCTTACTTAGTTTATTAAAAGGATAACTCGGTTAAAGAGAAACAGTGGAAACCCATTTTCCATGTTAAGAGATAGCGTTTTTTAAGTTAGGTAGTTATGAATATGCTACCGACTTTATTTTCTAGATGGGCACTGATTTTTTGTCCATGTTCAGACATTTCTGCTTGTATCTTCGACCTTCTGTCATAATAACATTGGCTAGATGAAGAATGAGGTTTCGTAAGCATTATTAGTTAGAGACAAATTGATACATAATATAATATGGGTTACTTTAATAATCTCTCAATCATAATAATGTCCAAAAATAAATATGTTCAAAAATAAAAATGTCTAAAAATAAAAATTCCCTAAAATGAAAATGTCCAAATCATAATAACGTCCAAAAATAATTTCCAATATTTAGGAAACTTAGGAAACTATTGTCAATAACGAGTCAGAATCGTTCACAAAGAGGTCCAGTACAGATTTTTGTTTTTGACAGATACCATAAAAAATACACCTAAAAATAAGCTGGAAAACGTCAAACCTGCGCTCGAGACGATTCGTGATGATGACTCTTGAATACAACTGGTATCTACTTTATTGTAGATCAATGTAATTACACTAATTACAAATCGTATATTTTTGCGACAGTGCTTACGTATTAATGACAAAATAAGCAACGTTTTTCAAAATTCGTAATAAAATTTATAACGAATTTTACATCTCAAATAAACCATAACATATTATGTGCTTATAGACCTACTCTTCTATAATATACCAAATTAAATAAAAACCCAATTATTATATCGGAGCACTGGCACTTTTTCTAGTCTAAAAGCAAAATAGCAAGGTAACAGGTACTTAGGATGCCTGAAGCAGTGAATGTTCAACGCCCGCAATGACTCAGCAAATCTCCTCGACATCTCCGTGACTAGGGGCTAAAGATTCAAGTTCTTATAGCTCACGAGCTCGTTCTACAACTTCAAATATTGTAATGTTTTGGTTAAAAATAAAGTTCATATGAAGAACTTTTTACTGAAATGATTTGTTTGGGTAATAAATACACATTTTGAAATGAAATCCTGTGTTGTTTTTCTTGTTTTCTTAATTATTTATCTGACTTAAACTATTAGTACTTAATAATAATTGTTTTATTTTTCCATGGCACTTCCATTATTAGCTATTTTAGTTTTAACATTCTTCTAGTTTACCCAATTTTCTTTATTACACAACTTTACAATAACATATCAATGTTTTTCTTCCTTTTTTAATGACATAGATTTCAAAAAAGCGTACAGTTATACAATAGGAATTTTGGAACAGACCAGCCTATATTATGAGTTACGACTTGCTCGTCACGATCTCACAAACTGTAGCACGTGGCTACGTACCTTCACGCCAGTTTTCAGGACGGCTTCACTTTAACATGATGCATCGTTTATTCATTTATTTGTTATTTATGTGTCCTTAATTTATTCATACTTCTAACCTTTCATCTTGAACTCCATGTTTACTAACTACTAGTTAGCTGATTCCGTATGGGTTTTTTTCTGACGAAAACCCATTTTCACAAATTATATGGTGGCGAAATAAATAATTCAAATAAAAATAAATGTTAGTGACCGTCATAGATCGATATGGCTTACTAACACAACCGATTTTCATTCATGCTTCCCAAATGACGTAATTTTTTGTTTCGAATATTACTTTTTTAATTTTTACATCTGACTCTCATCGCTTATCTCTTCACATCTTCCGCTTTATGAAATGTGTCAGTTGCTATAATAATAGGTAGGGTATGACGTAATTTTTTGTTTCGAATATTTGTTTTTAATTTTTACACCTGACTCTCATCACGTATCTCTTCACATCTTCTGCTTTATGAAATGTGTCAGTTGCTATAATAATAGGTACCTACGGGAATACAAGAACGACTGCCTCACGGTTGATAGTTGAGTATTTGTTAAGCAGATTAGTTTACCGAAGAGAACCATGGTCCCACTCATTTCTACACTGCTTTCCTGCAAGGTCGGCTTTAATAGAAATAGCCTGACATAAGTCCGGAAAATGGACATTAGCGATATGATATTATGCCGCAATAATTTTGCCGATGAAAACTGGTCCCCTCAATTCGTCAATGCTAAGCTGAAACGGTGTTACATGTGATAGAACAACATACTCTGTTACAACACGCAAAATTGACATGCCGCAAGAGACGAGCAAAACATTTAGGTAGCTTGCTCTCTGAAGCAGGTTAGTTTGCCGATGAGTACTTTGGAGCCGTCTTCGATGCTCAATCCTGCTCGGCCAAGCTAATAATGTTGGTCGTAATAGAATAACTCGAGAATTAGACGTTAGCTATACGACAGAACATTTGATTAGTTTCCTCCCTGAAGGGGTTATTATTTATTTCTGTAAATATGACATACACAGTTTAAAATACTTAATGACTACGTAATTATCAAAAACTACTAACTAAACCTAATAATTCACGTCGAAAATCTCCTCCATATCACTGTCCACTGGTATTGTGCTCAGATGACTTATGAAGGTTGCCTTTAACATTGCCAGAGAAAATTAAAGATTTGAGATATTTATTTTTTAGTTTCTGCCAGCAAGGTGTCCTTATTAACCGAATTAAAAGCATTTTTAATATCTACCTTCAGGATCACCTCTCCTTTTCCAGAATTTAGGTAGTTCGATAATGCATGTACAGCAGCCTCACAGCCCCCTTTGGAGCCGTAAACAAGCTGCAGGGACCGTTTTTTTTTCAAAACGCCTCACCATAAAAACAGCAATTCTTGGCTGGCATACGACGGGAGGTAGATCCCACGGCAATGGCATGACGAAACCCGTCACCCCTCTTGCGCAGGGCACATAAATTGGCTCCATACAAGACGTCGATTACGGTTTCGTTTACCTTACCCGAGAGGATAAGGTTCATTAGAGCTGTAAGCTCCTTCAAGAGCAACTCACCAGCTTCCTCGGTACCTGAACCGATCCATTACTGCAAAGGAACAAAGCCAACGCTGAGGACTCAGACCGTCGAGGGCGCTAGCAGAGCCGCTCCGGAAGGACCAAATGACTGTGACCACCTCTCGATCTGTAATGATGAGGGTGTGAATGTCGGAATCAGTGAGATTAGGAAACGAAATGCCATCCGTTGCCATCCTGACTGCTCCGCTAATATCACCTTCCTCTAATTTAGATTCGACCAGATGAGATATACCTGTGTCGATAATTTTGATTCCAAATTATTGGCCTAAATACCTATTACGAGTACAACATTATAAATTCTGTATGGAAAGGTAAGAAAGAAGTTGTGTTCCCAAGTACTTTGGTGAGAAGGTGAATCCAAGCTGCTAGATTTGTGCCACTAGAGGCTAGACTTCAATATACTAGAGCGCCGCGGAGAACTTGTTTTAAGACAGAAACTGAGTTTTTGAATATTTAAAGGGTTTTCAAAATCGGGTCAAAAGTCGATGTAGCTGGTGTAGGAGGTGTAGTAATGACAGGGTCTAAAATGAGTGCCTTTTGGGGTTTATGTACTTTCCAAATAGGCATGTTCAGACACCGCTTTATTTAAAGAATCGTGCCTTGGGTTCACAGAGGACACCTCTCCAGGATATTTAGCGATGTCGTAGGGTTGACAAGCATTATCTCCCAACACATCATTGCAGCCACTCAACATGTACTTATATATTTAAATCGGATGAAATTATTAATTAATTTATAAAATAGTTATATTATAACTATGCAGTATACGAGCAATGAAAAGTGTTGAAGAAGGTTAGGGTCGCATTATTAATTTTTATTTCCTTTTCCTTCGACAATTAGTTTGCGATGATTAGTTACACTATATACGCCCTCGCGCCGGTGAATCTTGTGATTTGATGAGCGATGGTGTACGAGAAGTCAATATTATCCTATAATATTTTATTTTGAATAATGCGATTTATTAAGCATTCTGCGGGTTCCAAATTGTCAGAAAATGCTATGTTTTCCATCAATGTCCTTCCAAACGTAAATATTTTCGTTGGTACTTCCCAACAAAACAATTTTTATCATTGACTTGTAAAAAAGGCTTATTGTACCGTGCAGCTCCGATTCGATTTCTCGGTCTGCCGAAGCAAGTTATTTAATTTATTCCCTTCAAACTGTCCGTGTCTGTGCTTACAGGTCTGTTGTTCGGAAAATAACGCAGCATTTTGTTTACTAGAAATCTGATAAATTGCTTTGTTACGTGATTTGGAATAACAGAGGTATTGGTAACAAAACGTTTATATTTCGAACTCTCAATACTGAAAAAGAGGAACCTACCTAATTAAATTATTTTTGGGCTTCTCACAGTACGATTGAGTCACTTAAAACAAACTTAAAAACTCCTATTTTTTATTACAGTGTTCTTCTTGAAGTTTAGGTATTAGGACATTTTCCTAGACTTTAGAAAATTGATTTTAAAATTAATGATAGCCATGGGCTTGGTATATGTTTTGTAACCAATCTATTTTAGCATTCACATTATTACGATTACATTATTATTCCATTTATTTATTATATATACATACTTTTACATTTTTTAATATTATTCTATAAAAATAAAATAAAAAAACATTTAAAAATAAAAAATAGTAGCCCACCGGTATCGGGAGCAGTGTCCATGGGCTCCTGAGAGAGGAACCTCCTGATTATGCGCGCCGTGTCCAAGAGTACCGCTTTCTGGATCAAGCCCTTGATCCAGCTGCCCAACGAGAGCCTCCTCAGATGTTCGTTGAGGCTCTTGGCTATTATGCCATTGGCCGTCACGACTATCGGCACAATGACTGCTGTATTCACATCCCACATGTCGACAACCTCGCGAGCCAGATCAAGATACTTGCTTTTCTTATCTCTCTCAGCCTTCACGAGATTCTCGTCATGGAGGATCACTATATCAACAATCATTGCGCGACGCTCTTGTCGGTCTATCATCACTTTGTCTGGCTTATTGGCAACAATACTCCTGTCAGTGATGATAGACCGATCCCAATACAATGTGACATTGACATTTTCGAGAACTGGGTCGGGCACATACTTATAGTAAGGCACTTCAACACTTCACACACAAGGTATATAAGAGCGAGTTGCTGATGGATAATCCTGGCTACAAGGTTGTGTCTATGCAAATAGTCTCCGTTAGCTAGACTAGAACAACCGGAGATAATGTGACGGATTGATTCCCCCGGCCGGTGACATGCCCGACAGATGTCAACCGTGCCGTCCTTCACAATGTATTTCCGGTAGTTGTTCGTCATAATAACTTCGTCCATAATCGCAAAGAACGGATGCAAGAATATATTAAACAACGTAAGACTAAGAAGGAGATTAATGATTGACATTCTACAATCTTGTTGACAAAATTAGTAAACTCAGAATTGTAAAATATAAGAAAAAAAAAATTTAGGAAATATTTTTATAATTAATTTGTTTGCTTGTAGCCTAATCAATAAAGTACCTATCTACTGAATAATTTATCCGATTTGGTTTTACATTCGATCTCACTTCTTTTTTGCGGTAGAAGAACTGCGCCGCGAGACTTATTTTTTACATTATTATGTATTTTTGTGGCATCTCATTTCTTTTTGTACGTAATCCTCCTTTATTTCTTTTCGGGTACTATTTCCGATGCGTCTTTTACAGTTCATGTTCCATTAAGTTTTCACCTACACTAGGTATTTAGTCCATCTGTATTGTAAATGTAGGTAGCGCAGGTGATGAATAATTTTACAAACTGTTTATGAAATTCAAATACTAACCTATCTAAATTTAGTCTGTTATATTAAGAACGTTAAGATCACGATCTCATCACTTGCCTTCGACATACTGCGCCGACTCAGAAGTATAGTATAGGTATTAGGTATCTATTTCCGTCCAGTTTCCTAGATAAACAAATTGCATAAGTAACATTGTAATCCTAAATAAATAGTCATCCATAGGATTACAAAGTTACTTTTACAGTTCATACGATTTTTCGTCACCTACACTGCTTATCTACGTAGATAGGTAAATAGTGAATTAATATAGGTAGGTACAGTTACTCATAGATTATGCCTCCTCGGATTGTTTTAGTTTTTACTTACTTTATTGGCTAAACACTAATTGTGTTAAAAAATTGAAGCTTGTTGGTCTACTTGAAGTATCTTAGAATTTTGATGATGATGTCAGTGAGTCAGTCAGTGACGACATTAAGGAATTTTGACTTGCAATTATTCCTAAACTACAATTTCAAATTGAATATGAATCGGCATTATACTAGTTATATTATGCACTATTAGTCACTGAAAATTCAGGCTTCTAGCTTTATCCACAACGAAGTTACAGGGGGCTCGCCAATGTCCTGAATGGCTTCGAGAAAAGGATGGTACGGCTGTGCTTTTGTTTGCTCGTCTTGTTGGGAGCACTGCGGTGCACCCAGATGCTGATTTGATTAAGCTTTCTAAAACCATTGCTATCCCACGTTAGATATCATGAGGAGTATCTTAATTTGCAAAATCGCAACACCCAATTGAACACAGGATGTTATTTATTATTTTATTCGAATACTTTTAAATGGTTTTACTTTTCATTACATTACCAAGTACCTTTAGAGTCTACTAGACACATAGTATCTTATCTATTGAGTTATAAATATAAACAATTAATGTTTGATTGTTGTCATATCTATATAGTTTGCATAGGGCTGATAATGTCAAAGTTGAGTAGATTTTTGTTTACTTAGTGTTATAGTTGTTTTATGTTGCTTTATTTTTTGTTGTTATATATTATATTTACGAACATCTGCATAATTTTCAGGTGACTGATTGATCTCAAATTGAAGTAGTTTTGTTGTTTAATTATACATGTATAAGATGTTTTTTTCTTTTGTTCTATTGTGAATATAATATTGTAATAAATGATTACCTTTAGAGTCTACTAGACACATAGTATCTTATCTATTGAGTTATAAATATAAACAATTAATGTTTGATTGTTGTCATATCTATATAGTTTGCATAGGGCTGATAATGTCAAAGTTGAGTAGATTTTTGTTTACTTAGTGTTATAGTTGTTTTATGTTGCTTTATTTTTTGTTGTTATATATTATATTTACGAACATCTGCATAATTTTCAGGTGACTGATTGATCTCAAATTGAAGTAGTTTTGTTGTTTAATTATACATGTATAAGATGTTTTTTTCTTTTGTTCTATTGTGAATATAATATTGTAATAAATGATTGAATTTTAATGGGACTGATTTCAAATCGTTTTTTTTTTATTATAAATAAGTTTTATATTTTTGTTGCTATTTATCAACTGCATAGCTTTGTGAAGTTTGCTGTTACAATTCTACTACTTCTTTATTTAGTATTTTATATTTCACCTTTCGCTAAAAATATAATAATACTGGAATATAATACCTCGATCTTAGATGGAACTAAGTGTAATGAGTAAGATAAGATTTTTTGTTTTTCCTCTGTTGATTAACTCGGCCTGTTAAAACATTTTATAGCAACATTAAACTTTTCCGAATGGAACGCAAGTTACTTTAGTTGTAGGTTGTATGCAGCTATCTGATCGTTAAAACATTTTTTGTAGGACCTCTAATGTTGGAATTGTAACTTAAATCAATTTTACCTAACCAAGATTATTCACAAATTTGTATTATCGCCTAAAAATATATCAAAAAAGTAATACATATACAATAATACATTTTCTTGACTTTTTTTTTAAGTTGAACTTCAAATAAGTTTTTTGAAGAATTTGTGCTATGGTCGTTAATACAATATGCCTTTCTAGCGTCGATAAGTGTACTTTGGTCAATAAAAGCCGCCAAAATAAAATTTTGTAAACCTTCAGGGATTTCAACGTCAATAGGGGGTTGTCGTGAAATAGTTTGGAAACTTTAGCGGCTTTATTTCGTTGACAGTACACCGTACTTTTAATAGATTGAAAAGACGGTAGTATTCGTTCAGTTTAAGACGGAATCTTTTAATTTTGTGTCACACTCTTTGTAAATTGTTGACACTTGCTGAAACTCCTTGCAAGGTTGTTTCCACATGTTACGGAATGAAACTTCTTTGTCATTCTTGTCAGCAACTTGAACGCAGGTATGATTTTTTGATTTAATAAGTTGATTGGGGTTCTGAAAAATGTAAAAACTTACTAGCAATTGGGACCCGTATCTACACCTATACATAAACACTCGGGCATTGAGATGGACATGAGTTTGTCAATAAAGTGATCAAGGTGTTATCAAGGATATTGAACGTACTGCGAACCAAATAAAAAACTAACTGCTTCAGGTAACAACCAGTTTACTCACTTGAATCGTCTCAGATCCCAAGCACCGCATTCTTTTGGACTGACCGCAATGCCAAAATGCGTTTCCGTTTGTGTACGTTTTGTGTTTATAAAATTGATACCAATTGTATAGCAAAATAACACCATCCTTTCTATTTATAAAATTAAGATCCATTTAAACCTAGCACATTACCAACACTTCTTGTTAAAAAAAGTATAGTACATAGTGTAACGTTACGTTAAGCTCAGACGAGCTAATCGTAAGTCACGTTAATAAAAATAACATAGAAATAAAGGCCCGCTTCGTTCGACGCGCCCGCGCCGCCCGCGTCCCTCAAGTTGGCGAAGGGGCAACCGCAGACCAGGGCGGCGTGACACGGTGCGATGGGACGGCTGGTGGAGCGCTACTACGAGATGTGGGCCCTCGTGTTAAGCGTGCGCACCCTGCGCGTCCTGCTGGAGGGCTCGCGCGGCCTCAGCGGTCATACCGCTGCACCGCTGAGGTCCTGACTGCCGCAGTTTATACACCACGTGCCAGACTGGCATATCTTGTTACTATAACAGTAAAATTTCACTTGGAAGTTTGATTGTTATTTATTTAAAGGCTTCAGAGAATCAAAACACTCATTCACAAACGGAATTCATCGGTTCAATTCTTCGGTTTGTCAGTAAAGATAGAAGACAGAACTGTAAGTAATCTACAATTTTAATTAAAGAGAGTGTTTTTAAATAAATTAAAGAAAATTCAAACATCAGAAGATTTGGATATACAACTTTCTACAAAATAACTAAACTAACAAGAAAGGAGGTATCCAAAAGAAAGTTCAGATATAAAAACTTAAGATGAAGATTGTTTCCTGGCCAGCATCTGTGCACGCATATTAATCTCATTTGTCTGTATATTGCTATAATTCTGAATAAGTGTCTCTGCATCAAGACCAGGAGGAACTCCACCAAGGGCATATTTTGCATATATATTATAATTGTCAGAAATATATGTCTTATGCTTGGCAGCATACTGCTTAATAACTTTAGTGATCATCATGTTTCTAACATTTAGGTTTGTTACTCTTTTAGTAGCATGAATCATAGCCACAATAGCACATGCCATGTCTGAGGATGGTAAGTATTGACCACCACTGCAAGTACTCTCATTGATAATTCTTATGACTTCCATTTGTTCTTTCTTGAGTTCTGCAGCCATTCCAGGGATTGACTCTCTAGAGAATACTGCACCACATAATGGTGTCATAAGGATAGATGCATCTTTTGAAAATGCATAAGATATAGCCTTTGAAAATGTAACAACTGATAATAATGCAGCTTGTTTGAATGTCATCACCATCTTATCTCCATCTTCCATCTTTTTATAGACCATGTCTCTAAAGGTTGTTACTATCACTACTTTAATGTTTACTGCACCTGCCTTGCTATATGGGAATCTGAATCTTATAGCTTTATCACCTTTGCTTTTCTTTTCATTTCTTATATATGTCCCCAGTTCAAATAACATCTTTGCTGAAAATTCTAAGGCATACGAAGGCTTATTATCAACAAGGTCATCATTATAATCCTTGCAATATTTGTTGAATGTTGTCATAAGCAGATTGAAATCAAACTCCACTGATGAATATGTCTTTACAAACTCATCTGGAGTGATTCCAAAAATTGTAATGACTTTCTTGATATCAGTACTAAGTATAGATGCTGGAGTGGTTCCTGCTATATTGAATTCCTCACTCGTCACTTCCGTCTGAGCTAAGTTCAGCTTGGCTATGATTTCTGAGTTTAGTGAGAAGAAAAGTTATGTTAGTTGAGTGTCTTGTTGACTAAAAATTATTCATTTACTATTTACCAACATCAATTATTGCCACACCCATTTAAGGAAATGGATCATTATTTGGCACCCCTTTAATTCTTTAAAGTTCTGTTGAAACAGAAAAGTTAGTAAGTAGCTAATCAATAAGGTAATAACCTATCTACTGCATAATTTAGCCGATTTGGTTTTACATTCGATCTCACTCCTTTTTTGCGGTAGAAGAACTGCGCCGCGAGACTTATTTTTTACATTATTTTGTTTTTGTGGCACCTCATTTCTTTTTGTACGTTATCCTCCTTTATTTCTTTTCGGGTACTATTTCCGATGCGTCTTTTACAGTTCATGTTCCATTAAGTTTTCACCTACACTAGGTATTTAGTCCATCTGTATTGTAAATGTAGGTAGCGCAGGTGATGAATAATTTTACAAACTGTTTATGAAATTCAAATACTAACCTATCTAAATTTAGTCTGTTATATTAAGAACGTTAAGATCACGATCTCATCACTTGCCTTCGACATACTGCGCCGACTCAGAAGTATAGTATAGGTATTAGGTATATTAAAGGAGGCATAATCTATGAGTAACTGTACCTACCTATATTAATTCACTATTTACCTATCTACGTAGATAAGCAGTGTAGGTGACGAAAAATCGTATGAACTGTAAAAGTAACTTTGTAATCCTATGGATGACTATTTATTTAGGATTACAATGTTACTTATGCAATTTGTTTATCTAGGAAACTGGACGGAAATAGCGGACTGTTTTAGTTTTTACTTACTTTATTGGCTAAACACTAATTGTGTTAAAAAATTGAAGCTTGTTGGTCTACTTGAAGTATCTTAGAATTTTGATGATGATGTCTGTGAGTCAGTCAGTGACGACATTAAGGAATTTTGACTTGCAATTATTCCTAAACTACAATTTCAAATTGAATATGAATCGGCATTATACTAGTTATATTATGCACTATTAGTCACTGAAAATTCAGGCTTCTAGCTTTATCCACAACGAAGTTACAGGGGGCTCGCCAATGTCCTGAATGGCTTCGAGAAAAGGATGGTACGGCTGTGCTTTTGTTTGCTCGTCTTGTTGGGAGCACTGCGGTGCACCCAGATGCTGATTTGATTAAGCTTTCTAAAACCATTGCTATCCCACGTTAGATATCATGAGGAGTATCTTAATTTGCAAAATCGCAACACCCAATTGAACACAGGATGTTATTTATTATTTTATTCGATTACTTTTAAATGGTTTTACTTTTCATTACATTACCAAGTACTTTTAGAGTCTACTAGACACATAGTATCTTATCTATTGAGTTATAAATATAAACAATTAATGTTTGATTGTTGTAATATCTATATAGTTTGCATAGGGCTGATAATGTCAAAGTTGAGTAGATTTTTGTTTACTTAGTGTTATAGTTGTTTTATGTTGCTTTATTTTTTGTTGTTACATATTATATTTACGAACATCTGCATAATTTTCAGGTGACTGATTGATCTCAAATTGAAGTAGTTTTGTTGTTTAATTATACATGTATAAGATGTTTTTTTCTTTTGTTCTATTGTGAATATAATATTGTAATAAATGATTGAATTTTAATGGGACTGATTTCAAATCGTTTTTTTTTTATTATAAATAAGTTTTATATTTTTGTTGCTATTTATCAACTGCATAGCTTTGTGAAGTTTGCTGTTACAATTCTACTACTTCTTTATTTAGTATTTTATATTTTACCTTTCGCTAAAAATATAATAATACTGGAATATAATACCTCGATCTTAGATGGAACTAAGTGTAATGAGTAAGATAAGATTTTTTGTTTTTCCTCTGTTGATTAACTCGGCCTGTTAAAACATTTTATAGCAACATTAAACTTTTCCGAATGGAACGCAAGTTACTTTAGTTGTAGGTTGTATGCAGCTATCTGATCGTTAAAACATTTTTTGTAGGACCTCTAATGTTGGAATTGTAACTTAAATCAATTTTACCTAACCAAGATTATTCACAAATTTGTATTATCGCCTAAAAATATATCAAAAAAGTAATACATATACAATAATACATTTTCTTGACTTTTTTTTTAAGTTGAACTTCAAATAAGTTTTTTGAAGAATTTGTGCTATGGTCGTTAATACAATATGCCTTTCTAGCGTCGATAAGTGTACTTTGGTCAATAAAAGCCGCCAAAATAAAATTTTGTAAACCTTCAGGGATTTCAACGTCAATAGGGGGTTGTCGTGAAATAGTTTGGAAACTTTAGCGGCTTTATTTCGTTGACAGTACACCGTACTTTTAATAGATTGAAAAGACGGTAGTATTCGTTCAGTTTAAGACGGAATCTTTTAATTTTGTGTCACACTCTTTGTAAATTGTTGACACTTGCTGAAACTCCTTGCAAGGTTGTTTCCACATGTTACGGAATGAAACTTCTTTGTCATTCTTGTCAGCAACTTGAACGCAGGTATGATTATTTGATATAATAAGTTGATTGGGGTTCTGAAAAATGTAAAAACTTACTAGCAATTGGGACTCGTATCTACACCTATACATAAACACTCGGGCATTGAGATGGACATGAGTTTGTCAATAAAGTGATCAAGGTGTTATCAAGGATATTGAACGTACTGCGAACCAAATAAAAAACTAACTGCTTCAGGTAACAACCAGTTTACTCACTTGAATCGTCTCAGATCCCAAGCACCGCATTCTTTTGGACTGACCGCAATGCCAAAATGCGTTTCCGTTTGTGTACGTTTTGTGTTTATAAAATTGATACCAATTGTATAGCAAAATAACACCATCCTTTCTATTTATAAAATTAAGATCCATTTAAACCTAGCACATTACCAACACTTCTTGTTAAAAAAAGTATAGTACATAGTGTAACGTTACGTTAAGCTCAGACGAGCTAATCGTAAGTCACGTTAATAAAAATAACATAGAAATAAAGGCCCGCTTCGTTCGACGCGCCCGCGCCGCCCGCGTCCCTCAAGTTGGCGAAGGGGCAACCGCAGACCAGGGCGGCGTGACACGGTGCGATGGGACGGCTGGTGGAGCGCTACTACGAGATGTGGGCCCTCGTGTTAAGCGTGCGCACCCTGCGCGTCCTGCTGGAGGGCTCGCGCGGCCTCAGCCGTCATACCGCTGCACCGCTGAGGTCCTGACTGCCGCAGTTTATACACCACGTGCCAGACTGGCATATCTTGTTACTATAACAGTAAAATTTCACTTGGAAGTTTGATTGTTATTTATTTAAAGGCTTCAGAGAATCAAAACACTCATTCACAAACGAAATTCATCGGTTCAATTCTTCGGTTTGTCAGTAAAGATAGAAGACAGAACTGTAAGTAATCTACAATTTTAATTAAAGAGAGTGTTTTTAAATAAATTAAAGAAAATTCAAACATCAGAAGATTTGGATATACAACTTTCTACAAAATAACTAAACTAACAAGAAAGGAGGTATCCAAAAGAAAGTTCAGATATAAAAACTTAAGATGAAGATTGTTTCCTGGCCAGCATCTGTGCACGCATATTAATCTCATTTGTCTGTATATTGCTATAATTCTGAATAAGTGTCTCTGCATCAAGACCAGGAGGAACTCCACCAAGGGCATATTTTGCATATATATTATAATTGTCAGAAATATATGTCTTATGCTTGGCAGCATACTGCTTAATAACTTTAGTGATCATCATGTTTCTAACATTTAGGTTTGTTACTCTTTTAGTAGCATGAATCATAGCCACAATAGCACATGCCATGTCTGAGGATGGTAAGTATTGACCACCACTGCAAGTACTCTCATTGATAATTCTTATGACTTCCATTTGTTCTTTCTTGAGTTCTGCAGCCATTCCAGGGATTGACTCTCTAGAGAATACTGCACCACATAATGGTGTCATAAGGATAGATGCATCTTTTGAAAATGCATAAGATATAGCCTTTGAAAATGTAACAACTGATAATAATGCAGCTTGTTTGAATGTCATCACCATCTTATCTCCATCTTCCATCTTTTTATAGACCATGTCTCTAAAGGTTGTTACTATCACTACTTTAATGTTTACTGCACCTGCCTTGCTATATGGGAATCTGAATCTTATAGCTTTATCACCTTTGCTTTTCTTTTCATTTCTTATATATGTCCCCAGTTCAAATAACATCTTTGCTGAAAATTCTAAGGCATACGAAGGCTTATTATCAACAAGGTCATCATTATAATCCTTGCAATATTTGTTGAATGTTGTCATAAGCAGATTGAAATCAAACTCCACTGATGAATATGTCTTTACAAACTCATCTGGAGTGATTCCAAAAATTGTAATGACTTTCTTGATATCAGTACTAAGTATAGATGCTGGAGTGGTTCCTGCTATATTGAATTCCTCACTCGTCACTTCCGTCTGAGCTAAGTTCAGCTTGGCTATGATTTCTGAGTTTAGTGAGAAGAAAAGTTATGTTAGTTGAGTGTCTTGTTGACTAAAAATTATTCATTTACTATTTACCAACATCAATTATTGCCACACCCATTTAAGGAAATGGATCATTATTTGGCACCCCTTTAATTCTTTAAAGTTCTGTTGAAACAGAAAAGTTAGTAAGTAGCTAATCAATAAGGTAATAACCTATCTACTGCATAATTTAGCCGATTTGGTTTTACATTCGATCTCACTCCTTTTTTGCGGTAGAAGAACTGCGCCGCGAGACTTATTTTTTACATTATTTTGTTTTTGTGGCACCTCATTTCTTTTTGTACGTAATCCTCCTTTATTTCTTTTCGGGTACTATTTCCGATGCGTCTTTTACAGTTCATGTTCCATTAAGTTTTCACCTACACTAGGTATTTAGTCCATCTGTATTGTAAATGTAGGTAGCGCAGGTGATGAATAATTTTACAAACTGTTTATGAAATTCAAATACTAACCTATCTAAATTTAGTCTGTTATATTAAGAACGTTAAGATCACGATCTCATCACTTGCCTTCGACATACTGCGCCGACTCAGAAGTATAGTATAGGTATTAGGTATATTAAAGGAGGCATAATCTATGAGTAACTGTACCTACCTATATTAATTCACTATTTACCTATCTACGTAGATAAGCAGTGTAGGTGACGAAAAATCGTATGAACTGTAAAAGTAACTTTGTAATCCTATGGATGACTATTTATTTAGGATTACAATGTTACTTATGCAATTTGTTTATCTAGGAAACTGGACGGAAACAGCGGATTGTTTTAGTTTTTACTTACTTTATTGGCTAAACACTAATTGTGTTAAAAAATTGAAGCTTGTTGGTCTACTTGAAGTATCTTAGAATTTTGATGATGATGTCAGTGAGTCAGTCAGTGACGACATTAAGGAATTTTGACTTGCAATTATTCCTAAACTACAATTTCAAATTGAATATGAATCGGCATTATACTAGTTATATTATGCACTATTAGTCACTGAAAATTCAGGCTTCTAGCTTTATCCACAACGAAGTTACAGGGGGCTCGCCAATGTCCTGAATGGCTTCGAGAAAAGGATGGTACGGCTGTGCTTTTGTTTGCTCGTCTTGTTGGGAGCACTGCGGTGCACCCAGATGCTGATTTGATTAAGCTTTCTAAAACCATTGCTATCCCACGTTAGATATCATGAGGAGTATCTTAATTTGCAAAATCGCAACACCCAATTGAACACAGGATGTTATTTATTATTTTATTCGATTACTTTTAAATGGTTTTACTTTTCATTACATTACCAAGTACTTTTAGAGTCTACTAGACACATAGTATCTTATCTATTGAGTTATAAATATAAACAATTAATGTTTGATTGTTGTAATATCTATATAGTTTGCATAGGGCTGATAATGTCAAAGTTGAGTAGATTTTTGTTTACTTAGTGTTATAGTTGTTTTATGTTGCTTTATTTTTTGTTGTTACATATTATATTTACGAACATCTGCATAATTTTCAGGTGACTGATTGATCTCAAATTGAAGTAGTTTTGTTGTTTAATTATACATGTATAAGATGTTTTTTTCTTTTGTTCTATTGTGAATATAATATTGTAATAAATGATTGAATTTTAATGGGACTGATTTCAAATCGTTTTTTTTTTATTATAAATAAGTTTTATATTTTTGTTGCTATTTATCAACTGCATAGCTTTGTGAAGTTTGCTGTTACAATTCTACTACTTCTTTATTTAGTATTTTATATTTTACCTTTCGCTAAAAATATAATAATACTGGAATATAATACCTCGATCTTAGATGGAACTAAGTGTAATGAGTAAGATAAGATTTTTTGTTTTTCCTCTGTTGATTAACTCGGCCTGTTAAAACATTTTATAGCAACATTAAACTTTTCCGAATGGAACGCAAGTTACTTTAGTTGTAGGTTGTATGCAGCTATCTGATCGTTAAAACATTTTTTGTAGGACCTCTAATGTTGGAATTGTAACTTAAATCAATTTTACCTAACCAAGATTATTCACAAATTTGTATTATCGCCTAAAAATATATCAAAAAAGTAATACATATACAATAATACATTTTCTTGACTTTTTTTTTAAGTTGAACTTCAAATAAGTTTTTTGAAGAATTTGTGCTATGGTCGTTAATACAATATGCCTTTCTAGCGTCGATAAGTGTACTTTGGTCAATAAAAGCCGCCAAAATAAAATTTTGTAAACCTTCAGGGATTTCAACGTCAATAGGGGGTTGTCGTGAAATAGTTTGGAAACTTTAGCGGCTTTATTTCGTTGACAGTACACCGTACTTTTAATAGATTGAAAAGACGGTAGTATTCGTTCAGTTTAAGACGGAATCTTTTAATTTTGTGTCACACTCTTTGTAAATTGTTGACACTTGCTGAAACTCCTTGCAAGGTTGTTTCCACATGTTACGGAATGAAACTTCTTTGTCATTCTTGTCAGCAACTTGAACGCAGGTATGATTTTTTGATTTAATAAGTTGATTGGGGTTCTGAAAAATGTAAAAACTTACTAGCAATTGGGACCCGTATCTACACCTATACATAAACACTCGGGCATTGAGATGGACATGAGTTTGTCAATAAAGTGATCAAGGTGTTATCAAGGATATTGAACGTACTGCGAACCAAATAAAAAACTAACTGCTTCAGGTAACAACCAGTTTACTCACTTGAATCGTCTCAGATCCCAAGCACCGCATTCTTTTGGACTGACCGCAATGCCAAAATGCGTTTCCGTTTGTGTACGTTTTGTGTTTATAAAATTGATACCAATTGTATAGCAAAATAACACCATCCTTTCTATTTATAAAATTAAGATCCATTTAAACCTAGCACATTACCAACACTTCTTGTTAAAAAAAGTATAGTACATAGTGTAACGTTACGTTAAGCTCAGACGAGCTAATCGTAAGTCACGTTAATAAAAATAACATAGAAATAAAGGCCCGCTTCGTTCGACGCGCCCGCGCCGCCCGCGTCCCTCAAGTTGGCGAAGGGGCAACCGCAGACCAGGGCGGCGTGACACGGTGCGATGGGACGGCTGGTGGAGCGCTACTACGAGATGTGGGCCCTCGTGTTAAGCGTGCGCACCCTGCGCGTCCTGCTGGAGGGCTCGCGCGGCCTCAGCGGTCATACCGCTGCACCGCTGAGGTCCTGACTGCCGCAGTTTATACACCACGTGCCAGACTGGCATATCTTGTTACTATAACAGTAAAATTTCACTTGGAAGTTTGATTGTTATTTATTTAAAGGCTTCAGAGAATCAAAACACTCATTCACAAACGGAATTCATCGGTTCAATTCTTCGGTTTGTCAGTAAAGATAGAAGACAGAACTGTAAGTAATCTACAATTTTAATTAAAGAGAGTGTTTTTAAATAAATTAAAGAAAATTCAAACATCAGAAGATTTGGATATACAACTTTCTACAAAATAACTAAACTAACAAGAAAGGAGGTATCCAAAAGAAAGTTCAGATATAAAAACTTAAGATGAAGATTGTTTCCTGGCCAGCATCTGTGCACGCATATTAATCTCATTTGTCTGTATATTGCTATAATTCTGAATAAGTGTCTCTGCATCAAGACCAGGAGGAACTCCACCAAGGGCATATTTTGCATATATATTATAATTGTCAGAAATATATGTCTTATGCTTGGCAGCATACTGCTTAATAACTTTAGTGATCATCATGTTTCTAACATTTAGGTTTGTTACTCTTTTAGTAGCATGAATCATAGCCACAATAGCACATGCCATGTCTGAGGATGGTAAGTATTGACCACCACTGCAAGTACTCTCATTGATAATTCTTATGACTTCCATTTGTTCTTTCTTGAGTTCTGCAGCCATTCCAGGGATTGACTCTCTAGAGAATACTGCACCACATAATGGTGTCATAAGGATAGATGCATCTTTTGAAAATGCATAAGATATAGCCTTTGAAAATGTAACAACTGATAATAATGCAGCTTGTTTGAATGTCATCACCATCTTATCTCCATCTTCCATCTTTTTATAGACCATGTCTCTAAAGGTTGTTACTATCACTACTTTAATGTTTACTGCACCTGCCTTGCTATATGGGAATCTGAATCTTATAGCTTTATCACCTTTGCTTTTCTTTTCATTTCTTATATATGTCCCCAGTTCAAATAACATCTTTGCTGAAAATTCTAAGGCATACGAAGGCTTATTATCAACAAGGTCATCATTATAATCCTTGCAATATTTGTTGAATGTTGTCATAAGCAGATTGAAATCAAACTCCACTGATGAATATGTCTTTACAAACTCATCTGGAGTGATTCCAAAAATTGTAATGACTTTCTTGATATCAGTACTAAGTATAGATGCTGGAGTGGTTCCTGCTATATTGAATTCCTCACTCGTCACTTCCGTCTGAGCTAAGTTCAGCTTGGCTATGATTTCTGAGTTTAGTGAGAAGAAAAGTTATGTTAGTTGAGTGTCTTGTTGACTAAAAATTATTCATTTACTATTTACCAACATCAATTATTGCCACACCCATTTAAGGAAATGGATCATTATTTGGCACCCCTTTAATTCTTTAAAGTTCTGTTGAAACAGAAAAGTTAGTAAGTAGCTAATCAATAAGGTAATAACCTATCTACTGCATAATTTAGCCGATTTGGTTTTACATTCGATCTCACTCCTTTTTTGCGGTAGAAGAACTGCGCCGCGAGACTTATTTTTTACATTATTTTGTTTTTGTGGCACCTCATTTCTTTTTGTACGTAATCCTCCTTTATTTCTTTTCGGGTACTATTTCCGATGCGTCTTTTACAGTTCATGTTCCATTAAGTTTTCACCTACACTAGGTATTTAGTCCATCTGTATTGTAAATGTAGGTAGCGCAGGTGATGAATAATTTTACAAACTGTTTATGAAATTCAAATACTAACCTATCTAAATTTAGTCTGTTATATTAAGAACGTTAAGATCACGATCTCATCACTTGCCTTCGACATACTGCGCCGACTCAGAAGTATAGTATAGGTATTAGGTATATTAAAGGAGGCATAATCTATGAGTAACTGTACCTACCTATATTAATTCACTATTTACCTATCTACGTAGATAAGCAGTGTAGGTGACGAAAAATCGTATGAACTGTAAAAGTAACTTTGTAATCCTATGGATGACTATTTATTTAGGATTACAATGTTACTTATGCAATTTGTTTATCTAGGAAACTGGACGGAAATAGCGGACTGTTTTAGTTTTTACTTACTTTATTGGCTAAACACTAATTGTGTTAAAAAATTGAAGCTTGTTGGTCTACTTGAAGTATCTTAGAATTTTGATGATGATGTCAGTGAGTCAGTCAGTGACGACATTAAGGAATTTTGACTTGCAATTATTCCTAAACTACAATTTCAAATTGAATATGAATCGGCATTATACTAGTTATATTATGCACTATTAGTCACTGAAAATTCAGGCTTCTAGCTTTATCCACAACGAAGTTACAGGGGGCTCGCCAATGTCCTGAATGGCTTCGAGAAAAGGATGGTACGGCTGTGCTTTTGTTTGCTCGTCTTGTTGGGAGCACTGCGGTGCACCCAGATGCTGATTTGATTAAGCTTTCTAAAACCATTGCTATCCCACGTTAGATATCATGAGGAGTATCTTAATTTGCAAAATCGCAACACCCAATTGAACACAGGATGTTATTTATTATTTTATTCGATTACTTTTAAATGGTTTTACTTTTCATTACATTACCAAGTACTTTTAGAGTCTACTAGACACATAGTATCTTATCTATTGAGTTATAAATATAAACAATTAATGTTTGATTGTTGTAATATCTATATAGTTTGCATAGGGCTGATAATGTCAAAGTTGAGTAGATTTTTGTTTACTTAGTGTTATAGTTGTTTTATGTTGCTTTATTTTTTGTTGTTACATATTATATTTACGAACATCTGCATAATTTTCAGGTGACTGATTGATCTCAAATTGAAGTAGTTTTGTTGTTTAATTATACATGAGTAGTGTTAAATTGGGCTATCTGGATCACAGGAGATCCAGATAGCCCCAATTTAACTTCTCGAGAAGTGATTTTGAGTTTTTGAGAACTGATTGTCGATCTTTCAATAACTTGATCTATTCAAACCGTTTTTCTTAGCAACATCTATAGAACTGATTTCGTTTTCTCTAGAACTGAATCATTCAAACATTTTTGTCTCGATCATTCAAATACTTACTAAAAAATATACTCTCAATCATCTGTTTGAGAACTGTTTTTTAAGTTCTTAATAACTAGATGACGAAAAATTTTTAACTCTTTTCATACTCGATTTTAATTACTTATACTCTTTTATTGTTCTTTTTTTATTATACTTATGATAGTATAGTGAATTCTCTTAGCAGTTCCAACAATAACTCCCAGTTATCTAGAAACACCCAATTTACACCATCGTTTATTTTATTCAAAAGAATGATCTAGTGACTCCTATGTTTAGGTATTTATTCAGATTATAATTTTGGAACTGATCCAGAAACATCCAATTACAAACATTATTCATTATTTTTTTTCAGTCATCAACTCAGTCGATGTTGGTCTATGGTTTAGGTACTTTTGAATACTGACGATAAGTTTCCTGAGCATATATCTAAGTTCCTTAGGCGCCATTGCTAATAGCAGTTAGTAGCTTATTCAGCAATAGTCAATCTATCCTCCTCCAATTTAAAATATTATATTTTTGCTTCTTTTAAAAATAGCCGTTTTAATTTGTCAACATAATCTGTTCCTTTCACAGCGTTCAAATAATAACATTGAGGAAATTGTATAGTATGTTGCATCCAAGGATCATCGTAAATCTCCCAATCTTCTATAACACCTCCACATGAGAAACATGCTACTTTATCATTTACACCATTTCCACAATAAAAAAATCCAGCGTCAGCCATTTCCATCACCAACCTTCTCCCTGAATTAGCCGTTGCCCAATAATGTCTAAACGAAATTTCACGCATTTTATACGTATCATACATGTCATAACGAGGGTTACATTTATTTTGAGACATGTTCTGTTCACTCACTATATAGTTCTTGATGCAGATAATTATAAAGGTGAAATGATATCGTACTGCTGTAGCCAGCAATTATAATGATTAACATTTGATGGGATTGGTAGGGATAGAGGATTTGAAAATTAAACAAGAAAATATTTATTTCAAAAATTTATTATCTATACACCATTTATTTAAACATATTACATTTTTTAAAGCACATATTTTATCATGATAAATACAACTATAGACATCATGAGAATGTTCATATTTATTGTACAAGCTTAATAAATTAGGACAACCGTCATCTTCTAAATTATTTATATTATTATTATTCAAAATATTTTTTAACCACAACACTTTTTCTAAACCTTTGGTGTAAACACTTTTATCTCTTAAAATATCTACAATCAAATTCTGATGATTTGAGTAGGGCACAAATCCGTCTCTCCAGTATATCCTTCTATTACGTTCAATCCAACTGACTTGTCGTTTTTCTGCTTTCGTCAAATTGTAAAATGGAAATGGTGGCTTAATTAAAAACATATGAATTTGTTTATTCAATAATACAGCAAATTCTTTAATGATAAATTCATTTGTTTCTGTTTTAAAACCTTGAACATCTACAATGGCTGTCATGATAATCTGCGCACTATGTTACTTAAAGGTTTATATTCCACAAGTCGATCGTTAATAATTAAACAATATCCAGTTGTGTTATCTGATATTGGCGCTGAACATTCAATCTCTAACCGTACATCTACGGGGCCTGTTTTCAAACTATCGTTTTGTCTTGAACAGTCTATAATAAAGAGAGGGGCCTTCTCTTTGAAATCAACCAAATTAAGCAAGGGGTCTGCAGGACAATTGTAATACGACTGACGAAATTTCACGTACATTTCATATAATATATTGTATTTGTTCTCAGAAAAATTTAAGCTTAGAGGCTCGTAAGGATAATATTGCGAATTCAAAAATAGTGTTACGTTAGTAACCCCACAGTGATCAAACAGAGAACTGTCTTTGGTTTTATTATTTTTTCTGTTGGTTTGCAAGCAAAAAATTACATATCGAGGTTTCTCTAATTGCGATGCAGTCTTAACTGACCAAGAATGTTTTGTAGTTTTAGGGAGCAAAGGATACTCATATAAATCCCAATTTCGAAACGCTATTTGAATAGGTTTATCTCTTTCCAAGTGTTTTAGTAATGTCAGTCGTTCACGGTCTGACACTTTTATATGTGGTACACGCCATTGCAATCTTTGTATGTCTATTTGAAAATGTGCAATATCATCAGTTGCTGTGACACTGTTTAAGTTAGAGTTACTTCTATTCAAAATAAGTTCATGTTTACAATTTATCACAATTTTATTGTAATCCTCCGCAAATCCTAAAATCTTATTAAGAGGTACAATAGCACTAAAATGACCATCACTTTTGAATCCATCTAGGTTCCAACCCCATAAAGCAGCAACTTTATTTTCTCCATCATTCATTGAAACGTATGACTTTATTGTCGACGTTATTCCAGAATTTTTAATGCGATCTATTTCAATGCCATTTATTTCGTATCTGATATCTTGAAACAAAAACATAATAGGGTTGTTACTGAACGTAATATTTTTCTTAATCGATTTTCCATCTTTGTCGAAAAACTTTGCTTGACCCTCGACGTAAATTGAACTGGCTGATGGTAACACGTATATGTCTTGTTGGTGTATGGGAATTCTGATTTCATCGTTTTCTCTAAAGCTGTTAGTGTAGGGATTGTATGTGTGGACTTCATAGCTTTCAATCGAACTATCGAAGTGAGGTAATTCAGTAATTTGTAATATATTCATACTTTAAAACCTAGAGCTTTAAGAAAAGCTTTATTTGCTTCACTCAATTTCTTCACTTTTTTCTTACGTCTATGCGCCTTAATGGTCGTAGATGGAATAAGACGTTTGATTTTCACAGGAGTGTTTTTATAATATATTATCATTTTGTTTTTCTAAAATGAAGGCTTAATTGAATATGTTCTTCACCAAAGTTAATACAGTTACCAAGTTGATCAACAATCTTAACAGATATAGATGAAATTAGATTTTTGTTCACTGGAAAGTAAATAACGTTTTGTGGTATTTCTATCAACCGGTGACCTGGAGCAGTATCAGATACAAATTCGTGAATAAAATGTGTTGGCAAGCCATTGCAGTATGAACCGTTTACAAGATCACATTCGATTCTAATTACATTTAGACTGTTGTTGTTGACTGTCACTTTTGGTCTTGAATTTAATACTGAAAAGTATAGCAAACCGCACTCGTATTGGTCAGATAAATGCAGTGGTGGTTGAAAGTAAGAAATCAATTCAGATGTATTTCCAGAGATGGTAACTGTTGTAGTCATACTTGCATACTGAACCCATTTTTAAGATCCTGTTTATTTTATTCCTTGATTACACCAGAATTTTCGTAAAAAATTTAAGCAAAGATGCCCACAGTTGAAGGGGTGATCACGTTGTATATTATCATAATTATATTGGACTTTAGAACCTACATATTTTATGAATTCTTTTGGAGGCTTAAGATTTCCGTAACTATCGAAATACTCAATGTAATCATTATATTTTGCATAGGCTACCCAATGAGAACCAGGATTTTTAGAACAGTCTAAATTAATAACTCCACATTCTTTTTTAAAAGGATATTGAGGGAGCTCATCTCTCATGAATACACCTCTAAAATAAGGAATACTGTCAGCATACTTTAAAATATCAAAGTTAGTTAAGGCTCGTTTGGGTAGCCGATATCTTAGTTTTTTTGTTTCGATACAAAAATTCCAAGCCCATCTTTATGCGGTTTAAGGTGTAATCCTTTCCCAATACATAGAGCTTCCATTTTTTCATTATGTCTCTTCGATTCAATCAACATCTTTTTAGCCATCTTGAATTCATTAATGGTTTTAGCAATACCAGCTGCACCGCCTGCTAAAGCTCCCGCCGCTGATAATCCCGCAAAAATAGGAATTAAAGGTAATACACCACCAGTTTTTGGAATTGGAATCACACGAGGAAGTTTAAGGGATGATTTATCGGCTAATTCTCTGGCAGCAGCAATAGCTAATTCTATAGCAATCTTCTTGGTCTTTGGTTTTAATTTTTTCATGTGTTTTTTAGTTTTAGTTATAACATTTTTCAGTTTACTTTTTAACCCTTTTCCAGGTGTAGCTTTTAAAGAAGACTTTTTGCTGCTTGTTTTTAGGCCAGAACCAGTTTTAATTTTGGCGGACATAGCCTTGCTTACTAAGCGTGCTGCAATTTTTTCGCCTGCACTCGCATCCGAAGCAACTACTCGCTCTTTTGCCATTTTTAATAGAATTAAATCAGCCTTGTGCCGATCCTCTAAATTTGATGAATTGTGATAGGCAATGTCGTGATTTTTGCAATATTCGTCTAATTTGTTAATACCGCTATCTCCGCGTGTAAGTCTTTTAGTTAACTTCGTACCTGGCCCACAATAATTGTATCCAGGTAAATGTAATTCAAATGGTAAATTATTTATAAGCCAGTTGAGAAGACTACTCTCCCCAAAACACATTACAAGACTGATCTATCTAGATTGTGCATATTAATAAATACTTAAAAGATTCATCCATGATTTTGTGGTTAATGCTATAGTAATATATTTGATTTATGAATCCAACTATTTTCAGCTGAAGATAAACCTAACCATTTTACTAAAACTCTATTACCTTTTCTTCTAAGAACTTTCTCAACTAGATATACATTTGGATGTTTTGTTTTTTGAAGTTCTTGTGTATAAAATGCGCCTAAAATAGGGTGACCTCTGATAGTATCTTCAATTAAGTAAGTTATGGGAGTTGTTTTTTGTATTTTACGAATTTTAAATATTTCTGTTGACCAGTTGGGAGTGTAACCTTTTTCAAATGTTCCTTTGTATTTACTGATACGCACATAATCACCTACTTTGTACTTGCTTTTTAAATTATATTTATTTAGCAACTTTAAATACCTTTCTAATATAATGTTTTTATTAATATTGTCCACATTAGCAGGGATTTCATTAATAGTGCGATGGTGAGTGTGATTGTATTTGTAAATAACATCATTTAGGGTATTATTTATCCAACTGTAATTGCCTTTTAAACTAAATTCTTTATAAACTTTAGATTTCAATGTCCTGATAAATCGTTCAACTATTGAAGCCTTTTTTGTTGAAAAGGTTGAATAATGGTTAATATTATAGGATTTCATAAGCTTCTGAAATTTGTTATTATAAAATTCTGCTCCATTATCCGTTTGCAGATTTTTAGGAACACGCCCTTTATCCAACAAAGTTTTGAAAGAGTTACACACATCTTCTTTGGTTTTACTTCTCATAGGAAAGGCCCAAGCATATTTCGAAAATGTATCAATAACGGCAAGAATATATCTGTAATTTTTATTTTCTTTTGAAATTGATTGCATATCAATTAAGTCTGCTTGCCACAAGTCATCTATATCTTTCATGATAACATGTCTTCGTGGATAGTTCACCCTCGCATTTTTATGAATTTCGTTTACCACGTCAGCTTTGCTCATGTTCGCAATTCAGTATACTTGTCTTGAACTCAGCTATTATACTGAATAAAAAGCATATTATTATGACTATTTATTATTTAATTATATCAGCTTCTTTTAATTCTTCGATTATTGATAAAATTTCATTATCATGGTTTGTGTTACCAGCATCTCGGGAAGCAATTAATAGTTTCAATCTGTCAACCAGTTCGTTAGGATCATCCCAATATACCAAGTCAGTGTTATTTCTGTATTTCTTTAGCGTTGGTAAGCTTCCTCCAAATTTAGTGGCAATATTATTGTTTAACGATTCAGAAAACAATGGTCTAATTATTTCGCGATATTTTATACCTTTATCGCCTCTAATTTGTCCATTAGGATTGAAATCTCTCTTATGTGCATTTGTATAATGCAACATATCTTTATAGACAAGTTTATCTTTGCTCGATATTAGTTTCAAATCTGGTTTTCTTCGAAGTAACAGTTCTTTTAAACCAGGGGTTAAATTGTAGGTTTTATTACCAACTTTAATTAAAATGACATTATCATCATTCACACTATCTATTTTAGAAAATGAAACTATTGAATTACCCATTAATATTTTTTTGTTTTCACTTCTTATTCCAAATGGTATATTTATCCCTTCATAAATATCATGGATATCATGACCTTCTAATGATATTTCTAAATCTTCCAGTGATTCCGTTTGGGGAGACTTTTTAAGGAACTTCACAGAATTAAGTTCTGGATCGTAGCATTCTTCAAACTTTGTAGATGAGCTAGTATTAATATCACTCAATTCCGTGTCTTCAAAATTAGAGTGTGTATTTTCAAAATTTTGTATTTTTTCTATTGTTTTATTCGAATCAACTAGGGTTTTAAGGGGATCTGTGACAGGTTTTAACATTTTATCAAGTGACAAGTTCATAGAGTGTTCCTGGTTTTTCATTTGTTTTATTTTATTCTTTATGGACTCTACAGACTTCATTAATTCTATTTTAATATTTTTCTCCATGTTGTACCTATTATAACAACTGTGTTCAGCCAAAGAACAAATTATACTGAATTTGATTATACATGTTAATTACTTATATGTACATATAAACAGACAGTCAAATTTAAAAAACATATCAAAATTCTGTCTGTATCTTCCTTTATTTAATGACGATTCTTTATTAATAAGTAGAAAATTATAAGGTTTACTTCAAACAGTTTGACAAATATTTCTGAACTTTTTCCATTGTAAATCAGAACTAACATGCTCTTCATAAATATGCTTTAAGTTTACATCATCTTGTTTGAATATAATAAGAAAATTAACATTGTCACGTAACAATTGCTTTGGAATTTTAGAATAGGTTTGAGACAAATAGAAACAATCTATTTGTTTATGTCTACCCATGCAGAAATAATTGCGGATATTAATTTGATTTTCACAAGCAACATCATCGAAAATAAATACAGAATTTGTTAAAGCTTCACTCGGAGAAATGACATCTTTATCATCATTGAACTCGTAGAAATTAACCTGTGGTACTCTTTTCAATACTTCAGTCAAGAAACGGTATTTAGGTTGAAAAGAAGTTTTCGAGTAAAGATACAGATTTCTAAATTTGAGCCCATTTTCATGCAGCAGTAAACTAATCATAACATTAGTTTTACCACAGTTCGACGGACCACATATTATACAGCGAATGGTATTCGGTAATAAAGTGCTATGTCTGATGTAGTGGGCAGAGTCACTTAATCTTATATTATTAACATTTAGGGATATGGGTTGCTTGATCAACTTCATCTTGGCGATTAAATCAAATACTGTTTAGCATTCACATATATACATAATATGCAAAATATTGGGGTGAATTAAACAATAAATTTAATTCAAGTATGCCACCTGTGCAAGAATGATGGTATTCTTAACACAGATTAATATATTGGTTTTTATTTTTATTTTTTAAGGTAACATAAATAAAAACAGGTTTATAGGTTAAAAGTATTTTATTTAAGTATGATAAAACATGTTATTTGTCAAATATATACTTATATCTATGTTTAAACTATAACCATATTTATGTAATCCGATTACAATATAATAAAGAAAATATAAGGTTGTATATTAATACTATATTTTTTTCATTCTTAATGATTAAAATACATTTAAATCTAGATTAATTATATTAAAATGTAGCGCAGTTATACATATAACATAATCATAAATTCATTTGATAGATTTGTAGTGCCCCCAAGGTAATGTATATATTTGGTTTGGTAAAATTTGCCTTTTGTCATCATTTCTATTTAATGCTACTTTATTAATTTCTTGTGTATACAGAACATGTTTCATCGATTTTATAATCATCATTTTATGTTTGTATGTCTTGTCATTCAACAAGGCTGTCTTATAGTTAGTTGATGATAATTTTCTTGTTACATGTTTTGTAATGCCTTTTGCTTTCTTTATATGTGTTTTAACACTACTTATACAATATAATTTAGCTCTAAGACCAACAAATTCAGAAATTACATCACCTCCTAATTCGTCTTTAAATAAACCAGGAACCTTTGCATTCATTTTAAAAATTCCATAAGGGTTATCTTCAGAAAAATTGCTAGTATCGAATTGTGAAATATTTTGAGTAATATCAGCATAAAAATCATTAGTATGTATATAATAAAGTAGACTATCGGTATCTGTGTAGCAAAGCATTGTTTGATTTGTATACTTATTTTTAATAAAATCATAGTGGAACTGATATAAATGTTGTTTTGCATATTCTAAAACAGTAAAACCAATATATATTGGCCTATCTAAGGTTACTTTTTCTTGATTCAATTGAATAACTACAAAATTTTCATTAAATATATAGATGTTTTTTAAATTTGGTTTTGAAATTAACTTTTCAGCACCTACAGTTTTATTCGTTAAATTTTTTGTGTCTGTCCATTGTGATATTAACCTCACGTCTATTTGTTTTCGTCTATTTTCAATTGTTTTACCAAAAATAGCATTATTAAGTAATTTAAAAAAATCTTTTTCGAATGCTGAATTACATGTTTGACGTAACTGAGTATTCAAATCAATGTATTTTTTCAGAAAACAGTCTTGTCGAAAAGCTAATATACGATGGATCTTTTTTAAAATCAATCCATGTTTTAAGCATTGTTTTAAGTTTGTATAGTGAATAACATATTTGGTTTTATCAAATAAATTTGCTACTAGTTTATAAGTTTTTCCGCCTGGAGGTATTATTTTTTCGGGTGCAAAAGGTAAATCACTGTGAGAATCGTGCAAGTGATGCGGATAACATAAATCTACTTCTAAAATATAACCATAATCTGCATCATCTGCGACATTAAACAGATCAAATGTTGATATTTCATTTTCATTTAATAAATAAAAGTTTGATATCGGCATCTTTTTAGTCATGGCATACCCGTATAAATTATTAGCATCGAGATATATTAAAAAAGAAGAAGGTTCAGTTACGTCATAATCTGGTAGGTATTTGTTATTAGATTTGGCATATCGAAGTGAACATTGAGCCAAACCACCACGTATTCCATTTTCTAATAATTCATATATTTCCAAATCAGAAATCAAATCTAGTTGAACTCCTGTGTATAAAAGCATAGCATCCCAACTTAAACCAGGTGAAGATACATAATGAGCTGGGTCTAATTTGTAATATTTCAAGCACATTTGTCTAAATTTTTCAAATATATCACAAAGTAATAATACATCACTCTTTAAATATAAGTCATTATATCTACCAAGAGAATCAATCTTAAAAGCATTCCAAATTTTTTGTGCACGTTGGTATTCAGAATCTGTTATATGCTCCGATGTTAAACTATTAAAAAATGTATATTTAGGTGGAAGCTCCTTTTCATCATATTTAGCCCACGAATCAATGTACTCGTAAGGAAAAACACCCTTTTCTTTCAGTAACACGAATTGATCATAATTTCTGAATTCACTGGCAAGATGTACATTTTCTTCTTTTGTTAAAGATTTTGATAATGTATCTAAACTACAACTTAAAAATTGAAATGAGTCTATAAATTTTATTTGTATGTGGCGAGACAATTTTTCATAATAGATGTTTTTCGTTATCGACATATATTTTTCTTTCGATTTAGGTATTACCTTGATGTCACCCTCATAGTTAGTTAATTCTTTTATAAAAAGATGACTATCATATCCCGATAAATTGTGAAAAACTACTGGAATGAATGGACATACTTTGTAAGTTAAATTACAATGAGTATGCGCTGCGCCGCGATACTCACCAGTAATATGATCGTGATCAAGAACTTTATCTCCCAATAAAGGCTGTTCGCAGATATGACATATATTGGCCATATCATAGTTGTCTCTTTGCTTTTCAGATAATGAAGACAAAGACTTTTTATTTGATAATATTCTATAGATTCGTTTCACATCTCTAATTAAGTTTTTTATAAATATTTCAATACAGTCTGGACCTCTATGCCAAACATATTTATTCAAGCTGCAATCATGAGAACAGCAAATATAATAGCCAAAAGATGACGGTTGATGCAATTTTATGTTAGTTGTATTATTATCACTCGATTTTGTATCACAATCTAACAATATGCTTTCGAAATCTGCGTATACTATAAAATTAATTTTTAATTTTCTTTCATAGTGCTTAAACTTTAATTTACTATTTTCACCTGGTAATATTGCTAAAATTTCAGAACATTTATGCGAATTATATCGAGACTTACTTGCAAAAAACTGTAAACATGAATCACAAAACTCTAGTTTTCCATTATGTTTAGTGATTTGACGTCTTACTAGTCGTGGGAGATCTTTAATAAGACAGTAATGACCCCTTTCCCCTTTTTCTATGTATAATAAATTTATATGGCTAACTTTCTTTAAACTACTCAAATATAGAGGCCCAGTAACATTACATTTTTTATCTAGACCGTAAACATTGATACTTAAATCAGGATTTTGTTTCTCTAAAAGTTTCAAATCATTAATAGTGGCCGGAAATGTGATCCCTTCAATATTGAGAACTTCTGAAAAATGAGGATAAGATGCAGTTCTACATACGTTACTTCTAGCAGGATACAGCGAAGCTACAATGCTCCATAACAAACAGTATTTATCATCGTTTTTAATGTTTATGCAACTTTTAGTATTTTTTATAACTAAAGGTAATTCTAAATAACTACCTCCTTTCATAGGTGAATATTTATTTATATTAATTTCTAAATGATTTACTTTAAAAAATGACCAACCGGACTCGCAGTGTTCAAATGCAATCATTTTTTCTACCAAAATATTTATTATTTTAATAATTATACAGTTTATATCTGTACTACAGCATACTATTTCAAATTTTGTATTAAATGATTTAAGCTGTTGTTCATCTGACTTGGGTAAAATGAAATAAGCAAATAGCTCAAAATTAACTTTGATACACTTATGTTTTGCTAACGATAGTTCAATAATTCTATTTATATCATTCTTATAATAGCACAGGAACGCCTCTGGTGTGAGGTGCTCGTCTTCCTGTACTGGACTTAGTCGGTATGTAACTATTCTATTCTTAAATGCAGTAGCAATTATTTTAATACTTTCAAATTCAGTACTCAATAGACAGTTCGACTTATGTAAATTAGATCTGGTATGATTTTTGAATTTTCGTTTTAATATTCTTAAATTGCATTTCTCACATAACATAAAATTTATTTTATCGGGTTCATCCTCATGACGTAGGGTAACTGTGAACAATTAAAAATAAGAGGTATAAGAATATTTTATTATTTATATAAGTAACAAGAAGGATAATATATTATTATGTATGATTATAGGTAGATATTTATACAATAATATTTCACTATTTATCTAAATGTTCTATTTATCTAAATATCTCTTATAACTAACGAATACATAGTTATATTTTATAAATCATAAAACTAGAAGTGCTATAGTATAATAGTTATATAATGTGCGTAGTTATATAGTTACGCATAGTTACACTACACAGCTATTTATTTAATTAATTATAAGAATTAATAATCATAGCGGGGCAGTTTTTAAATTCTTTACGAAGGGCACTCAAATAAGCAGATAAGTGACGCCAACTTTCGGTTTCAATATCTGTTCTATTCTTTACGGTTACAATAGCTTGACGCCACCTATTCATAGGGGACACATTTTCTATTTCGTCACATTTGTATATTTTTAACTCAATGAAATGTGTCCCCGGTTTTAATGCATCAGCTTGGCGCGAATATCCATTCGTAATGCGTCTCATTACATAAGAAGTTAAAGGGGGCACTTTTTTACCGATTTCGTTATCAAGAGAAGTAGAGTGATCATCTTCACTATCAGAGCCAAAGAGAGCCGCCGCGGTGCTCCTGTTCTCGGCCTTAGCCCGCTTAGTGTCCCGGTCGGAGCGAGCGCTGGTGCCGCCGCCGGCGCCGGTGCGCACGCCGCTGCTCGACGGCTCTGAGCGATGAGATCTCTTCTTCGTCCTCTTTTTTTCGACCCGTTTCTTTTCCAGCTCTTCAGCGGATGTCGCCTCGTCCGTTGGGTAAATGTCATCTACAAGTTTCGACCTGTAAAGAAAAAAATACATGATAATATTTATATGACACTGTATTTAGATGTAAATACATAAATGATAGTAGAACCTATTCAAATATAGATTTTATCTAAAACTATTTTTTTTTTAATTTTAAGTTGATAGAAGTTATCGATCTATGTTTAAACATTACAAAAACTACGACAATTGATTTATAAAATAAAACAAAAATTATAAATATTAATAATAATAAAAAATATTAATAAAAATTATAAATATTATTAACACCTAATATATAAATATTATATTATTATAATTTTCAATTATTATATACATTGTTATATTTTTAATTAAGACATTTAAACTATAATTCTAAAACTGAAATACCAAAAGATGTTATTGGGAATGAAGTTGATAGTTCGAAGGCTAGTAATAAAAGTATTTATATGGTAAGACATATCAACTAGTCTGTGTGGGAATCGAACCCACAAACACTGTATATGTATAAATAATATTTCATCAAATGCTTCAAGCAAAGTGTACATTAGACTTTTAACAAATAAATGAGATTAAAATAATACTTACATAATGAACTGATGAATTTATCGAATAGTTGTTTCAAAAAACTGATACTTCTTGATGATGAAGTTATTGAATAGTTATTTCACTCGAAAAACTAATACTTCTTGATGAGAATATGCACTGTCACAAACACGTACGTAATTTGAAGTTTTTACTAGCAGCTCTAAGCAGAAAGTATTGAACCATAGAATTTTACATTCCTATTAATAGGCACCAATACTTCATTAGTGTGAACGCATTAGTATTTCATCCGTATACGTGTGTGTAAAAAAATGATGATCAGAAGGAAAATTATGTCAAGTTTGACTTCTTATGCAAATGAGGGTTCCGTCCACATTAATTCCTTATGATTTATATTAATCAATGTTCGAATAACTTGAGATTAATCATTGCTCAACGAGGATGATACCTCTCCGACGGAATTCTAAAATATTGCTAAGGTAGCAATAATACACAATGAATATACGACTAGTTTCACGTGGTTTTGCTTTGCATTTAATTTATGAAAAAAGTCGTTCATTACAATACATTACTATGGGTGTACATTTGGACGGCACATATTAATTTATTAGTAGATAAATTTGTAAACACAGGCAGGCTCAGATTGCATCCGACGCCTCTCTGGTGCTAGTAAGTATATACAAAGTCCAAAAAAGGAGTGAGTCTATTTTCAAATCCTAAGGGTCCGTTCACACAGACCGGCTCGAAGAGGAGAGCAGATTTTTATCACGTTGGAAACAGAGTTTTGAGTAGTTGTAGTAAAGTTTATTTTGCATGTGCACTTTTTTGTCATTAAGAATGCTTGAACACGTTTCGTATGAAAAAAAAGCTGGCCGATGCTCTCCGAGCCAGTCTGTGTGTACGGACACTAAATCAATGCACGCACAACCAGTATAAACAAGTCCAGTATAAACTGAACCATTATTACACGGGAAGCATATACAATGCAACACCATCCTTTATTGGAAATGTGTAGCTTGATATGTCGGTGTACTGTACAAAGGTGAGTAACAAAGACAAAAAATGAAGCTTAAAACTACAGAGTATTATTCTTTAGTTGTTATTCTTTAATAATATTTGGGACGTGTAAGCTGTGTGTGACAGAAATTGTTAAATTATGATTTCGGTAAGTATTTAGCAATAAAAAATGTATTCCTTCACATTTATTTTATTTTTTGCATTTGTGTATAAAGCAAATTTAATAGTTTATGTGATTGGATAATATATATTTACTCATTAGTTCGGATCAGACATAATTTTATACATTACATAATATAAACTCATGCCTATTTCGCCGAAGGGGTCAGCAGAGGTGTATAAAATACACCTACATTTCACGAAATGGTTTAAGTCCCGTGTAATACACAATTTTATCGACGTACTTATAAATATTGAGTACACTTTTTCTAATGTATATATATATAGCTATATTTGTTTCACAATATTTATTATAAAATTACGAACACTGTTTTCTTCTCTCTCGATTCAACTTTATAGCTGTCGCGATGCATATCTCATTGTTAAAATTTTAATTTTTAGGATTCAGAAGAACCATTATTCAACTTTGTTCCCATGGAAGCAGTACATTCAGAAAGAAACAAGGGGGATCGATTGCATCTGAAAAGACCGAATGGCGAAGATAACAATGTGACTTCGTATACATTTATAAAAAAACCTGCCCTAGGATTCAAGGTTGTACGCATTGAAATATATGATGCCAAAGATTTCGTGGACCGAGAAGACACCCTCTGCAAATGTAAAGCGGAGTTGTGTGCGCAACATGTCGTAAAACATGTATTATTCGATGACATTTACAAATCCGCAAATGAATTAATTCAAAATATTCAAAGTAATTTAGAGAATTAAACAAATAAATGCTCAGATATAAATTTTGTTTTATTTGTTAAAAGATACACTACAATATCTTAATATGTAAGAATGTATTATTATATTACCCATAAATAAATATATTTCAATTCTCGATATGATAAGTTCTTATCATACATACTTTATAGAGCTGAGCGAGAGCAACTGATTCAGTATACCGTATGTTAAAATTAGTATAAATCAGAAACAGGCATCAGTTTTCGAGAAATAAACTTTTTTCTAGTATTGTTAAGTTATTATAAAAATTGGTAAATTATTTACCATTCGTCATCCGTTCCACAGTTCTCAAACATATGATTAAGAGGATATTTTTTAGTAAGTATTTGAATGATCGAGACAAAAATGTTTGAATGATTCAGTTCTAGAGAAAACGAAATCAGTTCTATAGATGTTGCTAAGAAAAACGGTTTGAATAGATCAAGTTATTGAAAGATCGACAATCAGTTCTCAAAAACTCAAAATCACTTCTCGAGAAGTTAAATTGGGGCTATCTGGATCTCCTGTGATCCAGATAGCCCAATTTAACAAAGAGAATTCACTATACTATCATAAGTATAATAAAAAAAGAACAATAAAAGAGTATAAGTAATTAAAATCGAGTATGAAAAGAGTTAAAAATTTTCCGTCATCTAGTTATTAAGAACTTAAAAAACAGTTCTCAAACAGATGATTGAGAGTATATTTTTTTGTAAGTATTTGAATGATCGAGACAAAAATGTTTGAATGATTCAGTTCTAGAGAAAACGAAATCAGTTCTATAGATGTTGCTAAGAAAAACGGTTTGAATAGATCAAGTTATTGAAAGATCGACAATCAGTTCTCAAAAACTCAAAATCACTTCTCGAGAAGTTAAATTGGGGCTATCTGGATCTCCTGTGATCCAGATAGCCCAATTTAACACTACTTACATGTATAAGATGTTTTTTTCTTTTGTTCTATTGTGAATATAATATTGTAATAAATGATTGAATTTTAATGGGACTGATTTCAAATCGTTTTTTTTTTATTATAAATAAGTTTTATATTTTTGTTGCTATTTATCAACTGCATAGCTTTGTGAAGTTTGCTGTTACAATTCTACTACTTCTTTATTTAGTATTTTATATTTTACCTTTCGCTAAAAATATAATAATACTGGAATATAATACCTCGATCTTAGATGGAACTAAGTGTAATGAGTAAGATAAGATTTTTTGTTTTTCCTCTGTTGATTAACTCGGCCTGTTAAAACATTTTATAGCAACATTAAACTTTTCCGAATGGAACGCAAGTTACTTTAGTTGTAGGTTGTATGCAGCTATCTGATCGTTAAAACATTTTTTGTAGGACCTCTAATGTTGGAATTGTAACTTAAATCAATTTTACCTAACCAAGATTATTCACAAATTTGTATTATCGCCTAAAAATATATCAAAAAAGTAATACATATACAATAATACATTTTCTTGACTTTTTTTTTAAGTTGAACTTCAAATAAGTTTTTTGAAGAATTTGTGCTATGGTCGTTAATACAATATGCCTTTCTAGCGTCGATAAGTGTACTTTGGTCAATAAAAGCCGCCAAAATAAAATTTTGTAAACCTTCAGGGATTTCAACGTCAATAGGGGGTTGTCGTGAAATAGTTTGGAAACTTTAGCGGCTTTATTTCGTTGACAGTACACCGTACTTTTAATAGATTGAAAAGACGGTAGTATTCGTTCAGTTTAAGACGGAATCTTTTAATTTTGTGTCACACTCTTTGTAAATTGTTGACACTTGCTGAAACTCCTTGCAAGGTTGTTTCCACATGTTACGGAATGAAACTTCTTTGTCATTCTTGTCAGCAACTTGAACGCAGGTATGATTATTTGATATAATAAGTTGATTGGGGTTCTGAAAAATGTAAAAACTTACTAGCAATTGGGACTCGTATCTACACCTATACATAAACACTCGGGCATTGAGATGGACATGAGTTTGTCAATAAAGTGATCAAGGTGTTATCAAGGATATTGAACGTACTGCGAACCAAATAAAAAACTAACTGCTTCAGGTAACAACCAGTTTACTCACTTGAATCGTCTCAGATCCCAAGCACCGCATTCTTTTGGACTGACCGCAATGCCAAAATGCGTTTCCGTTTGTGTACGTTTTGTGTTTATAAAATTGATACCAATTGTATAGCAAAATAACACCATCCTTTCTATTTATAAAATTAAGATCCATTTAAACCTAGCACATTACCAACACTTCTTGTTAAAAAAAGTATAGTACATAGTGTAACGTTACGTTAAGCTCAGACGAGCTAATCGTAAGTCACGTTAATAAAAATAACATAGAAATAAAGGCCCGCTTCGTTCGACGCGCCCGCGCCGCCCGCGTCCCTCAAGTTGGCGAAGGGGCAACCGCAGACCAGGGCGGCGTGACACGGTGCGATGGGACGGCTGGTGGAGCGCTACTACGAGATGTGGGCCCTCGTGTTAAGCGTGCGCACCCTGCGCGTCCTGCTGGAGGGCTCGCGCGGCCTCAGCCGTCATACCGCTGCACCGCTGAGGTCCTGACTGCCGCAGTTTATACACCACGTGCCAGACTGGCATATCTTGTTACTATAACAGTAAAATTTCACTTGGAAGTTTGATTGTTATTTATTTAAAGGCTTCAGAGAATCAAAACACTCATTCACAAACGAAATTCATCGGTTCAATTCTTCGGTTTGTCAGTAAAGATAGAAGACAGAACTGTAAGTAATCTACAATTTTAATTAAAGAGAGTGTTTTTAAATAAATTAAAGAAAATTCAAACATCAGAAGATTTGGATATACAACTTTCTACAAAATAACTAAACTAACAAGAAAGGAGGTATCCAAAAGAAAGTTCAGATATAAAAACTTAAGATGAAGATTGTTTCCTGGCCAGCATCTGTGCACGCATATTAATCTCATTTGTCTGTATATTGCTATAATTCTGAATAAGTGTCTCTGCATCAAGACCAGGAGGAACTCCACCAAGGGCATATTTTGCATATATATTATAATTGTCAGAAATATATGTCTTATGCTTGGCAGCATACTGCTTAATAACTTTAGTGATCATCATGTTTCTAACATTTAGGTTTGTTACTCTTTTAGTAGCATGAATCATAGCCACAATAGCACATGCCATGTCTGAGGATGGTAAGTATTGACCACCACTGCAAGTACTCTCATTGATAATTCTTATGACTTCCATTTGTTCTTTCTTGAGTTCTGCAGCCATTCCAGGGATTGACTCTCTAGAGAATACTGCACCACATAATGGTGTCATAAGGATAGATGCATCTTTTGAAAATGCATAAGATATAGCCTTTGAAAATGTAACAACTGATAATAATGCAGCTTGTTTGAATGTCATCACCATCTTATCTCCATCTTCCATCTTTTTATAGACCATGTCTCTAAAGGTTGTTACTATCACTACTTTAATGTTTACTGCACCTGCCTTGCTATATGGGAATCTGAATCTTATAGCTTTATCACCTTTGCTTTTCTTTTCATTTCTTATATATGTCCCCAGTTCAAATAACATCTTTGCTGAAAATTCTAAGGCATACGAAGGCTTATTATCAACAAGGTCATCATTATAATCCTTGCAATATTTGTTGAATGTTGTCATAAGCAGATTGAAATCAAACTCCACTGATGAATATGTCTTTACAAACTCATCTGGAGTGATTCCAAAAATTGTAATGACTTTCTTGATATCAGTACTAAGTATAGATGCTGGAGTGGTTCCTGCTATATTGAATTCCTCACTCGTCACTTCCGTCTGAGCTAAGTTCAGCTTGGCTATGATTTCTGAGTTTAGTGAGAAGAAAAGTTATGTTAGTTGAGTGTCTTGTTGACTAAAAATTATTCATTTACTATTTACCAACATCAATTATTGCCACACCCATTTAAGGAAATGGATCATTATTTGGCACCCCTTTAATTCTTTAAAGTTCTGTTGAAACAGAAAAGTTAGTAAGTAGCTAATCAATAAGGTAATAACCTATCTACTGCATAATTTAGCCGATTTGGTTTTACATTCGATCTCACTCCTTTTTTGCGGTAGAAGAACTGCGCCGCGAGACTTATTTTTTACATTATTTTGTTTTTGTGGCACCTCATTTCTTTTTGTACGTAATCCTCCTTTATTTCTTTTCGGGTACTATTTCCGATGCGTCTTTTACAGTTCATGTTCCATTAAGTTTTCACCTACACTAGGTATTTAGTCCATCTGTATTGTAAATGTAGGTAGCGCAGGTGATGAATAATTTTACAAACTGTTTATGAAATTCAAATACTAACCTATCTAAATTTAGTCTGTTATATTAAGAACGTTAAGATCACGATCTCATCACTTGCCTTCGACATACTGCGCCGACTCAGAAGTATAGTATAGGTATTAGGTATATTAAAGGAGGCATAATCTATGAGTAACTGTACCTACCTATATTAATTCACTATTTACCTATCTACGTAGATAAGCAGTGTAGGTGACGAAAAATCGTATGAACTGTAAAAGTAACTTTGTAATCCTATGGATGACTATTTATTTAGGATTACAATGTTACTTATGCAATTTGTTTATCTAGGAAACTGGACGGAAATAGCGGATTGTTTTAGTTTTTACTTACTTTATTGGCTAAACACTAATTGTGTTAAAAAATTGAAGCTTGTTGGTCTACTTGAAGTATCTTAGAATTTTGATGATGATGTCAGTGAGTCAGTCAGTGACGACATTAAGGAATTTTGACTTGCAATTATTCCTAAACTACAATTTCAAATTGAATATGAATCGGCATTATACTAGTTATATTATGCACTATTAGTCACTGAAAATTCAGGCTTCTAGCTTTATCCACAACGAAGTTACAGGGGGCTCGCCAATGTCCTGAATGGCTTCGAGAAAAGGATGGTACGGCTGTGCTTTTGTTTGCTCGTCTTGTTGGGAGCACTGCGGTGCACCCAGATGCTGATTTGATTAAGCTTTCTAAAACCATTGCTATCCCACGTTAGATATCATGAGGAGTATCTTAATTTGCAAAATCGCAACACCCAATTGAACACAGGATGTTATTTATTATTTTATTCGATTACTTTTAAATGGTTTTACTTTTCATTACATTACCAAGTACTTTTAGAGTCTACTAGACACATAGTATCTTATCTATTGAGTTATAAATATAAACAATTAATGTTTGATTGTTGTAATATCTATATAGTTTGCATAGGGCTGATAATGTCAAAGTTGAGTAGATTTTTGTTTACTTAGTGTTATAGTTGTTTTATGTTGCTTTATTTTTTGTTGTTACATATTATATTTACGAACATCTGCATAATTTTCAGGTGACTGATTGATCTCAAATTGAAGTAGTTTTGTTGTTTAATTATACATGTATAAGATGTTTTTTTCTTTTGTTCTATTGTGAATATAATATTGTAATAAATGATTGAATTTTAATGGGACTGATTTCAAATCGTTTTTTTTTTATTATAAATAAGTTTTATATTTTTGTTGCTATTTATCAACTGCATAGCTTTGTGAAGTTTGCTGTTACAATTCTACTACTTCTTTATTTAGTATTTTATATTTTACCTTTCGCTAAAAATATAATAATACTGGAATATAATACCTCGATCTTAGATGGAACTAAGTGTAATGAGTAAGATAAGATTTTTTGTTTTTCCTCTGTTGATTAACTCGGCCTGTTAAAACATTTTATAGCAACATTAAACTTTTCCGAATGGAACGCAAGTTACTTTAGTTGTAGGTTGTATGCAGCTATCTGATCGTTAAAACATTTTTTGTAGGACCTCTAATGTTGGAATTGTAACTTAAATCAATTTTACCTAACCAAGATTATTCACAAATTTGTATTATCGCCTAAAAATATATCAAAAAAGTAATACATATACAATAATACATTTTCTTGACTTTTTTTTTAAGTTGAACTTCAAATAAGTTTTTTGAAGAATTTGTGCTATGGTCGTTAATACAATATGCCTTTCTAGCGTCGATAAGTGTACTTTGGTCAATAAAAGCCGCCAAAATAAAATTTTGTAAACCTTCAGGGATTTCAACGTCAATAGGGGGTTGTCGTGAAATAGTTTGGAAACTTTAGCGGCTTTATTTCGTTGACAGTACACCGTACTTTTAATAGATTGAAAAGACGGTAGTATTCGTTCAGTTTAAGACGGAATCTTTTAATTTTGTGTCACACTCTTTGTAAATTGTTGACACTTGCTGAAACTCCTTGCAAGGTTGTTTCCACATGTTACGGAATGAAACTTCTTTGTCATTCTTGTCAGCAACTTGAACGCAGGTATGATTTTTTGATTTAATAAGTTGATTGGGGTTCTGAAAAATGTAAAAACTTACTAGCAATTGGGACCCGTATCTACACCTATACATAAACACTCGGGCATTGAGATGGACATGAGTTTGTCAATAAAGTGATCAAGGTGTTATCAAGGATATTGAACGTACTGCGAACCAAATAAAAAACTAACTGCTTCAGGTAACAACCAGTTTACTCACTTGAATCGTCTCAGATCCCAAGCACCGCATTCTTTTGGACTGACCGCAATGCCAAAATGCGTTTCCGTTTGTGTACGTTTTGTGTTTATAAAATTGATACCAATTGTATAGCAAAATAACACCATCCTTTCTATTTATAAAATTAAGATCCATTTAAACCTAGCACATTACCAACACTTCTTGTTAAAAAAAGTATAGTACATAGTGTAACGTTACGTTAAGCTCAGACGAGCTAATCGTAAGTCACGTTAATAAAAATATCATAGAAATAAAGGCCCGCTTCGTTCGACGCGCCCGCGCCGCCCGCGTCCCTCAAGTTGGCGAAGGGGCAACCGCAGACCAGGGCGGCGTGACACGGTGCGATGGGACGGCTGGTGGAGCGCTACTACGAGATGTGGGCCCTCGTGTTAAGCGTGCGCACCCTGCGCGTCCTGCTGGAGGGCTCGCGCGGCCTCAGCGGTCATACCGCTGCACCGCTGAGGTCCTGACTGCCGCAGTTTATACACCACGTGCCAGACTGGCATATCTTGTTACTATAACAGTAAAATTTCACTTGGAAGTTTGATTGTTATTTATTTAAAGGCTTCAGAGAATCAAAACACTCATTCACAAACGGAATTCATCGGTTCAATTCTTCGGTTTGTCAGTAAAGATAGAAGACAGAACTGTAAGTAATCTACAATTTTAATTAAAGAGAGTGTTTTTAAATAAATTAAAGAAAATTCAAACATCAGAAGATTTGGATATACAACTTTCTACAAAATAACTAAACTAACAAGAAAGGAGGTATCCAAAAGAAAGTTCAGATATAAAAACTTAAGATGAAGATTGTTTCCTGGCCAGCATCTGTGCACGCATATTAATCTCATTTGTCTGTATATTGCTATAATTCTGAATAAGTGTCTCTGCATCAAGACCAGGAGGAACTCCACCAAGGGCATATTTTGCATATATATTATAATTGTCAGAAATATATGTCTTATGCTTGGCAGCATACTGCTTAATAACTTTAGTGATCATCATGTTTCTAACATTTAGGTTTGTTACTCTTTTAGTAGCATGAATCATAGCCACAATAGCACATGCCATGTCTGAGGATGGTAAGTATTGACCACCACTGCAAGTACTCTCATTGATAATTCTTATGACTTCCATTTGTTCTTTCTTGAGTTCTGCAGCCATTCCAGGGATTGACTCTCTAGAGAATACTGCACCACATAATGGTGTCATAAGGATAGATGCATCTTTTGAAAATGCATAAGATATAGCCTTTGAAAATGTAACAACTGATAATAATGCAGCTTGTTTGAATGTCATCACCATCTTATCTCCATCTTCCATCTTTTTATAGACCATGTCTCTAAAGGTTGTTACTATCACTACTTTAATGTTTACTGCACCTGCCTTGCTATATGGGAATCTGAATCTTATAGCTTTATCACCTTTGCTTTTCTTTTCATTTCTTATATATGTCCCCAGTTCAAATAACATCTTTGCTGAAAATTCTAAGGCATACGAAGGCTTATTATCAACAAGGTCATCATTATAATCCTTGCAATATTTGTTGAATGTTGTCATAAGCAGATTGAAATCAAACTCCACTGATGAATATGTCTTTACAAACTCATCTGGAGTGATTCCAAAAATTGTAATGACTTTCTTGATATCAGTACTAAGTATAGATGCTGGAGTGGTTCCTGCTATATTGAATTCCTCACTCGTCACTTCCGTCTGAGCTAAGTTCAGCTTGGCTATGATTTCTGAGTTTAGTGAGAAGAAAAGTTATGTTAGTTGAGTGTCTTGTTGACTAAAAATTATTCATTTACTATTTACCAACATCAATTATTGCCACACCCATTTAAGGAAATGGATCATTATTTGGCACCCCTTTAATTCTTTAAAGTTCTGTTGAAACAGAAAAGTTCAATCAACACTTTCATTGATATGATCTGATATCTGGACTCCTTAAGTTTACATCACAACTCTACATAACTGCTTTATCATAGAGAGTGACACACCCTATAAAAAAAACTTACAAACTACACAATAACCCACATATCGACCGAAAGAAAAGCATTAGTTCACTTTAGCTGGCACTTAAACACTAACACTATCACTAAGTCACAAGTTTTCGTTGACATCTTTCAAACTTCACAGGAGGTAAATATTTCGTGAGTATATCTGCTATTTGTGATCCCGTTGGACAATACTTAATTGATATTTTTCAGTTAATAATATTTTACATCTATGTGTTATTTCTTTTATTCGATTCCTTTGTTCATAAGCCAAATTGCTGAGTGGTTGTCCACTCTTATCTCAAGTTCTAATTTTTCATTTGTAATTTCGATATGAGGTCTATTATTCTTATCTTGTTCCTTGCAACGGTCTGCTGTAGCGTTAAATTCAATTTCTGTATTTGAATTTTTGGAAAAAAAAATCTTTAGCTCCCTGCCAATTTGAATTTTTGGAAAAAAAAATCTTTAGCTCCCTGCCACTGTAATCTTCTCTCACTTGCAGGTTGAATCCTTCTATTTTCATTATTCTCCACGGCTCGTTTTTTATTATTCTCCATGGCTCGTTTTTATTATTCTCCACGGCTCGTTTTTTATTATTCTCCACGGCTCGTTTTTTATTATTCTCCACGGCTCGTTTTTTATTATTTTCCACGGCTCGTTTTTTATTATCCTCCACGGCTCGTTTTTTATTATCCTCCACGGCTCGATTTTTATTATCCTCCACGGCTCGATTTTCATTATTCTCCACGGCTCGATTTTCATTATTCTCCACGACTCGATTTTCATTATTCTCCACGGCTCTATTTTCATTATTCTCCACGGCTCGATTTTCGTTATTCTTCACGGCTCGATTTTCATTATTCTCCACGGCTCGATTTTCATTATTCTCCACGGCTCGATTTTCGTTATTCTCCACGGCTCGATTTTTATTATTCTCCACGGCTCGATTTTCATTATTCTCCACGGCTCGATTTTCATTATTCTCCACGGCTCGATTTTCATTATTCTCCACGGCTCGATTTTCATTATTAGCCGCGGCTTCAAACGACGTGCCGCCCGCGTCTTCTTTGTTGGCGAAGTGGCAACCGCAAACCAGATCAGCTGTGGCCTTAGATGCAAGGGTCTGCAAAGCAGAATACCACATTTCCCCGATGACCCCAGAAAAATTTTCAACTAGATAAAAATTTTGAAGGTTGAAATATAATCCTTGATTCTCCACGACTCGATTTTCATTATTCTCCACGGCTCGATTTTCATTATTCTCCACGGCTCTATTTTCATTATTCTCCACGGCTCGATTTTCGTTATTCTCCACGGCTCGATTTTCGTTATTCTCCACGGCTCGATTTTCATTATTCTCCACGGCTCGATTTTCATTATTCGCCGGTGCTTCAAACGACGTGCTGCCCGCGTCTTCTTTGTTGGCGAAGTGGCAACCTTAGACCAGATCAGCTGTGGCCTTAGATGCAAGGATCAGCTGTGGCCTTAGATGCAAGGGTCTGCAAAGCAGCATACCACATTTCCCCGATGACCCCAGAAAAATTTTCAACTAGATAAAAAATTTTAAGGTTGAAATATAATCCTTGATCTACCACACAACATCTTTCATACTTTCGTCAGACACCCCCATTCAATCACACGTAGTGGATATGGTTCACATTCAATGACGCATACTCCACAAGGAAATATTTATTTAAGATTACTAAGGCTTATTTTTTTAATTAGGTGTCGTAACCCGCACCTGTTTGAAAACCCGAAGAATATTTATAAGAGCCCACGCAATTGGCTTATTTTTAAAGAGTTACGGGACCGCTCTTTGCACATAAGGCTTTCTGAGTTGTGCAGACCGCTCTAAGAGTTGGGATTATAAGAAGAACACTAGTTGAGCAGGAACACGAGTTAAGGGGAAAACTCTTAAGTTTTTAAGAGGTAGCTTACCCTTTGTAAAAATAAATAAACTATTAATGTTGCAATTATTTACGAGAGGGAAGAACATATTTACAAGGCATTAGGGGCTTTTTATAGAGTTGCCAAACCGCTCTAAAAAAAATAAAACAAAAAGAGGGATAAAAAAATAATTGCCAAATAGGTTAAGTGAATTGTGAAGAATAAAGAGAAAAGTTCTATCAAAAGTGAAAAGCAAATTGATGATGAGGGCCTGAAAGGGAAACCAAAAGTTAGCTTATATACTTGTGTAAGTATGGTTTTAGAATTTTGGGAAAAAATGAGGAATCGAGCCCACGTTAAAAATAAATAAATATAGTAAAAAGTAGAGAAGTAAAAGGTAGAGTGTGGGTGATGGGGTGAGTTCTAACCCAATTTTTTAAAGTTGGGCGCCTAACTGTAACGTTACGTTAAGCTCCGATGAGCTTAACGTAAGTCACGTTAATAGAAAAGTTAAAAATAAGAGTGAATATAAATTAATCTAAGAAAAAGGGGCCGGCTTCGCACGTCGTAGATGATGGTCGTAAGCTAGGCAGACAGCATGTCGGACAGGAACTCTTCTAAGTGATGGAATGCTTGAGGAATGCAGGTGAGCAGGCAAAACAGACAGATTACCAGGTAAATAGATTGATGAGAAGGCTGGCAGTTAGATAAGACGATGCTGGGCTGTGGCGTCTCAGGCAGACGGATAAAAAGGTGGGTTCAAAACCTGCGCGTGCTGCTGGCAGGCACGCGGTTGCCTCGCGCTACTCTGACACTCACTTTTTTCCTCGTTCTGTCATTTCTTCTAAATTTCAAATTCAAAATAACAATTATATGACCCATTTAAGGAAATGGATCATTATTTGGCACCCCTTTAATTCTTTAAAGTTCTGTTGAAACAGAAAAGTTCAATCAACACTTTCATTGATATGATCTGATATCTGGACTCCTTAAGTTTACATCACAACTCTACATAACTGCTTTATCATAGAGAGTGACACACCCTATAAAAAAACTTACAAACTACACAATAACCCACATATCGACCGAAAGAAAAGCATTAGTTCACTTTAGCTGGCGCTTAAACACTAACACTATCACTAAGTCACAAGTTTTCGTTGACATCTTTCAAACTTCACAGGAGGTAAATATTTCGTGAGTATATCTGCTATTTGTGATCCCGTTGAACAATACTTAATTGATATTTTTCAGTTAATAATATTTTACATCTATGTGTTATTTCTTTTATTCGATTCCTTTGTTCATAAGCCAAATTGCTGAGTGGTTGTCCACTCTCATCTCAAGTTCTAATTTTTCATTTGTAATTTCGATATGAGGTCTATTATTCTTATCTTGTTCCTTGCAACGGTCTGCTGTAGCGTTAAATTCAATTTCTGTATTTGAATTTTTGGAAAAAAAAATCTTTAGCTCCCTGCCACTGTAATCTTCTCTCACTTGCAGGTTGAATCCTTCTATTTTCATTATTCTCCACGGCTCGTTTTTTATTATTCTCCATGGCTCGTTTTTTATTATTCTCCACGGCTCGTTTTTTATTATTCTCCACGGCTCGTTTTTTATTATTCTCCACGGCTCGTTTTTTATTATTCTCCACGGCTCGTTTTTTATTATTTTCCACGGCTCGTTTTTTATTATCCTCCACGGCTCGATTTTTATTATCCTCCACGGCTCGATTTTCATTATTCTCCACGGCTCTATTTTCATTATTCTCCACGGCTCGATTTTCGTTATTCTCCACGGCTCGATTTTCATTATTCTCCACGGCTCGATTTTCATTATTCTCCACGGCTCGATTTTCATTATTCTCCACGGCTCGATTTTCGTTATTCTCCACGGCTCGATTTTTATTATTCTCCACGGCTCGATTTTCATTATTCTCCACGGCTCGATTTTCATTATTCTCCACGGCTCGATTTTCATTATTAGCCGCGGCTTCAAACGACGTGCCGCCCGCGTCTTCTTTGTTGGCGAAGTGGCAACCGCAAACCAGATCAGCTGTGGCCTTAGATGCAAGGGTCTGCAAAGCAGAATACCACATTTCCCCGATGACCCCAGAAAAATTTTCAACTAGATAAAAATTTTGAAGGTTGAAATATAATCCTTGATTCTCCACGACTCGATTTTCATTATTCTCCACGGCTCGATTTTCATTATTCTCCACGGCTCTATTTTCATTATTCTCCACGGCTCGATTTTCGTTATTCTCCACGGCTCGATTTTCGTTATTCTCCACGGCTCGATTTTCATTATTCTCCACGGCTCGATTTTCATTATTCGCCGGTGCTTCAAACGACGTGCTGCCCGCGTCTTCTTTGTTGGCGAAGTGGCAACCGCAGACCAGATCAGCTGTGGCCTTAGATGCAAGGATCAGCTGTGGCCTTAGATGCAAGGATCAGCTGTGGCCTTAGATGCAAGGGTCTGCAAAGCAGCATACCACATTTCCCCGATGACCCCAGAAAAATTTTCAACTAGATAAAAAATTTTAAGGTTGAAATATAATCCTTGATCTACCACACAACATCTTTCATACTTTCGTCAGACACCCCCATTCAATCACACGTAGGGGATATGGTTCACATTCAATGACGCATACTCCACAAGGAAATATTTATTTAAGATTACTAAGGCTTATTTTTTTAATTAGGTGTCGTAACCCGCACCTGTTTGAAAACCCGAAGAATATTTATAAGAGCCCACGCAATTGGCTTATTTTTAAAGAGTTACGGGACCGCTCTTTGCACATAAGGCTTTCTGAGTTGTGCAGACCGCTCTAAGAGTTGGGATTATAAGAAGAACACTAGTTGAGCAGGAACTCGAGTTAAGGGGAAAACTCTTAAGTTTTTAAGAGGTAGCTTACCCTTTGTAAAAATAAATAAACTATTAATGTTGCAATTATTTACGAGAGGGAAGAACATATTTACAAGGCATTAGGGGCTTTTTATAGAGTTGCCAAACCGCTCTAAAAAAAATAAAACAAAAAGAGGGATAAAAAAATAATTGCCAAATAGGTTAAGTGAATTGTGAAGAATAAAGAGAAAAGTTCTATCAAAAGTGAAAAGCAAATTGATGATGAGGGCCTGAAAGGGAAACCAAAAGTTAGCTTATATACTTGTGTAAGTATGGTTTTAGAATTTTGAGAAAAAATGAGGAATCGAGCCCACGTTAAAAATAAATAAATATAGTAAAAAGTAGAGAAGTAAAAGGTAGAGTGTGGGTGATGGGGTGAGTTCTAGCCTAATTTTTAAAAGTTGGGCGCCAAACTGTAACGTTACGTTAAGCTCCGATGAGCTTAACGTAAGTCACGTTAATAGAAAAGTTAAAAATAAGAGTGAATATAAATTAATCTAAGAAAAAGGGGCCGGCTTCGCACGTCGTAGATGATGGTCGTCAGCTAGGCAGACAGCATGTCGGACAGGAACTCTTCTAAGTGATGGAATGCTTGAGGAATGCAGGTGAGCAGGCAAAACAGACAGATTACCAGGTAAATAGATTGATGAGAAGGCTGGCAGTTAGATAAGACGATGCTGGGCTGTGGCGTCTCAGGCAGACGGATAAAAAGGTGGGTTCAAAACCTGCGCGTGCTGCTGGCAGGCACGCGGTTGCCTCGCGCTACTCTGACACTCACTTTTTTCCTCGTTCTGTCATTTCTTCTAAATTTCAAATTCAAAATAACAATTATATGACCAGAACGAATAAAAACGGTTTACAGAGGGGGCAGTCTACGCTGCCCTTATTATAATGTACAACTAGCTTAAGGAAGGTCTAGTCCATGGTATATTATGTCTATGGCTTACGAAAAATAAATTGAAAAGACAGATGTCAATTCAGATAAACATGTCAGAGTATAAAAAAAATACAAGATTTTACAAATTAGCGATATAAATAAGTTATGGAATATTAAAACAATCAGAAATAACTCAAAGTATGCTTTTCAGGTGTTAACAGTAACAAAGAATATATAAAAATGAGACATGAGTCGATAAAATATCAGAAGATATGAAGGTGACATTGTATAGTATTTATTAAAATGTGTAGGGTTGCTGTTTGTGAAATTAAAGCCCCGTTGAACTTGATGATAATTTATTGCCAACTTATGTTGCACGTTACAATAATTAATTTATCATGTGACAACCCTAAGTGGAGGGATGAAAGGGACTGCGTGGCTATCGCCCTTCAGACCTCCCCTAACTGGCTAGTTCCTGAAGACTGCTAGGCTATCGAAGCAGGAACTAGTCGTACTAAGGATCAGAGCTGGCTGCGTGGCTACCGAACTCAGAACCTCTAGCTAGTGAATGACAGTTTGTTCGAAGACAGCTCTGCTTATAAAGGCGGATTGTATACAAGTGTGCGCAGTATTCATACATATTAGACGGTAGTTGTAGTTCAGATGACTCGCAGGGTGTCTCTTGCGCAGATCGTTCCACAAGTTGATTGTAGATGGCATCACTTGTCTTCAGAATTTGTTTGTAGTTGCTGTCTTCAAGTTTATGAAGCTACTCATCGTAGTGCTTTGGATAAGTTACACTAGATGGCGCTGTATGTTTGTTACATTCTCCCCCTCTGGTACTCTATAGTCGTCCCGACAGAGTACCAGGATCAGTATCCATCTTCCTCGGTCTCCCTCTTTTTCTTAAAGGATTTAATGGTTTGGGCACATTGTCATCTTTTAGTTGTTCTTCACGTATTTGCTTTTCACTGTATTTTGGTAATGCAATTTCTACATAACATAAATTACATTCTTCACTGTTATGTGTGCATGGTGGTCTTGAGATTGTGTCTGCCACAACATTGGTACGCCCTTCAATGTAACCTCTAAATCTTGAAACAGCCCAAACAATTGCTAAGGCTTCTTTTTCAGTCACAGTGTAATTGCATTCCGCTGGAGTAAGAAGTCTGCTTGCATATTCAACTGGGTGTTCGTTTTCACCCTCCCCCTGCACTAAAGCTGCTCCAATGGCATATTGGCTTGCATCTGTTTTGATTGTAAAACGAGTATCACATTCTGCTTGTTTCAGTACTGGGGCTGTAGTTAACGCTATTTTTAGTTTTTCAAACACATCTTGTTGTTCATTTTTCCATTCCCAACATGTTTTCTTTTTAGTTAAGTTTGTTAGTGGCCGAGTTATGTCTGCGAAGTTGTTTATAAATCTGCGGTACCACGAAGCAGTTTGTAGGAATGTAATCAATTGTTTTACATTTTTTGGTTTTGATAAATTCGCTATTGCCGATATTTCTAAGTAAATTTCGTGTGGCTGCTTCTTCGGCGCAAACGCTGACCGTATAGCATCCAACGCGTTATTCCACTTTTTAATATCTGCTTTCACACCATGCCACCATGTTGCTGCCGTGCCGCCTAACAATAACGGCAATCCTTCTAGCGCATCTTCATCGGAGATATATTCCACTTTTTTGTACACGGAGATACTATTTATAAATTCTTCCACCGTGTTAAAATCTCTTTCACCCTCATATTTCCTGGTGCAACTTGCAAAACTTTTCCCAGACATGGTACTTTGAGCTGAAGTGATCGTATTCATTAACGAGATGAACTGTTCTTGCGTCATAGTGATTGACATTTTATAAAATTAAATTGTGGGTAACTTTAGTAATAATGTGGGTACTCCATACAATTTAACGGTTGGCCGTGCAAAATTTGAGGGTAGGCAGTCCAAATATGTGGGTATCCGTAGATTATTTACGTTGGGCGCCAATGTAGGGTTGCTGTTTGTGAAATTAAAGCCCCGTTGAACTTGATGATAATTTATTGCCAACTTATGTTGCACGTTACAATAATTAATTTATCATGTGACAACCCTAAGTGGAGGGATGAAAGGGACTGCGTGGCTATCGCCCTTCAGACCTCCCCTAACTGGCTAGTTCCTGAAGACTGCTAGGCTATCGAAGCAGGAACTAGTCGTAATAAGGATCAGAGCTGGCTGCGTGGCTACCGAACTCAGAACCTCTAGCTAGTGAATGACAGTTTGTTCGAAGACAGCTCTGCTTATAAAGGCGGATTGTATACAAGTGTGCGCAGTATTCATACATATTAGACGGTAGTTGTAGTTCAGGTGACTCGCAGGGTGTCTCTTGCGCAGATCGTTCCACAAGTTGATTGTAGATGGCATCACTTGTCTTCAGAATTTGTTTGTAGTTGCTGTCTTCTAGTTTATGAAGCTACTCATCGTAGTGCTTTGGATAAGTTACACTAGATGGCGCTGTATGTTTGTTACAAATGTAAATAGACTAAAGACGTGGGTCTGCACAGCAAACACCACAAACTATACCAGAAATTCCTGAACGCAGGCTCCGTCGGTGCCGGAGTAATAACAATTCATCTTAATGCCCATAATAACTGCAACTTTTTCCTTCACTTTTTGAAATTGAATTTGTTAACAAGTCGTATCTCTATAAATGCTGGGTCTTCTTCATATAATTTGGCTACAAGTTACCATTTTGCCACTTTTAAAGCCATTTACTGTTCATCAAATTGTTCCTGATTCCATTAATAATTGGGCGGGTCGTCTAAAGGTATCACCTCTTTATCAATATCATCAAAGATACCTCTTCGCAATCCTTTATTTTTCCTTAAATAATCAGCTCTTGTCTCCTGAATGAGAGAGTTTGTCGCACTGATGTTAGATGCACCTTGGTTTCGTACAGTAGCTAGGACATATGTAGTCCTATACTATGCAGTTTTCGTACCACTACATTTGTGCTACCTGAACAAAATGTGTAGGAAATTGGTTTTTCATAGTTTCTTTGAACTCTTCTCATCAAGAACACAATAGCATAGTCAGCTAGTTTGTTTTTTCTTGACTCCCCATTATTAACAAAGCCTGAAATTTCGTCTCTTCTTTGATTGTAATCGAAATGTGGTGCAAAGGACATTGCGTCAAATAAAATATGCAATGTTTGTCATCTGCTTTTAAATGTTTACCGACAAGTTATTTGCCGTGCACATGGTGCATTATACTTTTTATTCTTATTACCGGATCTTACAACTGGCGCCCTTCACCAATATATAAGGGGCGTGTAATACGAGAGGTAAATGATACACGTAAATTGTTTTGATTCACTTAAATTTACATCGTGTTCAAGCTATGATGGGTTTTTTCACCCAAGGTGGAATACATTACTCAATATCCCTATCTGTACATTTCCTGGATCAGAATCAGAGAAGCGATCTTGTTGAAGATCGTCAATCTGGTCAAATGGTATAATCTCGTGAAAATAGGGGATCCTAGAAGTATAAAAAGATTTTTTACCAAAAATCTCAGTAAAGTGAATTCTTGTATCACATCTGAATTAATTCTATTTCGAAAGAACTGTGTATGAAAGAATAATTTTAGTCTAAATATTCAACTGTCCAAACCTTAACAAATTTCCTATAACACTTCATTTTTTTGTTGATACTAAACATGACAATTTCCATGAAAATAATTTGTTAATGGGATCTAAAAACAAAATGATATTTCATATGAGTGAATGAGTATGATTTCAGGGTTCTCATAAATGGTGCAGGGTCGCTGAATGATCACTATGTTCTATAACATATTTTATCTCATTGTGTATTAACCTAATCTCCCCATTCTCATTGATCTGGAGATTTCACAGGTTCCCTATCCATTTGCATAAAATTTTAAGACCTAATATATCTTAGCATAATTTTGTTTGGCATAATTATATTTTCGCATAATATAATTACGCATAACAGCTTACGCATAATTTTTTTAAGCATAATTTCTCTAACCATAATAATGATTAAGCAGAATATTCTAAAGCATAAATTTATTAAGCATGAAGTTGTAAAGCATAACTTTTTTAAGCATAACATCCTAAAGCATATTTTATTTACACATGCAGCATGCAAGCAAGCATACAGCATGCAAGCAAGCATGCAAGCAAGCATGCAGCAAACAAGCAAGCATGCAGCATGCAAGCAAGCATGCAAGCAAGCATGCAGCATTCAAGCGAGCAGGCAACATGCAGCAGGCAGGGTTTCTGTCTCGGCTCCGGCGCTGCGGGCTTCCGGCGGCCCCACACGTGCTAATCGTCGCAGACGGCTTTCGCTCACCACCGCAGCTTCGGTTTGTTGGCCGGCTTCGCCGGCCAGCTTCAGCCGCGGCGCCTCGCTCGCAGCCGCCTGCTCCTCAGCCAGTGGGCCGCCTCGCCCCTACGCACCTACGCGATTTTAAATTACACTCTAGGGGTAGGACAAACAAGACTACGTAGAGTCGGTTTTGCAGCAATTCGGTTCTGTCACTAACTTTTGTTGCACATCATATTAAATTTTTAACCAACAATATTATTTAATTGTTACAGAAACTGTAGCAAATTAGTTTGATCAGAATTATGTATGGGGCACTACAAGTTCACCACCACCATTTCCACCCAAAGTCTACAGTACGTATTGTAGCGTAAAAAAAAAAAAATTGTCACTACATGTGTCACGTTTAATTTTGACGAATAAAAGATAAAATAAAAACAAACATTGTTCAACATAAAAAATATACAAAGAAAAAAAGGAATGGCGACGTAAAAAAAAGACTATCGGTAAAGTTGGGAAATGGATTGTCTAGAATAAAATTTGTAATTTTGGAAAATAATGCCTATAGGTGAGAAGGGGTTGCAACCGCTATCCGGCCCTAGGCGCGATTAAAATATAACCGTGCATAAATGTAAAATTAAAAACGGTTCATTTCACGACCTTTTGACACGAATAGGTGATACATATAAAAAACTATTCAATAAATACTTCGCTATTGCTACAAATTATAAAAAGTGAATAGGAACAAAATTTTGGGATCACTTGACGCGGAGCGATGTCACGACGTCCTCCCGGGGTCTTCACTCGTATATTATGGAGTCACCCCCGCAAGCACACGCTTCCCGAACTCAGTCGGTGTTGAAATAACTCGGAACATCAGTCCACAGCTTGTTATATATTCCAAGAACCGATTCTGAGCGAATCTATGGTGAGAAAATAAAAGGAAATAAACACCACAATACTCAAAACAGAACCTTCCAAGCAGTTAAAATTTAAAATGTTTTAAATACATACCGGTTCTTTGTAACAGACGGCCTTATGCGCCGGTAACTCGGAAACAAATTAAATTCCTGGTGAACAATTGACACTCTCAGAAAGAAATGTCCAATAATGCTGCAGAACTAAATGCAACATATTGGTTTGCATGGACGCAATGCGATATAAATCCAACGATTTGCACTTGAAATTTTCTTAAAAAAATACTAAACGTGTTACTTCCAAGTAGATACGTCGCCAATTCACAAGAAAAATTTTCTCTGTCATCCAATGGAATGATCAAACTTCTAAGTTTGAACCGAAATAAGAAAAAATTAGAAATGAGGTCGACTTACACGAACGGAATAGTTTTTATTCAGCCGAATCAATAAGCAGCGTGATAATGCTGCAATACCCCCTTTCTAAGAAAAAAAAGGACGAAAGTACGAGTGAGAAGAAAGATAAAGCTGGAACAGGCAATGACAACAGCAGGAATCATTTCTGAATCAAACGATATCGAAGTGCAAAAGATACTGAATAAACACGGTGGCCACCACATCTAAACGTTATCCGCGCGAACTCGCGATATCTCGATTACATCTATGGAGAATATGAAAGAAAATAACAAACTCATAAATCTAAATATATATTGTTCAATTAGAGACAAACACCAACAACTACCACATCCTAACAACTATGAAGAACAACCAGGGAACTATACATCTAAGTAAAGCTAGCCTAACTTAACATAAGACTTAACTATTACCTAACAACAATAAGAAAAAACCCGGGGATCCCCAAAAAATAAATAACGTCAACACGTAAAGTCCAACCTTAGTTATAGAAACGAAAGACAAGTTGGACAAAAAACAAAAAAACAAGTTTGAGAAAGAAAACTTAAGTCAATTAAGTCAAAGAAGAATTCAAGACAAAAAACTCAAATCAGAGAACTCAAGTCAGAAAACTCAAGTTTAAATTCAAATTAAATGTAGAATGACACACCATTTGTGTTAAACTAAAAGAAATAAAATAACCTGAGAACACAGGTTGACACAACACAGAAATAAATAGATGTCATTATTAACAGATAATTCATGAAGTTTTTAACATAATCAAAAACTTATGCAAAGAAATATTCCCATAAACCAAAGAGGAAAAAGGTTTAGAAAGCAAATGTTAATGTTAAAATGGAACAAAGAGAATTCAATCAAATTCATTTTAAGATATCTTTGATATGATATTGTCCGGAGTGGACTGAATCACAATCCTGGAGCAAATATGTGGTCCTAGAAATGACTCTTATTACACGGCACTTAATAAAACGTGGAGCAAGCTTTCCAGAAAAAAAATCATTTCCAGAAGACTTGGAAAAGTTCTTTCTCCATACAGTATCACCAATATTCAGAGTGATAGCTGATCGATTAGAATTATATGCACGAGAGTTACGGAGGAAAGCTAAAGAAAGATTATCAGCTACCTTTGCATAAACTTCGCTGAGAGAGGATAGGTTTGAAGCATGACGAGCCCGACTGTCTGCCAAATTAGAGCTTCGAGTCTGACTATCTACACGACTGCTATCCATAAGGACCTCTCTACCAAACATAAGAAAGTTAGGCGTAAAGCCAGTAGCTAGATTAACACAAGAATTGAGGTAAAGCTTAACTTTAGGTAACATTTTAGCCCAACTTCTTTGGTTTTCACCAACCAAAATACCTAAACACGTAATAACACTTTGGTTGTATCGCTCAACCGTATTTGCTTGGGGTGTATAATATGGCGTAAAAGTAGGTGATTGAATATGAAAAGATCTGAGAAAATTAAGGAATTGATTACTACGAAAAACTGTAGCGTTGTCGCAAAGAATAGTACGCGGAACCCCAAAATTAAAGAAAATTTCAGACTCTAACGCTTTTATAACAGAAAGAGCGTCAATCCTTTTCAGAGAAACTAGCCAAACATATTTGGAAAAAACATCTACCATAGAAAGGATATATTTATAACCATAATAAGCACAGGGCAACGGACCAATTATATCGATAGAAATCATCTGTAAGGGCAAGGAAACCTCTTTAGGGTAGCACATCTGACCGCGAGGTTGCGTGTTCGAGATTTTATAGGCTTTACAAACCTCACATTGACTTAACGTCGAAGTAACGTCACGGAACATATTTGGCCAGTAGAACAACTCCCTAAGCTTTAGATACGTTTTAGTAACACCGGGATGTATCGAAGGAAAACTATTGTGAATTTCCCAAATAGCGTCTGGAACCTTTTCAGCTGGTAACACCACGTGCCATGGTTCAGAAGATAAAGGACTAGTAACAGGCATGCGTCTCATAAGGATACCGTTATTTATAGCGTATGCTGGGAACATTTGTGGCGTGTCTCGAGCACCTATATACACCTTCTTATACCAACGGTCATTAGTATGTTCAGGACCCTGGTCAAACGACACAGGATTAGCATAGATCCTGGATAGAACATCGGGGACTATATGTTGCGAACCTTTACGATGCACAATATCAAAAGTATATTGGGAGATAATAGTAGCCCAACGAGCTAAACGACCAGATGGGTTGTTAAGAGTGAGGAGCCACTTAAGGGCCATATGGTCTGTTATGACTGAAAACTTCATCCCATCTAAATAACATCGAAAATGTTTAATTGAATCCAAAACTGACAAGAGTTCACGTTCTGTAGTACTATAATTGCGTTCAGTTTGAGTGAATAAACGCGAATAATAGGCGATTGGGTGCTCAACATCGTCTATCTTTTGTGTCAGTACCGAACCAAGACCAACAGCTGATGCATCACACTGCAGGATGAACGGCTTGGAGAAATCAGGACATGCCATAACAGGCGTATCGATTAGCGCTTGTTTCAACTTAGTGAAAGCCTGATCGGCTGCATCATTCCAACTTATTGGATCATTACCCTTTCTCTTACCGATAAGGGCAGTAAGCGGAGCAATTATAGAAGAAAACCCTTTAACGAAACGCCTATAATAGGAACACATACCAATGAAACCGCGTAATGACTTAGCTGAAGTGGGAGTAGGATAATCTTTAATAGCATCAAGTTTGCCGGGATCGGTTTGAAGTCCCTTTTCATTAACTATATAACCCAAATATTTTAGTTCGCTTTTGCAAAACTCGCATTTTTTCAAATTTATAGATAAGCCTGCTTCTTTAAGTCGAGCAAGCACCTTCCTGAGCAGCGCCATATGACTAAAGAAATCTTTAGATACGATTATCAAGTCGTCGACGTACCCAAAAATACAGTCGTCACTGGTAGAAGTAAACTCGAAATTAACGATCATATCAGTAAGGCGTTGCATCTCCGAAGCAGCGTTCGTTAGACCAAAAGGCATCCTAACAAACTCAAAGAGACCACGTTGTGGGACAATAAATGCTGTTTTCTCACAACTTTCTCTATCAGCAAGTGGAATTTGCCAGAAAGCACTTCTAAAATCCAATGAGCTAATATATCTAGCACCACGAAGGTTGTCGAGGATATCGTGAATACGGGGAAGAGGATAAGAATCTCTGATTGTCACACTATTCAGTTTTCTACTGTCGACACAAAACCGAACAGAACCATCCTTTTTTGTCACCATTACCACAGGACTAGCCCATGGAGAACGAGAAGGACGAATAACACCCATATCTAACATTTTGTCAATCTCTTCATTGAGAATCTTCAACTTGACTGGGGATAAGGGATAATATCTTTGACGGATAGGGTATCCCGTAGTATTAATTTTATGGGACAACCAAGATGTCTTTCCAAGACCAACTTTTTCCGAAGAGATAACTTCATACTCCTTAATAACTTGTTGAAGACAAGACTCTTGATCCGGCGATAGGATGTTACGAGGATGAATATAACGAACCTCACTAACAGAGGAAACTTGAGGGGGAGAGTGCTGAACAGAAGGGATAATCATATTACCATCAATATTTTTATCGAAAGCCTGACTAAAAATAGACGTCAAACCGAATTTATTCCAAAATTCGATACCTAAAATAACAGAAGATGACATCGAACTTGCCACTAAAAACTCATGAATAAAAGTTGTACCGTTAAATTTAACTGGAAGATGTACAGAACCAAGAATATCAATCGGTGAATTATTAGCCGATATAACACGGGGACAAGCGTCTTTTGATGTCAAAGAAATACCAAGTTGCTGAATAAAATTATCGTTAACAAGCGAAATCTGAGCACCAGTGTCAAGCAATGCTTTAACAACTCTACCACATAATAATACCTCTATAAACGGTCGGTTATCAAATGAATCTGTAGTAAACACTGGGGATACTGTACGAAAAGAAGCGTATCGCCAGTGGTCTATGCATTTTTTGGATTACATTTCGGACATTCTCTAGTAATAAATCCAGGAGTGCGACACTTAAAACAAATCATGCCTGTGATCTCTGGGCAAGAGCGGTAAGAATGACCAACTTTGTTACATTTTAAGCAAAGCTGAGACTGACTACAACTAGGACAAGTCCGAGGCTTACTAGTTGTTGGTTGACGGGAAGTTTTGTTCGGCCTGGGTTTTGGTGAGTTAACAGCCTGAGAAGTCGACTGGTCGGCAACACAATCGAAACTGGCTACCGCCTTTGGAGGTTTTAGAAAGGACTCGAAATGAGTAACAGCTTCGATTAAATTATCGATGTCATGAAATTTTTGGATGGACAAGCAAGGAGTGTACTTTGGCAACATGTTGTGAGTGATGATCCGCAACAACTCCGATTCTTCAATAGGCTTGCTCAGTTTAGCATTTAAGTAAGAAACCTCGATAATAAATTCTCTTATTAGCTGTTCCGGTCTCTGCTTGAGGTTACGGACCTCCTGGCTTATCTTAAATTCAAAATCGGTCGTACCGAATGTCCTAAAAAAGGCTTCTTTGATCTCAAAGAAGGAAAGATCCGGACGACGGATTGACCTAAAATATTGAAGTGCGACACCTGACAAGACTTCATGGAATCGCCTAACTAAGTAACCATCAGACAAATTGTCGACCTCCCTGCACTCTTCTAGACTCGTGAAAAATTCCCGTACGCAGGTCTTTCCATCGAAAACAATCTTCCACTTAGTAAGAGAGAACTGCCTGGTAAATTGTGGGCATTCATCAGATCTTATTGGAGAAGGAACAACACTTTGTGAGGAAGCGCGAGAAGCTCTTGGCTGAATGGGACGAGGTGGTGGTCGCGAAATGATGGGACTATCACAACGTGGAGTCTCACCAATAGGGAACTCCTCTTCTGACATGATGTAACTAGTATAGACCTAATAACGAATGAAAGAACAGACAAAGGACGATTGAATCCTAGCGAAAAAAAAAGCACGGCATGAACAGCTGGACAAAAATAATCCAGCAACCAGCAGTCAGCGAACGCCAAGCTAGTAAACAAAGATCTAGGCTAAATAAGGAGTAAAAATCAGGAAACCTATCGTTATATTTGCTGCCATAAGTGGATAAAATAAAAGACGGTTATGTGTACTATAGTTCACAAAATTAAATTCCATTAAAAAACATTACATTTCATGAAAAAAATATGTCAAGGAAAATAACAGCTTCACAGATCTGTACTGGTGGTATAAATCCTAGAATACCTTTCTTGAATGGAAGAATATCAGCGTCCTGAAACAAATAAGCTTAAGAATCATTAGCTCCCAGAGGGAGTGACCATCCTCAATAAAGCAAAAAAAATAAATTATGTCGAATCATTTAAATTTCAAAGTTATTAGGTAAAAACACTTACTTTAGTTGTTCGGGCGCCAATTTGTAGCGTAAAAAAAAAAAAATTGTCACTACATGTGTCACGTTTAATTTTGACGAATAAAAGATAAAATAAAAACAAACATTGTTCAACATAAAAAATATACAAAGAAAAAAAGGAATGGCGACGTAAAAAAAAGACTATCGGTAAAGTTGGGAAATGGATTGTCTAGAATAAAATTTGTAATTTTGGAAAATAATGCCTATAGGTGAGAAGGGGTTGCAACCGCTATCCGGCCCTAGGCGCGATTAAAATATAACCGTGCATAAATGTAAAATTAAAAACGGTTCATTTCACGACCTTTTGACACGAATAGGTGATACATATAAAAAACTATTCAATAAATACTTCGCTATTGCTACAAATTATAAAAAGTGAATAGGAACAAAATTTTGGGATCACTTGACGCGGAGCGATGTCACGACGTCCTCCCGGGGTCTTCACTCGTATATTATGGAGTCACCCCCGCAAGCACACGCTTCCCGAACTCAGTCGGTGTTGAAATAACTCGGAACATCAGTCCACAGCTTGTTATATATTCCAAGAACCGATTCTGAGCGAATCTATGGTGAGAAAATAAAAGGAAATAAACACCACAATACTCAAAACAGAACCTTCCAAGCAGTTAAAATTTAAAATGTTTTAAATACATACCGGTTCTTTGTAACAGACGGCCTTATGCGCCGGTAACTCGGAAACAAATTAAATTCCTGGTGAACAATTGACACTCTCAGAAAGAAATGTCCAATAATGCTGCAGAACTAAATGCAACATATTGGTTTGCATGGACGCAATGCGATATAAATCCAACGATTTGCACTTGAAATTTTCTTAAAAAAATACTAAACGTGTTACTTCCAAGTAGATACGTCGCCAATTCACAAGAAAAATTTTCTCTGTCATCCAATGGAATGATCAAACTTCTAAGTTTGAACCGAAATAAGAAAAAATTAGAAATGAGGTCGACTTACACGAACGGAATAGTTTTTATTCAGCCGAATCAATAAGCAGCGTGATAATGCTGCAGTATCTACTAGAAAAGGAAAATAGACCTAGGACACAAAATCATGCAGAGGCATGGCACAATAGAATTGCACATTTTGTGGGAAAACACCATCCTGGATTTTATTTTTTGGTAAAAAAGATCGTTCAAGAAATAAAACATCAAACCATTGAAATAGATAAACTGGATGTCGGAACATCACTTACACCAAAAAAAAAGAAAAAATACACGGACAAAACCAAAAGAATTGAAAAAAATATTAGTAAAAAAGATGAGTATTCTTCTAAAGTAGCATATTTACAAGCAATTGCTAAAAATATACACCTAAAATAAATAATTATACATAATTAAGGACCACTGTTTCAATTAGTTAACTTCTATCTGAGGAATAACCGCCATATTTATTTCTCATAATAGAAGTTAACTGATTGACATATTTTTTATATAAAAACTGTCAAAACATCTAATATATTCTTCAGATAAAAGTTATCTCGCGATTGAAAAATCGTTTAAGTTACATAATGTTATGTATAATAAATCATTTGCATGAAAATTGTTTTTGTTATTTTATATTAATTGTATGCCTAAATATTATTATGCTATCATTAGGCCTACTTACGTTATGCTAATAGTCATTAGTCCTACTAACGTTATGCGAATCAAATTTATGCTAAAACAAATTAGTCTTTAAGATGATTATGCCAACATAAAATGTATGCCTAAAAAAATTATGCCGAAGTATTATTATGCCAAAACAAATTGTGCCTAAATCGTTATGCCGAAGTATATTAGGATAAAGAACATTATGCGAAAAGAAGGGATCCCGATTTCACACTGGCTCTATGGAAAATAACTCCTTGTGACAGAGTCTGAATTCGTTAACCTTAGTAGACAACAGGTAGAAATCATCAACTGATCCGGTGGATTTGTGTACTGTGTTTTCTAGAACATAACCGTGAGGTAATTGGATGTGATATCCACCGGGAGTTCAACCCTTTCTGATGATATGCACATCTGTTTAGGCGCTTTCATAAAACTCAACTTCAAATCCCATTAGCTTACAACCATTTCCAGAAGGGCACACAACCATTTCCACAAGTACCCTTGCAGTTCCTAACAGGTATAAAATTGCCAATCCATTTTGGTAAACTGGAATAAGTTTTGAACTAGATGTCCAGCCTGTATAAAAGGCAAAGCCGTGATGCTACATACACTCATGCTTCACATTTATACCATTGACAGAAGTATTCGTCTTTTTAATGCAACTTCCATTCAGCAGTAGAGAACACTTTCGTTAATTGAGCAGTATGAATCACAGGACTTTTTAAATGAATTAGTACGATTTCTGATCCACCTAAATTAATCAATTCTTCATCAGTCAACTCTAAAAATATTTCATTTGAATAGAATCTTAGGAAATTCTGATCAATTTCATATGAATTTACTGATATTGATCGGCAACATAGTGCTAATAGAAAGGACTTATCAAACTTCTTTTAACTCAGACTGAACGCTTTTTACCCTGGATTTCTTTTCCCCTATTCATTGTTATATTTTTCATAATCTGCTACATAATGACAGCCAACACGGTTTATCTTTCCATCACTTTTCCTGAGGCTTCTAGTCTATTTGGCTATCCATGCCAATAACAGTTATTATAATAACAAACTAATGTATTTGTTGTTAGACTCTTCACACGTTGAAGACTTTTCCCTAAGTTTGCTTATCCTCTGTGTGAGACGTTATATCTCCCTTAAGTTATCGGTCATATTTTTTTCCTAGATTCTATCAAAGGCAAATGATTGTTGACATGTATCATTTTTTATGATAACTGGCCCGAAGGAAAATCTCTTCTCAATTTCTATACACGTCATCATCATTGTGCCAGCAATTACAAAGTCAATACTCCAGGACAAAATGTGAATGAGATCTGTGGCCCTTTTGACTCAGCATAACAACTATTTATTGATTTTTCACCAGACATACGAGCATTAGACTTAAGGATCAGATCATTCACAGTTTTATTTTTAAACAGTTTTAGGTTTAAAGTAATCTCGATTAGTAGTGTCCTCTCCAAGTAACTGTAATGATGGATATACCGTTCCTAGTGTCCCATACAACTCATTTCTAGGTTTTGTTGACATCCTATCACCAATCTCTATTTTAATTTTTTTACTGATAGATTGGGAACTGACCAGAATTGGTATAGATCTGCATCTATCTTTTCAGCCCAGTTGGTGTCGAGATGGAGATGCAGTCTGTATTCCAGGGTGAGCACGTACACGAGGGAGACGAAAGCCCAGTTGACGAAATGCATCGTATTCTGTGTTCCAGAATGAACTAGCATACAAGAATGTAGTAATGTATCGGTCGAGTCTAAATATTTTCACTTACTCAGATTTTCTTCCACAAAACCAAGATGAGATTCCGTCGGGACGACAGATATGTTTCTACCAGAAAATCAAAATATATTGATGATAAAATGCATAGAAATCCCATCCTTATGGACTGTAACGTTACGTTAAGATCCGAAAAGCTTAACGTAAGCCACGTTTTTTAAAAAGTTAAGAAAAGAAAAGGTAAAAAATAAGGGCCGCCCGCGTCTTCTTAGTTGGCGAAGTGGCAACCGCAGACCAGGGATCAGCTGTGGCCTAAGATGCAAGGATCTGCAAAGCAGAATACCACATTTCCCCGATGTGGTATTCTGCTTTGCAGATCCCCCAGAAAAAAATTCAACTGGATGAAAATTTTGAAAGTTGAAATTCCTTGATCTACCACAAAACATCTTTCATACTTTCGTCAAACACTCCCATTCAATCACACATATGGTTCACATTCGATGACGCATACTCCACAAGGAAATATTTATTTAGATATAACGACGGCTTATTTATTTTTAATAGGTGTCGTTACCCGCCCCTGTTTGAAAACCGAAGAATATGGAATTGGGATTCCCTTCCGGCGTCTGTGTTTCCCGATTTCAGCTACAATCTGGGGGTCTTTAAGTCAAGAGTGAATAGGTTACTTCTAGGCAAGCCTTCTCCACCGTCGACCACATCATCGCTTACCATCAGGTGAGATAGTAGTCAAACGCGAGCCAAATATTAAAATATACTGAGCCCACGCATTTGGATTATTTTTAAAGAGTTACGGGAACGCTCTTTGCACATAAGGCTTTCTGAGTTTTGCAAACCGCTCTAAGAGTTGGGAGTATAAGAGAAACTCAAGTTAAAGAGGAACTCAAGTTAAAAAGGTAACTCAAGTTAAAAAGGTAACTCAAGTTAAGGAGGTAACTCAAATTAAAGAGTGACCTTAGTTTAAGAGGGACCTAAGTCTAAGAGGGATCTCAGTCTAAGAGGGACCTAAGTCTAAGAGGAACCTAAGTCTAAGAGGGACCTCAGACTAAGAGGGACCTCAGACTAAGAGGGACCTCAGTCTAAGAGGGACCTCAGTCTAAGAGGGACCTCAGTCTAAGAGGGATCTCAGTCTAAGAGGGACCTCAGTCTAAGAGGGACCTCAGTCTAAGAGGGATCTCAGTCTAAGAGGGACCTCAGTCTAAGAGGGACCTCAGTCTAAGAGGGATCTCAGTCTAAGAGGGACCTCAGACTAAGAGGGACCTCAGACTAAGAGGGACCTCAGTCTAAGAGGGACCTCAGTCTAAGAGGGACCTCAGTCTAAGAGGGATCTCAGTCTAAGAGGGACCTCAGTCTAAGAGGGACCTCAGTCTAAGAGGGATCTCAGTCTAAGAGGGACCTCAGTCTAAGAGGGACCTCAGTCTAAGAGGGATCTCAGTCTAAGAGGGACCTCAGACTAAGAGGGACCTCAGACTAAGAGGGACCTCAGTCTAAGAGGGACCTCAGTCTAAGAGGGACCTCAGTCTAAGAGGGATCTCAGTCTAAGAGGGACCTCAGTCTAAGAGGGACCTCAGTCTAAGAGGGACCTCAGTCTAAGAGGGATCTCAGTCTAAGAGGGACCTCAGACTAAGAGGGACCTCAGACTAAGAGGGACCTCAGTCTAAGAGGGAAAAACATATTTACAAGAGGGAAGAACTTATTTACAAGGCATTAGAGGCTTATTTAAAGAGTTAAGCAAGTATAGTTTTAGAATTTTGAGAAAAATGAGGGCCTGAAAGGAAAAAATAGTGTAGCAAGTAAGTAGAATGTGGGTTGGGTAATAATGGGGTGAGTTCTAAAAAAGAGTTGGGCGCCAAACTGTAACGTTACGTTAAGATCCGAAGAGCTTAACGTAAGCCACTTTTTTTAAAAAAGGTAAGAAAAGTCAAGAAAATGTAAAAAATAAGGGCCGGCTTCAAACGACGTGCCCGCGCCCGCGTCTTCTTAGTTTTGGCGAAGTGGCAACCGCAGACCAGGGATTCAGCTGTGGCCTTAGATGCAAGGATCTGCAAAGCAGAATACCACAAGGCATTCAAACGTGGCAGCAACCGACTCGAACTATACCAGAAATTCCTGAAAGCAGGCTCCGTCGGTGCCGGAGTAATAACAATTCATCTTGCTCACTTTATCTCCAATATTAAATAATAAAAATCACTTAGCGTTTTTTTTTCTTCACTGTATGCGGTCATTCGCTTATGGGATGGACATGAGAGGTACGACCCTCTCTATTATAATATTATCGCCTTTTACACGCATTTAGGGCTTCGCGCTCTGTTTCGCCGTGCACGCGCGAATAAAACTCCATATTCTCGTCGTCTTTTCTTCTTTACTTACTTTTCGTATACTGTATCGCCGTATACACGCGGATTGTATTACCGGATCTTACAACCGGCGCACTCGACCAATATGTATGAGGCGTGTAGTGCGAAAAGGAAATGGTTTTTACTAACCTATATTTTCATTATGTTCAAGCTAAAAATTGCTTTTAAAGGAATCACATAAAAGCCGAAACGAAAATATCTCCAAATATTGAACCGCGTTCTAAATATGATCAACCTTCCAATAACAATGATCAACCTTCCAATACCAATTATCAATTGCCAGTTTTATAAAAAGGTAAAGAGCTTGACCTCATTACAGTACTACAATACTTACATATCTATAAAAACAGCTGACTGTAACATAGTGGTAGTGTAAAAACCTTCTAATCACTTCATACATAATATAACTGCCAAAACAAACATTCAACTATTACGATCGAAAGGCCCTTAGAAAAGTTTAATACATAAAGCAAAAAAATTAACGACTCCACAAATCATGGTCAGTCTTACATAATAAAACAAACCTATTTATCTGGAAAACCTCTGTACCTCAAATAAGAGTGGCTATAATAAAAATTTATAGGCAATTTGTGGGGTGAAATACGCTACCTTACTCCCGTCTTTGTTTGGATAATGAAAGTTTTCGGAGCCAAATACAAAGACAGTATAAGGTACGCGTGGGTCGCCGGAATAGCTGGGGCTAATTCATTACGCTTGTTTTCGATTTTGTGACAAACAAAACGCTAAGTTTAATTGTGAGTACCCGTACTATAACGATATGTAGACAATTGATTGTGTTTGAGTCATTCATTTTTAGGAATTCCAATTACTATCACTCGCTGTTAGTATTACCATAGGCAACACCTGACCTCTACTTTGAGCAGGACCCATTGTGTACAATATGCTTAATGTGTGTTTGCTTTCTAATACTGAATGGACTTAATCATGACATCTTTCTATTGACCGTGCGCTTTAAAATGAACAAATGCAAAAATCATTCATTGGAAAAGAAACTCTAAGCGAAAGACTAGCTAGCTAGCTACCTAAAGAATCTATGGCTAAATAAAGAAAAGTAGGTACCTACAAAACTCCCAACCACAGCCGTTTCCTTATCTCCTAACTTCAGAATAAAACTCTTGCAGCTGTTCAAATAAGCTCTCAAAGCTGTACAAGCCTGGGTAGGGCTTACAGCTCGCAAGTAATAGCTACACAAGTATTGTCAACTCGTAAGCTGATCCCATCGAGCCTAGTGACCTAGTTTGCCCAATTGACCCCTGCATTTCAGTGCGAGGATACGACTAATTCTCGCACAGTTTAGATATTATGGATTAAAACATTGAATTGAATTGTCTATCCTTAAAAAATGGTAATTGTTTGAACAGTGATATTGGGCACTAAAATACAGACACAGCACATTATTTTTGGTTTTTTATTTATGGTATTAAGCCAAAATTGGACTAAACGAAAGTTTTCTAGCTGTCACCAAGGTTCACGACATCACTCGAAAATGTGAATTCTATTTACTAGATAACAACATTCAAATTCCTCAGAATCAAGTAACCAGGCGCCAGGGCGTGCGTTCGCCCCGAAAATTGCACCGTATATGAATACCATCCTGCCTCGACGGCTACAGAAATTTCTGAAGATGCGCATGCATCATGAATTTGTTTTTGTTTTGACGGCTTCATCCCAAGAGCTCCAAAATTATATGGTATGCAGTATGAATGGCTGAATATTATTATTTTGATTGATCATATAAAACTTAGTTTATCAAACCACACACACCTCTATATTAACAAGATTTAATAATCATTCCAAAATAATTCAGCAGACATCCATCGGTCTTCTCTTAGAATTATAATTATTCACTCCAGATGGCGGACACTAAGTACGCTTTATCGTATACGTAGGTAGTTATTTTAACTGTATAAATTTTCAGGTTGTAGGTAAACACTGATTTCTTCCGTTTTAAGTTCATTTCAACCAGCTTGAAACTGTGCCTCGTCAATTTCCACCGTGAAAACAGACCATTCTCCCCACCCACAAAATTATGTAAACAGCTTAATATGGACCTTCTTTCAGAAAAGAATTTCACTGCGGTTGCCATGACAACCGCTTTTTTCCTGTTCATTCGGGACTATTTTATTTAGTCCCCCATGTTCAGCTATTTAAATCTATTAAGAGGCAGCTCCGGGATCCAAGGGGTTGTTTGCTTATCCTTTTTGGAAACGTTGCTGTAGGCTTTTTAATCTTATGTTGCTTTTTTTAATTTCTTCATTTTCATTTTTGTTTTTGGGTGCCACTGTCAATTTCCTAAATTGATATGATTTTTTGATATGAACTTTCTTATTTACCTACTTATTTTTAAATTTTTGAGACTCGAAAATACTCAATCGGCGTCGAAATTCATGTCATTGTAATCTAGGGTCCATTGGATTTAAAGTCTATATTATTAGTTTGGATGGTTCAAATCATTATTTTTATGTATTGTGGCCCTTGTGGTAAAATTTTAACGTTGTACCAAAAAAAGAGATTACAATTTATGGTATGATACGACAGTTTCTATTCCAGTGGCAAGTTTATTTGGTTTTAATTCTGTAACATATTTGTTCTGTTTGCAATAAAACAGATGGCGCTGCTATTCTCAGAGCATCGAACAAGTTTTAGATCTTATTATTTCGCGCCATTGAGCCCGATCTTCGGCTTTGCACGTCCAATTTCTGTCAACTCTGCTTACCGCACTATCGAGATAAGTTAGTTAGTTTTAGCAGGTCTATGAATCAGTAAAATACATAGTGTTAGATCCTGTGATCTCCTGAGTTTCCAAATCTTTAGGTCATTTGATTTAATTTTGTGATGATCGCTATATCGTGTCAAAGAAATGAAAAAAAATATGAATACATGTTTCAGTCTTCATTGAAGAGCTACTGTAGGTCAATGAACTTCTAATGACTAAAATATTTATTGTCTTCGAAGTTAATATCAGTCCAGTTCAAAAAATCACCATACGAGAAATACCTATTATGCATTTCTCTTATAACCTTTGCCATTTCTGTTGACTTTTTCGTTCGCTAAAGAAACATCTTTAACAAATTTGACAATAACTAGACTAATTCATGGGAAAAAATAGCAAAGCAACTAGCAAGTAAGTCATTTGAGCAAGCACAGTGCATCACACGTTACTACAACTGTACTCTGAATATTCAAGGATTTGGGTTTAATTTCCAATAATTCCTTCACACGATGCACTGAATGCATTTTAATATTGTATAATATTTTTTAAAAATAATATTTTTTTAATTAAACAGGGTACTAGGGTTGTACAGTCACAGTAAAAACAGGTTCGTCAGCAAAGTTCTATTTTTGTTTGCTCCGTTCACGATAGAATCTGCTTTACTGCTTTACCGATGTAGTATTGTCTTAATTTAATTGTCTTCAACCTGGGTTTTGTTCTCTCACGTAAATAAAACGCTAAGTTAGTAAATAAAATTACAATTACTATATGCAAGTATTACACAGTATTACTAACAGTGGTCGGTGGGGGAGAAAAAATCGTTGACAACCAGATTCGGGATGGGACATAAAAAAGATACTACTGATTTGTTGTTCCTGATTATTTCCTGTTGCAAAGCCTAATTCATTTTATCTAAAGCCTAATTCATTTTATCTAAAGCCTAATTCATTTTATCTAAAGCCTAATTAATTTTATCTAAATCCTAATTCATTTTATCTAAAGCCTAATCTGCTTGTGTTGCATTGCTTGAGCTTTGAGGCAAGTGGCGCAAACTCAGTTGACGGATGATGTTTTCATCAGAAAGTGTTGAGCCAGAAAGATGACGGAAAACTAAGACGGTTTTCTATCCCCAGGTTCTTCGTGTTTGAGCAAATTATGTAACCCGCATTCCTTGGCAAGTTAGAGGTGTTGAATGAGCAACTCTTTAAGCTTTCCACATTTATCTTTATCCCGAGGATATATTATGATATCCTCAACTTCTCCTGCTAAACTTTGATCTAGGTGATCAACTACTTATATAGTAGTTAGCGAACATTATTATAGTTATAGTTGGTAGTATCTCCTACAATGTTCACTATTTGAAACTGTGCCTCCACCTGTGCCTCCACCTGTGCCTCCACCTGTGCAAACCAAATACTTGGTATATCAGTCCAAAAGGTCGACAGCTTTAAAGAGAAAGCACAAAATTTGGCCTCCTCCGAATTAACAAGCTGTTTCTGAAACATTATCAGCCTGAAGTTTTCGTAATTAAGATTGAAGCTCATGCTGTGCCATGGTAGAATTTCAAAAGAAACACTATTAGAAACGCCGTAAAGGTTTAAAAGAATGAAAAGAGATGGCAAAGTTTCCACGGGAAATATTATGATTGTGATTTCAATCGTGGATGTTTGGCATAGACCTGGATAAGCCCATATTCCAATATGTTTTCCCCACAGGAAACAAAACACCGTACACGGATGAATCGTGGGATAGAAGCCAGTGTAAGATAAATATACTGTAGATAATTATGTAAAACGAAAAAAAAAAACATCGTTGAAACACAAACGACGTCTCACAACGATCCTTTTTGTTTAACGTTTTATTTATTAGTTGGTACATTCACAGTGAAAATACGTTCGCCTTATCTTAATTTGTATTTGGAATTTATTCTGAAATAAATAGTTTAATATTATTTTAAGGTTTCATTTTGTTTGCTCCGTTCACGATAGAATCTGCTTTACTGTTTTTACGATGCAATATTTTCATAATGTCAATGTCATTATCACAAATGGCCAGTCCATTTTACGAGGTTTATAATTTTATTAATTAAATGAAAATTTAATATTAATGAAAGATTACTTTTTAGCGTTTGTTTTTATGCAATAAAATACAGTTTTCCATGCAGTAGTTTGCTCAGTGCCGTAACTTCAAAAGCTTCTGTGTGTCATGATATTATATTAAATTGCAAATTGTTTACCGTAGTGATACACGCTGTACTTGTTTCAACTGCGGGGAAGTCAAGATTTCGGAAGAAAGCCTAACTATTATTTTCATCACAGTATGCACAGAATCGATCTAGTTGCCTTGATTTTCGAGTTGAAGGGTGGTTCAAACCCAATCTGGCGCTTGAATTTCTTAGTCACCAATTTTTTTCTTCTCTGCTCTCGAAAGAGTGAAGAAAAACATCGTCAGGAAGTCGCCGTGTGAAAAAGTCTGAAAAATAAAATTTCAAAAACATGAGAAATTTATTTGTTTGTATATGTCGGCGCGTGGTCATCATCGTTGTTGAGTTCACACATAATATTGGTTTGAACCAACTAGATATATACACAGTACCAGTTCGAGTAAATGACGAATAAAGAACTACTTTTGTTCAGTATAGTGTTTTTAATCCATGGGTATCGAAAGAGTGGCCTTTCCCCGCAATTAAATCGTTTTTATACACAGAAAAAAAAAGCATAAGGTTGACAGCGGATGTAAAAATTATTTAAATTAAGCGGGCAAACGAAGTTTAGGCGCATAACATCACAATTAAGTAGGAAACATCAAAAAGGAAGTTATCAAAATAAATCTTGTTTAAAATAAATAAATAGAACGGATGTTGTCAAAGTAAATTCTTATTTAAACAACCAGATGTTATAATATTTAAAAAGGATAAAAAGGAAACAGTCAAATTAAATCCTTATAAAATGTCAACTAGAAATACGTTTATTTTTAAAGAATTATAAAGGATTTGATCAAATTAAAGCTTTTTTCAAATTAAATCCTTATTAGCTGTCAACAGAATGTTGCAATATTGCAAATAAAAACAGAAACATTCAATCGACTAATGATTTCGCGCCCATATGTACTTACGTGGTAACTTGGGACACATGGTTATATGCTAGACAAATACTTTATTAGCCCTTTAAAAGTGATTTTTTAACATCTGATTGATGAAACTCAGGAAAAAAAAGGCAATATAGGGTATTCAGTTGGCAATCAATATAAAAAGGTTTTTGTTTGAAACCAACCTACTGGGACTTTCAATTCGGTATCGGCCGAAGTTCTTTGACTACATTTTACATTGCAAACTTTCTGCTTCAGGATGACGATGCACTCGCCACATGGGAAAATGTATTCTCAAGGGCTAATTCTAGTCCCCACTCCCAACACACAACCAAGGTTGGGTGTTCCAAACACCAGTCGTCGTGTTTACCCCTTCCTGAAAAACAGTATAGTTTGTCGATGAATCCGCATCGATTGCCCGCATCGATTGCCCGCTTGATCTAGCACTGCCACGCTGGTACAGCAGACTAAACCAAGTTGTACTTTTATCTTTACATTTATCATGTTGTACAAAATGATTTTTTGTATGTTATGCGCTGCTATACCAGTCATATGATTGCGATAAAACTCTCGATAACTTAACACTAGCTAAGCAACATGCCGCAACAGCCCATCAATACAGGATTGCTTTTAAAAATGTTCTTAAGATGTGCGCATGACGTTCTCGCCTGTAGACGGAGTCATCACTTGCGCTGCATAGAACCAGAGGTAGCGGGCTCCTTTTTGGTGGCCGGACTCTCCCCTGCGTGACCTGATTTTATTTCCATCATATCAAACTTTTATTTTTATTCTCACTTAAATATAATAATCAAACTCGCGAGATTGAATACTAGGCACTTATTTATGGAGATGGTTCGTCTTACGATGGAAATGGTTCTTCTTACGATGGAAATGGTTCTTCCTTTAATGGAGATATTTATTATTTCAATATTTAAAAACTAAGCACACAATGTAAGCGTTCGTTCGTTGTTATGGTTTCGTTTTTAATTTACTTCTTAAAGCCTTCTGTGAGGTATTAAAGGTCTGTTCTGCCCTATTCTTTATTGTACACCAGTAACAACATTACATCATACAGTGTGATAATAAAGTACATGTACAAAGGCGTGCTTAACTCAGTGTTGCTGTTGAGGTCTCTTACAACAAACCCTAAGATAACAGAGAATGATGACATATACGAATAGAGAGCAGGATCCAGTGTACAATTTTAAAATAACTAAAATTGAATTAAATCAAATATACCTACTTAAAAATATACACACTAATATTAGACTATTAGAATTCATTGAGCAAGTAAATGATTTTCAATCATCCAGAGAAGGGGAGCTCTGACGTAGGGAGTGCAGTCATCGTAATGTGCGCAAACAACGGTTGAACAAAAAAACATAGGCAACGAAAGGGTACATTGCAACAATATCAACTGAGGTAGATGAATACCCAACTATTTAATTATCCTCCCAAGATGTGAATGTTCAATCAAAACTTTATCTTGGCACAGGTGTCATAAGTTGGGCAGTTAGTAACTTTGCTCGTTTGGTTACTCTATGGTCATCATGACACTGTGCGGGGACTTGTAATCTTGTTATAGCACTTAATTACTGTTTTGGGATCTTTGGTGGGATAGTTCTAAGTAATAATAGCCAAGGTAACGTTTTAGACGGGTTATGTGCAGATAAACTTTAAACACTGTGCAGGTACTTATATCAGCACAAACTTGAGCGAACAATAAAAAATAAAAATTTATAGCAAGTTTTATAACCCGGAACGCCTTTAAATGTATTCATTTTATTCACACACTTGCATGTTGTCGCTTGTTTTGGCAAATAACCGAAAACATTCTGCATTTTATTCAAAACAGTTTTTACATTATTTTCAATTGCTTCGTTGCCCTAGTTGTATTTATGCATTATTCTAATGAATTAACGATGAAATAAAAGAACATTTTTGTAATGTCATTTAATCCTACTTATTTTCCAATGAAATTCGATTTTAGAAGAGCTTCAAACACAAAAGAAAGGCATTAAGTCGTCAGTTGAGACAGACGAACACGCGGAATACTTTGTGGACGGGGTCCACAAAATATGTCTGTCAGCAGAACCATTTCAGATTCGGCACCCCCTTCGCCCGAGGGGTAACTAAGCATTATAACATACAACTACACGACACTGCACTTATCTTCATCATTCCATTTTCTCCTACGATAATAAATATGAAAATATACTATTTAAAATGTATTGCTCCAGCGTCAGGGAGCATTGCTTTCGGTTCGGTGCATTAAAAGTGATATGTGTGACCTGGAATGCATTACTCTTGATTGTTGACTTGTTTCGTATGTGAATTTGTTCTTTAAATCAAAGCATATCGTGAAAGTAATGTAGGAAGTTGTTTGAAGTATACCTGATAAAAATAAAACCTCCGTTTTATATTGGACAGTGCTTAATAATAGGATTGAACTTGAACTGAATGAGATAAATGTTATATTATCTTAATAAACATAGGACTGGGAACTCGCTATCTGAAAAAATTAAATTCGTTTTATATCGGATAGTACATAATAACAGGATTGAACTTGAATGAGATGAATGTTATGTTAGATGACTTGGAACTCATGTCAATGAGATACTCGTAAATCTTCACCCCAGACCCCATGTATAGGTGTAAAATTTTTATGTTATTGATTCTAGCTCTTATTTAATTATTTATATACACTTTATTGTACACCAGAAAATACAGGAATCAAAGTAACTTAAAACTAAAAATATACAACGCTTATCGCATTCCGCGATCTCTTCCAGGCAATCTTTTCTTTTCGCGACCTTTTCTTCTCTCTTTGGCATGTTTAATTTAATGTAATTAATTGATGTATTATTAATATTATTATTTTATTGTGTGTTTGTGACTTGTAGCATCATATTGGATAAATCTGTAAAGATGTTATAATTGGTGATAATAAATAAATAAATAAATAACCTGGAAGATCTCTTCTTATGCTTTATCCAACCATCTTCTTAGTTTAGCTGGGATCGAGTCTTCTTGTACCTCTGAGCCAGAGAGCTCTGTTCTGAGTTTTTTCAGTGTATGAGTGATCAGATTTGGTTCGGTTAGGTATATTGATTCTACCTCCAAATAATTAATAGGAAGGAACATTGTCAGTGAAAACTTTATCTGCGATTAAACTGGACTTAAGTCTCGATGACATAGAAAGGATTGTCTTACTTTGTCGACATAAATATTTGTTGATAAAATAGCAAGCATCGCGGCAGCTGAACTCTTAAGACAGAAGAAACACAAAAGTATTGCCTCAGGTTGTGGAGTCGTTGTGACTGCAATGCGCTACACAATCTGACATCGAACGCTCGGTCGCCGCCACAACGAAATACAAGCTTTATAACAACTTACTCTTTGTGAATTTTCAATGCTGACTTTTTTGCAACATGTCCATTAAAAAACTTTTTAACAAAAAAATCAAACCCACTACTTACAAAACAAAATGCTACAAAGATAAAAAGAACTTTCTTCTCCAAAGTCGGTTTGTTTGATAATTTGTTTTTTTTACCGTTTTTCGACACTGACTTTGGCAAAGAAAGTTAATTTTAGCTTTGTAGTATTTTGTTTCGGAAATCACTTTGCTTTTTTTTGTAAAAAAAAAATATTTGATAGGTACCTCCAATTATCATGAAAATCATATCCCCTCAACTAAGTCAGGTGTTGAACAATAGAAAATCAATTGTTTCCTAATTACAACATACCACAGTATATAGCCAAAATAAATCAGCTCATGACGATTCAAATTAGCCCAAGCACGACTAGGATACATTGTTTCATTTCGGAGTTCCAGTGCCTACCTTCCAGCTTCATCATCAGTTCACTTCGATGGTTCTCATCAGTTTTTCTTCTTAGTCGGTTAACGTCGTTAAACTATTCGAAATATCCCATACTCGTGACATACTTAGCCCTGTGGTTTCTAAATCAGTTCCACTTCACCAAATACTACTTTCTGATTGCAAATGATTGCATTGTTGATGAAAATACCAAAATCGCTGAGGAGATTCCTCGGTTTCTCCAGGATCCTCATTAGATCCTGACCTGATGATCATAATAGGTCTATCTGGGAAGTACCCTTTCAAACAAAAGAAGAATTTTCCAAATCGGTCCAGGCGTCTTAGAGTAATCGGGGCACACATATAAAAAGGACGAATTGAGAACCTCCTCCTTTTTTTGAAGTCTGTTAAAATGGAATCTTCTAGGATTAAATGGAATTAAAATTCACAATGATGATCGTATTTTTAAATGAGTTGGCAAGATACAACATTTACGTATGATATGACGAAAAAGAATATGAAGTGTCAAACAAGTGGGTAAGGCAGTTCTTGTGTGCTGTATTAAAAGATTTACACTGCGTTGCTTGTTTCTAAAACGCCTTATTTTCAAAACCGCTATCTTTATCCAAATCACAGTTCTCGGACAAGCTAAGCCTAGCTAAACGTCCCCGTGTCTGTGGCAAAACTCTGTGTATTTAATGTCTTTTCGGCATAAAATAATGTCAGAAAAGTTTAAAAAAGAATGAAAATAGAAATTACATCGAAGCATTTTTTTCCACAAGCGAAATATACAGGGTGTTTGGAAGGGAGCTGTACATACGCCTAGGGTAGAAACTAGGGATAGTCTGCTACCTACCCCCGCCCATTATATTGACCTTGGCCTCAAGGTTTTTTTTTAATTTATTTTTATTTTTTATTTGACTTTTTTGTGATTTTTTGACTAAAACTACCTGTAGCTCAAAATCTATCCATGGGACCGGTCGGCTAATGGTCTTGTTTTAATCGTTAGAGTCTTAGGGTCCTGCAAAAAATTATTTTACACCAGAAAATTGTGGAGAAGAAAAGTTATGGGGCCTGAAGTACCATAGTAAGGTAAAGAAATAATTTTAAGGGCAACTTTCTATGGGGTTTAAAAAAAACTAACAGGGTTGGAGTTCTTCTGATTTTTTAAAACATCCTCAGTCCATGCCCTTTCTAACGATATGCTAAAAGTGTATTTATCACTTTTAGTTTTAAAGTTATTAATTAATTTCCGCAACTAGGGACTTTTACCACCACGAGTCGACATTTGTAAGACAAATGTAATTTCCAGAATTTAAACCAGTTTGGCCTACAGTTGGCAAATTTGTTGTCTCACTCTTACACGAGAGCAACATGTAAGAGACAAAACACGTCATGTCATGTCTCTTTCGCTCTTGGGTCGACGGGGCCGGGCAGGTAACTCGTTGGGGTCTTTGTTAGTCAGTCGAGATTTACCCATCTTAGCTAACTTACGTACTTGCCGTTACGACGCTCCACTGTTTTCGTTAATTTTGTTGAGTTTGTTATTACTTCGTTTTTGTTAAGTTTTGTTATTTGTTACCTTGTTGTTGGCAAAATGGCTGGATTTACCAGTGAAGAGTACACCGACATGCTGGTGGTGTATGGAATGGCTGATTGCAATGGGCGCGAGGCACGGAGGATTTATCAAGAACGGTATCCTAACCGGCGAGTGCCTAACCACCAAACGTTTGGCTCAACTTATCGGCGTCTGCGAGAAACCGGAAATTTAAATTTCCGGGAACCAGCCGTGAACAGATTTCAACCAAATTTGGCTGCGGAAGAACGCATATTGGCTGAATTTGAGGAAGATCCGACCAGAAGCGTAAGAACCGTAGCCCGGACGCTTGGTTTAAGCGTGTGGAAAGTCTGGTCGGTTCTTCGCGAAAATGGACGTCATCCTTTCCACTACACCCCTGTTCAAGGTAATTTTTTACATAAAGTTTTTGTTTTTAGCTCTTATGTAATGAACTAGCATGTGAATTTCATAGGCAATTTTTAAATTAACATGAGCATGTGTGTGAGAGAGAGAGAAATGGAAAGACAGAGATAGCAATCAATGTTACATAGCTACTAATTCATAAGGAAACCGCTAACGTTGATATTTTTATTGTTTTAGGCTTAGAGGATAACGACTATGCAAGAAGGGTGGAGTTTTGCCGCCACTTGCTCCATACGGACGTGGAAGATATTAATTTTTTACGGAGTATTCTCTGGACTGACGAGTCCAAGTTTGACAAGGAAGGAATTGTAAATTACCACAATCTCCATCACTGGGCACCCACAGATCAAAACCCGAGAGTCAAGAGGCACAGAGGTTTTCAACGAAGGTTCTCCGTGAACGTATGGGCAGGCGTCATCGGTAATCGGTTGATAGGGCCGCACTTTTTGCCAGACAACCTAAACGGGCAAAACTACTTAGATTTCCTCGAAAACGATTTGCCTGATTTAGCGGAAGAAGTGTTTGACGAAGTTCGGCCCATAGTCTTCCAGCACGACGGCTGTCCTGCTCATTGGAGCCTAGCAGTGAGGGAGCTTCTGGACAACTGCTTTCCTAATTCTTGGATTGGTCGGGGTGGGCCAATTCCCTGGCCCCCAAGGTCGCCTGACCTTACCCCACTCGACTTCTACGTCTGGGGAAGGGCGAAAGAGTTGGTGTACGCAGAAGAAGTACCAACAAGGGAGGTTCTAATTAACAGGATCCACGCCGCATTCGATACAATGCGCGAGGAACTGCTGCTTAGAACGGTGACCGTGGAGATGAGGAAGAGGTGCCGAGCATGTTTACAGGTCAATGGTCATCAATTTGAACAAAATTTGTAATTAATTAAAATTAGTAATTAATTAAAATTTGTAATTTAATGACATTAGTCATTACCAAATTTTTTGTTTCATTTGCCATCCTTTTACGATCGAACACATTTAATTTTCATTAGTTGAAATTTTTGCTTGAAGTGCCCTAGTTGCGGAAATTAATTAATAACTTTAAAACTAAAAGTGATAATTACACTTTTAGCATATCGTTAGAAAGGGCATGGACTGAGGATGTTTTAAAAAAATCAAAAGAACTCCAACCCTGTTAGTTTTTTTTTAAACCCCATAGAAAGTTGCCCTTAAAATTATTTCTTTACCTTACTACGGTACTTCAGGCCCCATAACTTTTCTTCTCCACAATTTTCTGGTGTAAAATAATTTTTTGCAGGACCCTAAGACTCTAACGATTAAAACAAGACCATTAGCCGACCGGTCCCATGGATAGATTTTGAGCTACAGGTAGTTTTAGTCAAAAAATCATAAAAAAGTCAAATAAAAAATAATAATAAATTAAAAAAAAACCTTGAGGCCAAGGTCAATATAATGGGCGGGGGTAGGTAGCAGACTATCCCTAGTTTCTACCCTAGGCGTATGTACAGCTCCCTTCCAAACACCCTGTATATCCATCCAAAATCCAAACGAAACGACTACCCATTCTACCCAACCACTTTCGTTACATGCATAAAAAAATAGTAAAACCTCTTTTTAGCAGCAAAAACAATTGCGAGCATAAGATAAAGACACATCAATTAGTTTTCTCAGTAAAACGTTCTGAATTCGTATAGCGACTTTAATAAAATAAGAGAGAGACGTAAAAATTCGAAGCGCTTCGAATAAAATGAAAGGTGTACAAGTTTTTATTCGAATCGTTTCGCTACTCAGTGTAAATGCAGATATTCACGGGTTGGCGACCTCTGTAGTGCAGTAGCATAGCTCAGGTGAATTAAAGAAGTGTTGCTTAGAACAAAATATTTATTATGCAGTTGAGCTAGGATTTAATTCAATATTGTGGGATGGGGGAAAACATATGCCACACGTACACCTAACACAATCTAACTGCTCATAGACATAAGTACATAATATAGCATCACGCCTGTATTCCCAGAAGGGTTTGACAGGGGTGCTCCTATAGGTACATCCTCATTTCGCCTGTTATGTTTTAGTCACGAAATCCTGTTAGACATTCTGTCCTATTCGATGGTCTCCCCCAAAGAACTGGAATGGTTCACCTCTTACCTTCAGAGGCGTCAACAGTCGGTTCACGTTGGAAATTCTTCATCTCGTTGGTGTGATTTGAAAACTGGCGTTCATCAAGGCGACATTCTATCTCCTCTTCTGTTTCCTATTTTTATTAATCTCATTACTTCCGAACTTCAGTGTGCGTATCATTTGTATGCAGATGACCTACAGTTGTATTGTCAAGGAAGTGTCGACAAACTACCGGACGTTATCGGTAAGCTAAATGGGGACTTAATAGCGATAAAAGCGTGGTCTGACAGGTTTGGTGTTGCTGTAAGCCCCAATAAGTGCCAGGCGATCATCATTGGGAGTCCTCGCAGCATCGCTAAGGTGGATGGTGCAACTTTGCTACCTGTTCCGTTCAACGGTACGATTGTTCCATTTAGCACTGACGTGAAGGACCTAGGCTTGCGCATCAATAGTACCCTTTAACTGGCGTACTCTTGTTTCTAGTGCCAGTCAGAAGGTCACTGGGGAACTCTGCGGGCCCTGTATCGTATAAAAAAAAAATTACCTTCGAACAAGAAGACAATGCTTTAATTTTTTTTTTCCTTCGAACAAGACAATGCTTGTGCAGGCCCTAATTTTTCCTATCATTAATTATGGTGTCGTGTGCTATTATGACCTTAATGCAGATCTCCTCAACAATCTTGACCGTCTTTTAAATTACTGCATTCGATTTGTTTTCAATCTGCATAAATATGATCATGTCTCTGCGCATCGGTCACTTCTAAAGTGGTTGCCCATACGTCAAAGCAGAGAGCTAAGGGCACTAACTACCTTGTTTTCATTTCTTATCTCTTCCAATGCCCCTAGTTATCTAGCCCCTCACTTTCTACTGAAAGATAACACTGGATTTTCATCCGTGACACCACTGGATTTCCATCCCCGACACCACTGGTTTTCCATCCGGTCTTGATTTGTTTGGTAGTAAATTGTTTATGACAGTTTCTGCGTTTAATTTTACACTTTACAATTTTTCTGGTGTTAATATTTCACTTTCACTGCTAGAACTCATTCTTTTATTCAATTTGTGTGAATCAAACTAAAATTGCCTGTAATATTTTTATAAAAAGTAATAAAAAAACAAATGTGATGTTCCCGCGTATTTTTTTATTTGGTGCCAGCCAGGACTTTATCGAAGCGAATTGCGTTAAAACTTTTTACTTTAATAGTGTTCCAAATTCAAAAGTCTTTTCGTCACTATAATTAAGTGCGCCGGAATGACCCATTTTGCTCGCACTTATCGAAAAACCCTTCGCCTCTTTTGCGAATAGATGGAATGAAAAGGCATTTTTTTTTCAAGTTTCTACACGAATTTGTCGTTCCAAATTCAAATCACTCCCTTGGTAGTTTCATACAACTTTACCTCCTCCCAAGGGACTTTACCTCCCTTGCTTTACCTTACGCTGATATTGCATGATTATGTAGTTGGTCATTGTCGAGCAGGTTATGTCAAAAATATTAATTATTTTTGACATAACCTGCAACACGATATTTTTGCGCTACTTTTGGATACCCCTCGAAAAGGACTTGGATGTTTAAATTTTTGGCTAGAATTTTTTAAATAAATAAATGATTTTATTTCTGTAAGTAGGTTTGTACAAACACTTTTACATGTCGATCATATTTTTTAAAACTAGATGAAGTTGGCGTTTCCTATCTGACTACTCTGAGAAGAAAGGCCGAAACAAACTCAGAGGTCACAGTCTCTTTTAAAGTCGAAACAAAATCTTGGTTAGATCATGTGAAGACCATGTAGACTGAAGTCTGAAATGGTCTTTTGAGGAAAGAACCAGCCAGATTGAGTGGACCTGTCCAGTCAGTGCACGCATTTGTCAATAACCGTGCAGCTCAACTCAGAAATTAAGGAGCTCAACGATTCGACGAACAATACTAAAGAAAGGACATTCGGGTAGGCCGCACAAACTACTCAAACTGCCAGACCATGATTAAAACTAACTTAGATAAAAAATTAAAAACAAACAAAAAGTATGATCCACATAGTCTTCACATTCACAACAATTAGAAAAGAAATTAAAATAAAATAATATAATACTTTAAAAAGTAAACATTCTTGTCATTGCAAGAAAACAAAAAAAAACAAAATTCACGGTGAAAAATATATAAAAAAAAAAACAAAATTTATTGGAGCAGCTCAATCCCAAGCCTGTTTGTCCTCAACGTAATCTTTAATTGTATAAAACGCTTTCTGGCACAACTTACGTTTAATGAATGTTTTGAATTTATTAAGACTTAGATCTTGTACGTGGCTTGGAAGCTTATTATAAAAGCGTACATATTGACATCTAAACGAGCCACCTATTTTCGTGAGCCTTGTTGCAGGTACTACAAATTTGTGTTTTCATAACTGAAATAGCTTAATGGTATATCAAAGAATATTTTGCTAACAAAACTGTCCAAAAGAGATTCAATATTGATATTCTGGCTCCGAGTGGGGTGCACAGCCAATAGTGCGTTAACATTGAGGAATATATACGCCTTAACTTCGGTTAAAGTTTTACAGTGGTTGTATGTTTAGAAAATATCGTTTCCACGACTCTCTAACATTGAGGGGCGTTGTTTTTCTGGTGCTATTTTATCAAACACCCTTTTAAATAGTTTACAACAAGAAACAGGGTATATTTTTTAGATAGTCTGTGTTTTTGAATGTTTATGTTTAGTATATTGTTTTATAATAGATATAACTTTATTGGAACGAAATTTTTTAGAAAATTAATTGTTTTAATTGCTAAAATCAACAGCATTATTATTGTGTTTTTACCAGGTAAAACTAGATAATTTTCATTTGAAACTGTTAAATTAATCCAGTAGTAATACTTTTGTTGGAATATAGGTACTGGCGGCTAACAATAAAACTATTTAATTTAAGCCGAGCGAGTAAAGCACCGTGTATTACGGCCGCGAATCCTATTAGCAGTTGTGCATAGCTGAACTTTATGACAGACACTGTATGTATGATATTTGTACCTACATATTCTCGGCATCACATATTTTTTGTATACCAGGTCATAAATATTTTGTATGTATTTATATACAATTAGTGTGATATATATATATATATATATATATATATAATATTTATGATAATTACAATATAATGCTGTATATATTTAAAGAATATTTATATTTTGTATACAAGTTCATGTGTTTGGTACATTTGTGATTTACAACGAATGGTTGTTATTGTTTCCTGAGAAAAACCACCCCAAAATAGTTTTTGGATTTTACTAGCTGCCTGAAAATGTATTTTAAGTCCTCCAGAACGAAGTTCGGCCATGTCGGGCAAATTTAGCAGACACTAGCCATAACTCTTTTGCAAATAAAACGGGCACTTCATTTTTTTTTTCTTTACTTCAATGAAGAAGAACAAGAAAGAGGTATTATTCATTTGATAATGTATTGGCATGTTATTTGAAGCGTCCTGGTATGATCCTTTACGTTCCAAATTTAAATTTAGAAATTAACAAAAGAAAAATACTGATTATTGTGGATTAATGTAAAATTGCTTTACTAATGGCGCGAATTGCTGCAACGATTTTTTTACTGATTCCTAAAATTTTAAATTTTTTTGGATATCTTCTACAAATTAGACAATTTAATCTTTCTTTTCACATTAACCATCACGTATTGATATGAATGATAAAGCGATAAGGGCCGGTAAAACTATAGCCCTACTTGAAGAAGGTTTTTCGCAAATATACGTGTCTCGGCGGCTAAATGTGAGTCGTTCAACTGTCCAGAAGACTTGGCAACAGGTCCGTTGGGTCACCAGGGATTCTCCGATTTAAATATTTCACGGCTCTACCGTCCATGTTTCGAAACAGTCATTATATCGATGAAGGTTTTAAAACTGATCCAAACAATGCTTTAAGCAGTGGTATGTACTTTTTATGTAATTTCTTATACATATAAATAAAATTCTCTCCTTGTTTGTAATGTTAAAGTAACAGCTTTTCACTAAATGCATTTTGAAGGAATATGCGGTACTTCAGTAAAACGAAAACATTAATTTTTGTCTGTATGTCTGTCTGTTTCTTCAAAAAGCCTGCAGAGATATTGAAGTGGCTTATATTAGCGCATAGCTGACGTAATAAAGAATAGGTGCCAAAAAGTATAATCCTCTGACTTTGAAAGTTTATTGCTCGGGCTAAAAAAATCATAGAACAATTTAATAGGGATTAAAGTATTTGTCAAACGGTTATTGATAAATGGTGTAAAGGAGATGTTTGATTTTGGGCCACCTGTATGTACACTACATAGATAAATAGGCAAAAAATAGGGGAATTCCATAAAAATACTAGCAAATTAATTTGAAGAAGGGTAGGTACAGGCGTACAAAAATTATCATTTGAACAGTTTTTTAATAAGATAACCCTATTTTTAGGGCAGCCATGACAGTTGTTAGACATGACGTTCGACGACTTTGACAGTTGTAAGAAGTAACGTATTTGAGTCTTTCTTTGTGTTGGCTTTGAATTGTTTTAGTTTTGCAACCTATTTTACTACTAAGGTCATTGATTGATTGCTTCTTTGTTACAATTGAATTCGTGTTGATTGCAGTTAATACGATGACACGTCAATCAAATGTCATTGTTAAAATGATATTTTTTGCATACTACTGATCTGATCCACCATGATTTATTAATATTGAGTTAACATTGAAACGAAGTGGAATTAAAGAAAATTAACAATGAAAAGCAGTTACTATATTAGATAGCGATTTTTACATGTAGTGTACATAGTGCTGGCCCAGGGTCCATACATTTCTGGCATTAAAATAATTTTTTCATTAGTTATTAATTTTAAAGTAAAAATAAATCGTTTTTCGAGGTACTATTGACCATAAAAATAATCAATAATCACCAAAACAATATTCAGATTTTTTCTATGGTATTCCATGTTCCATGCACGAAAGCATTTTATATACTTATTGGAATAGAAATTAAAAAAAAAAATTGACGGTATTCTTTTTTGATACCTACATATTTTTCTATTTTCAATACTACATATTTTTCAGTTTGTCTGAACTTTATACGTATGTTAGAAGCAAAGATAGTGTGGACAGTGGAGTGGAAAAAAAAGGAACTAATATTTCTTTATAAACTGGAGAACATAATAATTATATCAGCCATAATTTAAAAAAAAAATCAAAAATAATAATGTCGATACACGACGACAAAAAAAGAGGCGTTTCATAGGTTTCGCACACAGGCGCTGCCAGGGCTCGGCGCGGCTCTGCTTGGCAACGGTATCAAGAGATCGGTTCGGTCAGAAAACGATGCACAGAACCAAGAATCAATCATCAGGTGAGATAGTGGACAACCGCGAGCCTATTCTATATAAAAAAAGAGTTGACCGCTTTTTGGTGAGTCAGGCGTTGCGGAATCGTAAGGCGTCAAGTGTGGACCTGAAGATGAGCCTTGAGAAGTAAGAGGAGTAGAAGTTAGCTTGGGGACGGTCAGAAGGAGCCTTTATCTGCCAATATCAGGAGTTACCGCCCGGCTCGTGGCCCTAAATTATTCCGTGAGTACCGTGTTGCACGACTACAGTTTGCTCGAAACATTGCTTCATGGACTCTGGAGGACTGGAATAAAGTATGTTTTTCTGATGAAGCTAGAATCTCTTTGTGTTGAGAGGACCGACACCGGCGAGTGCTGCGACCACGGGAACGCTATGCGGAAGTGTGTTTCGAAGAAATTACTCCTAATGGCGGAGACTCCGTTATGTTTTGGGCAGCAATTAATTCGACGGAGTTAGTTTTCATAGAAAATTGAACATTAAATGCACACCGGTACATAAAAGAGGTACTAATTCCATATGCACAACCCGCATTGACTGCACTTGGGGAAGATTTCATTTTTATGAACGACATTGCTCGCCCATACCGTTCTGGCGAAGTGGAAGCGTACATGCAAGAAGGATCCGTCGTTTAGATTGGCCAGCTCAAAGTCCTGACCTAAATCCAAGACCAATTGAGCATGTCTGGGATGTTCTAAAGAGACGAGTAAAATCAGTGCAATCTTCTCCAAAAAACATCAGGGAGCTAAAAAGAGTCATTGCAGAAGAGTGGGAACGTGTTCCGCAAAACGTTATTAAAACTTCGTGGAAAGCATGCCCAGAAAGATTCAAGCTGTGATTTTGGCAAGAGGTCACAATCGTTATTAGGTTTTTACATTTGTAACTATATTTAAATTAAAAAAGTTAAAAAATCTTCTTGTCTTGATTGCCGACCACTTCTTATTGTTTGGCCGTGTACATTAGAAGCCGGTTTTAAAGAATTCATTAATTTTTTTTTATATTGCTAGAATTCACTTCACTTTATTAATTTACACGATTATATTTAAGTATACAGACTACGTCAAACAATTAAATTTCTTTAAAAGCTCTTAGCTTAGGATGTAAATTTCCTAAGTTGCCCGTTTTCTTTTTGCAAAAGTATGTATTATAGACCACAAGTGTGTTTGAAGTTACAGGTATCGCTGAAAAGTACTGTGTATCCCTAAAAAGACATAAATCATCTAATTTCAGCTTTTCTGATATCAACTTAATATGAGGCAAACAAAGCCAAACATAAAATAAAAAAGAACTATCCTAAGTACTTACTGCCTAATCTATGGACCTTATTTTCCTTTAAAAAGCTAGTAACGTAATACATACAGAACACGTCATTGACTATACCCAAACATCTTAACACGACAAGTAAATACTTTACAACATTGAACAGCCCTATTCGTGTAATAAAGCTATTACTATGCATTTCCTGAATACCATACAATGGAAACAACGGCTGATGGGGTTGTGAAGAGAAACGTTTTTATTTTATGGCTATCGAAAAACCATAGAACATAACGACCTCTATACGAACGATTGTGCTTACCTAATCTGTTTTATGACGCGTTAAAGATTTTCTTTATTTTTTTGGTAAAAACAACGAAGGCACACGAACACGGTGGCGGCATCTACAAACGGCCATGACTCCTGCGTGGGGTGGTGACTTTTAGAAAATTAATTTTAAAATTCCCTGTTTATAATTTGATAACTTTAGAAAATTAATTTGAAACATTAAACAAATATAATTAAAAATATTTTCGCTAAGTTAACGATTTATCGGTATGTTATCGAATTTCCTAGCGAGCATTTTTGACAGCCCGCTAAGTAATCGTTACGATCGTTATCATTGGTTTTAGAGGTTACAAAAACAATAAATAAATAATAATTGGAGTAATATGGCTCTGTAATATTATGCGTGGGCTTTGGTCGTGCTTGAACACAGACGCGATATGATAATGCGGCGGAAAAATGCACGAAACCGGCGTGAAGGTCTGAATCCTTTGGATTTAGAGGATGGCCAATTTCTCTATCTTTACCAAAATAAAAAAGGACATGCATCGATTCAAAGACGAGGGCCTTACGGACTTTCTGTGGAGTCTCAAGTGAGTGTCTTTGCGTTGGGTACCTACCGTGTCTTAATAATATTTCTATTTAATTTTTCTAATATCCAAGATGTACTTATAATTTTCTTCTTAATAGTCAAGTGGGTGCTACCAACTACCTATTAGCTTGCAGTGGGGCTGCAGCATAAGCCAAAAGTCAGTAAGCCGAGTAATTCTTGCTATAACTTTGGCTATCAATGAAAACCTTTTAAGAAGATACGTCAACATTTCCATGACCCAAGAAGAACGGTGTGCAGTTAAAGAGAAGTTTAGAAATGCTCCACAGCCATTCCCTGATGTGATTGGAGCCATACACTGCACACATATAAAAATTTTATCTATGGGGACCACCGTACATGGCTGCTTGGTAACTAATAGTAAAATTGTTGTAGGTTGTAATTACCTGACGCTCACGCTGCTGTCACTCAGGATAGGGCGCCTGTGCCACTGTCCTCCACCATAGAAATACTGTACCTTTCCAGTTTTTCTATCAATTCCAATTCTATCTCACTGTCGTATTTTATGTACAAACTTGACATTGACAGTTTGTTTTCCATGTTCCACGTCTGTGTTGCAAGGAAGCGAACTATTTTCTTCTTTGTTAAGCGTATTCTTAAAAAACGGTTTAAGCTACTTACACGTTTCGATACATAAAAGTGTTAACATGATAAGGTTTACCTGTCTTCTGTACAATTTTCAAAGAAAACATTTATTTGAGAATATCTTGTCCAACAATTCTGCCTATAATACAAGGAGTTTTTCAACTGCCATAATTTTACAATAAAATCACCGCACTATGAGTACGAACTTCGTTAGCGTACCGACATTGCAAAGTCAAGATAGTGACCGATTTTGCTCGTTATCTCGGCTGTCGAGACTTGCGTTTATCGATAGCGTCGTTACGGCAAGCGAATTTTTTCGGTAAGATTTAACGATCACTATCTATTAATACTTGAACAACAAACTCCGAACGCCAACCCGCCTGCCAGGCGTGGCGATTAAGGCAACCCCCCAAACAAAAAATGAAAAGCACACAGAAAAAGAAAAAGAAGATGGCGTGTCAAGGAATGCGAAAAATCCCCTGAGTGGACCCGGCTACCCCAATATACACCGACGACTGGACCTGGCAACACATGAACACGCGAACATTCCGGACCGACGAGAAGATCACTGAACTGGAGTATTATAGGGTTATCTGAAGTCCGAAGAGAGGGGGAGCAATCGATAATCCTCAAATCCGGGAACCCTGTATGCCCTATTGAAGTGCATTGAGTGTTCTGTTGAAGAACTACAGGCCCATCTCACTTGGCCATGTCTACAAGCTGTTTTCAAGAGTCATCACGAATCGTCTAGCGCACAGGTTTGACGATTCCCAGCTTCCCGGACATGCCGGATTCCGCAGAGGCTTTATACAGGAGACCGAAGAGTACAACCTGCCTCTCGGCTAAGCGTTTGTGGACTATGAAAAAGCCTTCGATTCGATCGAGACTTGGGCTGTACTGCAGTCTCTCCAACGGTGCCAAATCGACTATTTTCTACAAAAACGCCACCATGTCAGTTCGACTTCAGGATCAGACCTCGAAACCTATCCTTCTGCAGCGAGGTGTGAGACAGGGAGACTTCATATCTCCGAAACTGTTCACCGCTGCATTGCAGGATGTCTTCAAGGGTCTGGACTGGAGAGAGCTAGGCACCAATGGCGCATACATCACTCACCTTCGGTTATCCGACGATATAGTGGTCATGGCTGAGACCATGGAGGACCTCAGTATAATGCTCGATGACCTCAGTAGATCTTCCGAAAGAGTGGGTCTTAAGATGAACATGGACAAAACCAAGGTGATGTTGAACGCCCATGTTACACCCACTCCTATCAAGGTTGAAGACTATACATTCGAAGTTTTGGCCGACTAGGTCTACCTAGGACAAACGATCCAGTTGGGTAGGGCCAACTTCGAGAAAGAGGTCAACCGTCGAATCCGACTCAGCTGGGCAGCGTTCGGGAAGTTGTGCGGTATCTTCTCGTCCAACTTACCACAGTGTCTCAAGACAAATGTCTATGACCAGTGTGTGTTGCCAGTGATGACCTATGGCTCTGAGATGTGGTCACTCACATTGGGCCTTATCAGAAAGCTTACAGTCACCCAAAGTGCAACGGAGAGGGCTATGCTCGGAGTATCCTTGCTTGATCGAATCAGAAATGTAGAGATCCGCAAGATAACCAGGGTTACAGACATAGCCCGAAGAATTGCCAAACTTTAGTGGCAGTGGGCAGGGCACATTGCTCGCAGAATGGATGGCCGATGATGAAATGATGACCTGGTGAAGGTTGCGGGGATCTGCTGGATGCGGGATGCACGGGACCAGTCAATTTGGCGACGCTTGGGGGAGGCCTATGACAAGCAGTGGACGTCTTTCGGCTAATATCATGATTATGATGATGATGATGATATAACGATCGTTAGTTTACTTAGCGATCTCTAACTATGTCGATACTGCAGGCACAGCAATGTGAGGCCTGGGTGTCCCGGTGGGTCTCTTGGACACATAGGATGTCACAGCGAGTCTTGCGAGCAAATTAAGGAAGAATTTCTTCTTCACCCTTCGATTGATCGAGACTACACATAAGGCTGGTTTTGTCAGTGGACTGCTTGGCCCCGAAAAGGGCCGGTTAGTCTTAAGTTTGCCATCGTGGTGAAAGGACTAGCCAATCGACAGAAGTCGATTGCCAGGGTGACAAACAATCATTTGTATAAATCGATCTATCTATCAACGCTCTCAACGACTGTAGAGTGGGATTCTACGATATACTTTTAGCTAGTGAAATCGAATCATACTACTAAATCCTGTAAGTACTGATAAGCCTGCAATCAATATAGACCTCCTAGATGTATAATATTTATGCTCAACCCAAATTATGTGAGGAGGTGACTTCTAAGATCCTAGAAGGCAACGGCTGCGCTTTTTAACATCCTTACCAAACTTTGAAATATAATAAGCTTAATAATTAATATAGTATTTGCTTTGATCATCATCATCATTTCAGCCGAAAGACGTCCTCTGCTGGACATAGGCCTCCCCCAGGCGTCGCCACATTGTCTCGTATCCAGAATTGATAAACAAATCAAATCAGAATGATTTGAATCGAAATGATTTGATTTGTTTATAATTTCTTTGAAAAATCATTAGTCGGTTATTAAAATTTAAACGACTCTCAAATTATGCCAACCAAATACATAAAAGCTATACAAACTTTACAAAAAGAAGCGAATGAAGTATCTTATGTTATTTTCACCCCAGAAAGGGTGCGAGCGTGAAGATATAAATCACACC